>OY776111.1:335505915-336105915 GCA_963675035.1 Allygus modestus
TATGAGAAAAATATAATTATAAGTTCAGTGAACATTACAGATCGATTTACTAAGTAAATGAAATACATCAACTGGAATTAACTTTTTACAAATTAAAACTTCTTTGCACATAATCGGTTTGTTACGTCATGCATTTTACCATTGAAGAACCATTTGGGTACAAAGTGCTAACCAAGTGAACACCCGAGTGTTTAACCCCAATAACCACGCGAGTGGTCAACCACATGGCCTGCGGTCAGGCCTTAGAGCAGCAGCGTGCGGTCAGGAGAACTGTACACAACTTTAGAGGAAAGCTATTCAAAAATGGTACATATATACTTTTATATTTTGGAGTAATGTGGTAGTGTTTATGAGTGTTTGATTAGAGATACTTGGTAGACCAAGCCGGGCTTGTAGTTAGCGGGGTTCTAGCGAATACTTGGTAGACCCAACAGGGCCTGTAGTTACTGGGGTTCTAGCGGATACTTGGTAGACCCAGCCGGGCCTGTAGTTAATGGGGTTCTAGCGGATACTTGGTAGACCAATCCGGGCCTGTAGTTAGCGGGGTTCTAGCGAATACTTGGTAGAACCAGCCGGGCCTGTAGTTTCTGGGGTTCTAGCGGATAGTTGGTAGACTAAGCCGGGCCTGTAGTTAGCGGGGTTCTAGCGAATACTTGGTAGACCCAGCCGGGCCTGTAGTTACCGGGACTCTAGTGGATACTTGGTAGACCAAGCCGGGCTTGTAGTTAGCGGGGTTCTAGCGAATACTTGGTAGACCCAGCCGGGCCTTTAGTTACTAGGGTTCTAGCGGATACTTGGTAGACCAAGCCGGGCTTGTAGTTAGCGGGGTTCTTGCGAATACTTGGTAGACCCAGCCGGGCCTGTAGTTACTGGGGTTCTAGCGGTTACTTGGTAGACCAAGCCGGGCCTGCACTTAGCAGGATTCTAGCGAATACTTGGTAGACCCAGCCGGGCCTGTAGTTAATGGGGTTCTAGCGGATACTTGGTAGACCCAGCCGGGCTTGTAGTTACTGGGGTTCTAGGGGATACTTGGTAGACCCAGCCGGGCCTGTAGTTACTGGGGTTCTAGCGGATACTTGGTAGACCCAGCCGGGCTTGTAGTTACTGGAGTTCTAGCGGATACTTGGTAGACCCAGCCGGGCCTGTAGTTACTTGGGTTCTAGCGGATACTTGGTAGACCAAGCCCGGCCTGTATTTACCGTGACTCTAGTGAATACTTCAAACTTCAACTTTTTCATGGTAATCTTGTGCAGAAGACTTTTTTGATCAAATGGTTACTAAGAATGCGTTGATTAATTCAAAAATATAACCAATTTCACCACAGTATAAGACTAATGATCAGTTTTTTTTTTACCGGTGGCTAAATTCTATTATAATCAGGTTCTCTTTGGGGAGTAGAGATTCTAGATACTATTGAAACCGTAAATAGAGTTTCTTCAAAATAGCTTGAACACAAAATGTGAGAACTTCAAATGAAACAATAGTATATCATATTTGCATACGGTAGTATATAATATCTTAATAATGCTCTTAGTAAACAACAATATCTGAGTACCCAATTGCATATTACAACCATATTACATGATCGATTGCACTAATTTCTCGTCATACAACCACGCAGTGTCTCTGTAGTAAGCCAACACTGGTATCTTCTTCCGGATTAGATAGCAGCGTAGGGTAAATGAACTAGTCATATTCGTTAACGAATGTGGGTTTTACCCTGACGTTAGCTCTGAACAAACAACAAACAAACCCTGTCTGCCGTGTCATATACGCGCGGCGTGCCCTTCACGTTGGCGAACCGCTAATCTAATGGAGCTGTTATTTAGTTGCTGATCCAAAGTGCGAACCGGATGAAACCGGTTACTGCAGTTTGTGCAAGTGGATGGAAACTGGCGCTAACTCGTCCATTCATGGGATCGTCGGGATCCGGGAAATGGGGATAATTGACCAGTTGGAAGTGTGGAATCTGGATCTTGTGTCAAGACTATTTATGAACAAGTTATTTTCGAAATTCTATCCTACTACTAAGCTGCGTATATTTCTTACTTATCGTTGAGCAAACTTTCCTGCCATTGCTCACACCCTAATTTCTGATGGAAGCTTTAATAAGGGGCTACAGAAAGTTGATGTAATCGAAATTGGTTGCTCAAGTGTTAATTTAATAACATTCATTAAATTAACAAATTGACTAGTACAAGTTATAACGAATTCCTGGTGAGGTAGCACAGGGGTTCTATGAATATTGGTTTTATGTACGTTTTATGAACATTTTTAATTCATCGTAAACTAGTGGATATTCACTATTTAGACTAATTTTGAAGTTGCGCTAGAGACTTTTTATGTTTTAAGTACGGTAACATAAAGTATTTTTTCTGTCAGTGTGAAATAAATACAATTTAATTATCATTGTTTTGTTTTTATAATAGAAACCTTGATCGGTCTGAAACACTAACTTTTCACTTGTCTAACTACCTCAACTTCAGTGTCTTAATAGCCACAAATGTGCAGTAGTGGGCAGCGCACACGAGTTGACTGCATTTATGGGCTATATTAGACTCGGTGCATTTGTTACGGACTATGAGCTTTTTGCTCTTTGCTCTTCACGCAAGATAAACCCAAAGGCGGGATTGTTCCTTTTTGTTTACGCGCCAACTCTAGGCGCCAGAAAGCACTGCTTATGTCAATGCATTACCGAAAGGAGGGTAATAAAACACTCTACGTTAAATGATCCGTCGCAACCAGTAATTTGAATTAGTACAAGTTTCATGTAAAAGATAAATGTGTTTTGCGAGCATTAAATTTATACATGGATTAAGTTGGACGCCCATTAACTTATGGATGTTGAAAATTAAGTACAAATTCCTTGAAAGATTGTGTAACTAAGGTTTTAACCTCGAGGACTACGTTCGATTTCTGATTGCATTAGATTATTTATTGTCTTATTATCTTAAGTGGGCCATTTCTCAGGGCAATAACAGTAATCCATGAGTTTCACGAGTGGCTTTATTTAAAATAAAACGCTCAGTTGTTGTATCGAACTTTATTAAAACTTCTAAATCGTCAAACTTTAACTACATTTTATAATCTATATTAATGTAATTAGGAATTCAGTAACATGTTTTTATTAATTCCTATTGCAGTAAATAACGTAAATCTGGTTCAGTAGAGTACATATAACAGTCTAAAATTATAAATTAATTTCATTTAATGACATCTTTTGAAGGGTGTCAGCTTATCATTGAATAGTTTCGTACAACCCAATCAGTTCTCAACAGAACTGCCTAAATTCATGGTTTCTGTTTCATCAGCTAGTGATACATTCTTGCCGTGATAAACATAATGATCAGCAGTAAATATATTGTTGTGCCCGCTCGCCGAAATAAAAGTCTTACTCAGAGTTCAAAGAATCGGCTTAAATACAACTTTAATGTTTATTTTCTTTTTGCTTGTCGTGCCAGTAGAATTTAGCCTCTCGTTGTAAAGTAGTACAAAAGATGCTTCATCTGGCAATTAAATAATTACTGCCGAGACATGAAAAAACACAATTGCCTGCCAGCTGCTGAGGCGAGGGTGCCAACATTGTAGTTGTCTCTGCAGTTGGACAGTAGCGCGATTATGGGGATTTGGGTCATATTATAGAAATCCCCCTTGTTGTCCGGTAACTAGTAAAGCAGCCAGATACAAACTAGTAGAAATAAACAGGTTTCACAAGTCCACCATTCCCAATGAGGAAATGTTAGCAATTATTTGTTTGTTTAATGTGTATGGTTATTAGGATAATTACTGATTCACATGCAGTTGAACACTGTAAACCTTTATTTATTAGTCTAAGAATAATGACAGTTGCTAATTTATATATTTATACTACTTTGATGTATATTAAGAACAATTTGGCTGATCATCAACTTAGAGAGGATATACACTCATATAATACCAGAACTGTAATAACACTAATTTACTATTTAGTAGACTTTCAAAATCATTAAACAGCTATGAAGTTATAGGTTTAAAACTGTTTAAAAAGCTGCCGTTAGAAGTAAGGAATTACCCTTTGAATAGATAAAAGCAAAGGTTGTATGATTGGCTAGTGATAAACCCTTTTTATACTGTAGATGACTTCTTTCTTTGAACACCAGAATTATGATATTTCTTGACTTTTGTAATGACACTTGTAATTGGTGC
This sequence comes from Allygus modestus, assembly GCA_963675035.1. Classification (NCBI taxonomy): domain Eukaryota; kingdom Metazoa; phylum Arthropoda; class Insecta; order Hemiptera; family Cicadellidae; genus Allygus; species Allygus modestus. Next base: position 335,510,101 of record OY776111.1, read on the forward strand.
ATACATCTATTTTATTTTCGATATGTGACAATTGTTCATTTTTATTTGTAATTAAATGTTATTTGTCAGTATTTTAGGCCTTAGTATTATTTTGACTTTGTCTATTGTTGTAATGGTTTAATGTCAATAAAATATTATTTATTTATGACCCTTTTGGAACCAAATGTATCATTTAATGTGTATGATCTGATCTTGTATTCCTTGTTATATTTACTAATACTAGTAGTGAATGTAGTACGGTAGCGAATTTGATGTGATGTGATTATTGCTCACGACTCATGCGCGAGAAGTTCGACTTTGATTGCAGGAACTACGTGATAAAAGTAACCAGGTGGATAGACCCACCCTCGGCCAGTCAACTACGTACAGAAGAACTTTCGTTGACACGCATGATGTTAGTGTTTAAATTATACCGAGTAATATATTATTTTTAATTTGCACTAAAATCCCCTAAATCCTCAACAATTGGGATAAAGAAAAATAATATAAATTCTTTGTCATAAACGTTTGAAGTTTCACGTATAGTTGAATAAAATCCACCTATGACCAATGTATGTTGTAGCTCTTTGCCGTAGTAGTTCAATAATCTCTCCCTATCTATAATTAGAGTCTAAAACATCTGTAGGTGTCAATGGCTTCCAGCGCCGGTTGTTGAACTTAATGTGGGTCAATTAGAAATGAAGCTGTGCATGTATTACAGGACAGATTCTCTGTCAGAGAACAATGCGCTTGAGGTCGGAACCGGACGAGTTGATCATGAGCATTGAGCACATCAGTGTTCTAGGGGTGGGTCAAGTTATCACGAACGTCAAAGAGTGAATGCTCGTTAAATATATCGGTGTGGAGGTTATGGCCCCTTTATTCCATTTGAATGCCAGTGAATTGATGGTCCAGTTAGTTCGTTAAGAAGCACAAGCTTTGTACTCTTACATCAAATCAAAAGTAATTGTATTTATCAAGCTGCAGTACTCTGCGGTAAATGTTCTAAATCGTAATGGTGTTTGATGGCTCGTGACAAAACCTCTCATAAAGTTAGCAAAACTAGGTAACGAAACGCACCCAATGGAAATTAAAATCTTTTACATATTTCCCACATCCGCGTCACTTGTTTGCATATACACATATATTCAGCATGAGCAATATTTCTGTCACTGTAGTACAATTCACTACGAATATTTAATGTGTTAAAAGAACAACAAAAATGTTCATGAAGATAATAAGGGGCAGAACCATAAATAGACTATGTTAGTTTTGCAACAATTTAATTAATACAAAATAATACTCATTTTGGAACAAATAACTACTTGCACAGTGAGAAAAGATTTAGAGAAAAAAAGAGCGGGCGGAGGATGATATTTTGGCAACGGTAAGGAAAAAATGTACTCTAAACTGTTTGTTCTATATGAAACATGACACTTGAATCTAATCAGCTGACAGCTCTCGTTCCAACAGACTTGTCGAAGTAATTGGTGGCAGCAGATGTTGTGCATCTTCTACTACTGCACGAAGAGGCAGATCATAATTTGCATACAACGAGTCTCCCTGCGGTGTAGAGTTGCAGGCACGAGTGTTATGATGATGACAATGATGACAATGATGACAATGATTATGATGATGATCGGGGACACGCGATGATGCGGCGACCAGTATTTGTTGTGGAGACTGGGTCAATCAGCGCCGACCAATCAGAGAACACCGCCAAGGTCACGTGATGTAACAGCAACACAATCCAGGATGTATGTTTATGCCTCCTCATCTTGTGTCACATCACTATGTTATGTTGAACGCTATTTTCCTGTTTGGGGATGATTGGCATCAAGGGGTGAAAAGTTATATGGGATGATGTGTTGGGTGAAGTGTCGATGAACACAAGGAACGTGTTCTTGTGACGGGTGTGTTCCACAAGCGCGAAATGAATTTGACCTATTTATCAAGTAGAAAAACAGTTTCTTCAGATAAGCAAGACTCAAAAATTATAATTGGACGGAATCATTAATGATGACTTGCGAAAAGGCATCCGTTTCGTAAATTTGTGAAAAAATGTTTCTCTACCGAAGCCCACGGTTAATTCCAATGTTCAAATTATCATGACGAATCAGGGAGGATTCATGACGAATATGACAGTTTAAACGTGACTGCACTGTTGAGTATTTTAAAGGTACAGATTGCTACACGTGCAAAAACATCACCTGGACATCCGATGACCGATAGGCTGGTACTATGTTTATCATAATTCGTAAAGTGCTGTTTGCCAGAACGTGCTACACGTTTATGACTAAAGTTTCTTTCTTAAACATTTCGTACTCATAGGTTTTTAATTTACAAACAAAATATTATTTTTAAAGTGAAAACATTATCATTCACAAGTTTATGTTATTTAAATAACATAGATTTCATTATCCATGAAGTGAACACGACTTCAACACACATAACTGTTAACATTGTCTCGTGACTACACTTATACCTCGCTAGATGTGTGTAACATTGTCTCATAACTACGCTATTACCTTGCTACACGTGTTAACATTGTCTCGTGACTACACTTATACCTCGCTAGATGTATGTAACATTGTCTCATGACTACGCTATTACCTTGCTACACGTGTTAACATTGTCTCGTGACTACACTTATACCTAGCTAGATGTGTGTAACATTGTCTCATGACTACGCTATTACCTTGCTACACGTGTTAACATTGTCTCGTGACTACACTTATACCTCGCTAGATGTGAGTAACATTTTCTTGTGACTACGTTAATACCTTACTAGATGTGTGTTACATAATCTCGAATAACTGGATCTTAAAACTATCAGTTATTGTACACCTCGTTTATTTTTTACGGAGTATTTTCATTGCACTCAGTTTTGAAAAGGATGCAGACGGTGCAAATCGAGCGTAAACTTCGGTCAATTATTTGACTCAGTACGCCAGAGCCAATCACCTGTGAGAGATTACCCCGTTGGACACTATGAAAACTGATGTAGTCTTTTTACCTCGGTTATGAGAAATATATGTTATAATGGACATAATGGATTATTGAAATAGACGAATTAAATTGACTATGTACCAGTTAAGATTACAGCTGATAATGAAACGCGTGATCACGAATGCATTATCCAGTATACTATACAGATTCTGGATACTAAAGGGGTATCCAGTATGAACCCCTTCATAGGATTGTAGGTGAATGTTTTAAACATCAGATTTGTATTAAATTGTGACGACACCGTTAACAATATATTCCGTCTGTTTGTTCATTTTTATTGTTTGTATATTTTTTAGGGCATTATAAATTGTATAAATTTTCATCTATACCCCATTTTATCATTTTTGTCGGAGAGTTTTCTTTGTGTAAAGAAAATTATCTGTATTTTGCTTTTATAGAAGTCGCAGCGAAGTTCGTAGCTTGCACAGGCGTGTTTCCATTCGTCCTTCAAACGTCCTTGCTTGTGAATCATCTCGTTAATAAACGCCAATTATCCTTATCCCATCCTTATTCATTCTTGTTCTGTCTTCACAACCCGTTATCACCTCCAATTCACTTCTCTCTCTCAGCTTTTTCTACTTGCTTTTGTTGCGTCATTAAAAAGATTCTTTGAATAGTTTAACAATTGTTGTGTTAGTGTTTTATTTGAGCATTTGAACTTTGAGATGATAAACAAAATAAAAAAGTGATAATCCATTTAATTTAAAAAAGAAGTGAATGGTATATTGGGTTTTATTTTGGACAACTCAAGAATTAACTTCTCTTGCATTCGAAAGGACCTCATACCTTCGTAACTAACATACATTTTGCTTTCATGACTGTGGTGCATACCCTCAAATTGAGATCGGGTGCCTTTGTAAGTTCGAGGGGATGAAAAAATAAATCTCGCGACACTCCTCCAAACTGAGGACGGCTCGACCTTGGTTCAAATTTGGCAACAGGGTTTCAAAATTTCTCGAGCTGCCAACATAGGTTAGACACAATAGAGAAAATATCGTCGTTTTAGCTTGGAGATCGCCGTTCGGTCGAGAATCGCTTGTTTGTTCACCAAGCGCTGCCAGCTGCTCGCCCTTACGGGTTTTGGCACCGCACTTGGCAAGTTTCAAGGTACGGGCGTTGGTTGGCTTGCCTCTGTAGAAATACTTGTTACAATTTTTAGCTTCTGTCTAGTTTAAATGTTTACTGTCTGCTAGAGTTGTGTTACACATTTTCACTGAAATAAACTTGTTGAATTTTCTTAGATAATGGTTTTGGAGGTTTGAATTGACACTGCCAGTTAGTTGTCGGTTATAAAATAAACAAAATTATATGCGTTGAATATTTCGGTATTTTATTTCCAGTTCGGTTTTATATTTTAAGCTCTAAGCATAATTCAACTTTTATGTCTATAAATGAATTTAAAGATCGACAACTTGAGACTAACGATATAGATTTCACGAAGACAAAAATCTGTGGATAATATGTTACCACGGATCAGACTCTTGTGAAAAACCAAGTATTTTTTAATATAGGCTGTGGACTTGCTGCTATTGTTTTCCGGAGAAAACGGATTGACAGTTTGATGGAATGAAAACCACAAGTATCTCGATTAGCCAGCCCAGATACCGGCGCGCGGTTACCTTTTCAAGTTGATGAAATTGGTTCTGTGCGATCAGCGAGTTTCTAATACTGTTCCTCCAAGGTTTGGCTTGAGGAGATGAAACACCACCTTGTATTGAAGCACATAATCAATGATTGAAGTGATGCGCTTCTTTAGTTGCGTTCAATTTCATTCTACCAACTTAAGATGCATTCACTTCATTACATAGACTCTGCAGGATAACTACTTTTAAATATTAATTAATCATTAGATTATTTTGCTAACCTCAAACATTTACGAACCAACTGAGCTTATGAAATGCATTTTCTGTATTCGTTAATAATGCCACTGCGTTTATGATGAAGTAAAAATTGTTAAACATGTTCAAACCAAAATCAATCACCCCTGCACTTATAATTCTCACATTGATTGCTCATTGGCCAGATTAGCATTGGAAGTGAACATGGCCGTCCTGCCGTACCAAAGCGTTCCGGGTAGGCCTAAACCTCGCGTCAACTTGTGATTGCCACCCACTCGCCGCGGTGTGCCAAACATGGCCGACATGCCAAACACGTTACGCACGCGCGTGATGCGTGTTTATCGCAGTTCCCGGTAGTGCGTGTATTTATAGCCTGGACCGAGCCTCCAATCACCTCCTCCTACCTCGCTCAGTTGTAAATAATTGACGGAATTCGGTTATACCCTTCAAACTGACGCGATCCGTTCATGAATGATACGATGGCATTAGGACGTTTGTAACTTTTAGGTATTTTTTGTTGATACAATTTCTATGGAACAGTGTAGAAAGATAGATCTTGAATTATTTCATGTTGCATTAAGCAGTTTTATATGGAATGCACTTTTTTATTTTGTTAATCACATAAGCAATAATAGTGGTTTAAACCAAAATTAACTGTTTAAATCTTTAAATACTAACATTTTTCATTCAATGTTCTGAAAATTTCTAAAATGTGAAATATTCTTGTTAATATTTCTCGAATTTAAATACTTTTTTAGGTTTAAACTTTAAGGTTAACTAAATTTGTTGTATACACTGTTCTTTTTTACACAGTCTTTATATAGCACATTACATTATTAAGAAGGGCACACTTCTTCAACGTCAGAATTAGATTAAGGACCAAGTGACATTTGAAAAATCCCAAAGTATCATATCATTTTTCTCCAGGAGTGTAACTGTCTCGAACACATATTCGTATATTTCTTTTATAATGTAAGTTTTCGAACAATACTTAACTGCACAAGAAGTACATGTTTGTTAGGTTGATGGGTTTTGAGCGAGATGATTAAATTAACCAATTACTAAGTAATCAAACTGGCAACTATTTGTTTAACAATATTTCACATACAAATATGTTTAAGTTGTTTATACACCACTTTTATAAATTCATAATTTTTGAGTAGCAAGGTAAGCGTTGTTAAAACTAAACAAGATAAAATAAACTGTTTATTTCATGATGATATTACGAGTTGTAAAATAGCAGACCGTAAAATTTGTACATACATTTTCATTCATCATACAATGTTTCATAAATTTTCACCAAACTTATTTTTTGGGTGTTGTTTCAGTACTGAGAAAGACGTTTACACAAGGGTTCGAAATATACGACGAGATATAAAATTAGTTTATGATTCGGTCGAGTGAATGTAATTACTTTGAAACGAGGTTTAAGCAGAGATATTAAACTTGAGAATGAACAATGTTCAGTCTAGCTTGAACTGGTCTATTGCGATACTAGTGAAGGGGGAGGGTGAGTGAGAAAGACAGTTTAAACTAAATCTAAAATGCTTTTACTTGTTGCCTGGTTAAAACTCTTTTTAAATAGAATTTCACCCATTTCATGTTACCACACTTCCTTGGATCCTGTATTGAGCCCTTGAATTAATATTAATAATCGAAGTAATGGTATTTTGTAATTAAGTATGCCGCTGTTAATGTTTTCTTAAAATAAAGTGTTTGACTATCATTTCAGACAGTAAAATATAAAAAATAATGGAACAATAACTTAGTATCAACAATCAAATAATTGGCAGGTTATATTTTAAGCAGAGCCAGGCATACATCCATGAATGCGATGTCTATAAGTGGGTGCTGGTCTATGAATACAAATGTATCTTAATTAATAGACTAACTGAATTAATTATTTTTAACTATGAAGTCATTTAGCGCCTTAGTGGTGATATTTCTCAACCCCCAAAAGACATTTATAGAGGAAAATGTATTCGAGCTAATACTAATAATGGCTTCAAAGTTATTCTTTTAAGGTGTCAAGATCATTTTATACAAATTATTTAACCTGTGTACAGTTCCTATAAAAGACACAAATAAAGGGGGTGGCTGGATAGTAAAGTTTATACCTTGTGGCCCTTTGGGTTTGTAAATACTCAAAAGTCGAATAATGATTTATGTTACCTAACGCATTTGTTACTTTGTTTAAGTCCTTAGTGGTTCATGATCTTAAATTTTACGAAGAATAAAATAGTTATCCTATATTTTCAACTAGGAAGGGTACAGTAATTAATGGAACAACTTCTACATACGTTTCGAAATTATTCTTACATCACACGTTACAATGTGTTACAACGTATAAGTATTATGTTTGATTGAATTTTAACTACCTCAAACTCCAACATACGTACTCTCAAACATCCTCCAGGAAAGAAAACCTTTCACCAAATGAAAATATTATCTCTGATTGCAAATGACACGGACGGCAAAGGGTAAACAACAATATAAATCGGGGATTATGACGTGAGGAGAAAGTGTAGATGGATTTAGCTGTGGTCGTTGCTGTGCTGGGGGGGGGGGTTGTAAGCTAGGTGGGGGGAAGGGGAACTCCCGCACAAGATCGATGTCCAGACCTTCCACACCCTTTCGGAAAACTAGGCCACCGCCCGCCGCCAACACGTGGATTCCGTGTTATTATTAAAACTACAATAATAACCAAGAGCAAGCGTAAAAATCATATCATAGATCAAACTGTGGTAACTGAATCATAACGGTTATCAGGTAGGCCCTACTTAGCCTGTTGTTCAACCCCATGTGGAACACAAATTTTTCAATTAGATAAATCATGGATCCAACCACTGTTGAACTGATAAGAAATTACGTTATTAATGTTATTAATTTTTAATTACACAATATTTGCATATGTTTTTTAATTAGTTTAATGTCAAGGGCAAAGTTTTCTGCAAATTTTACATTTTAAAACATTTTGGAAGGCAATAAAGTAAACAAACAGGGTTTCAGCAGTCACCACCAGCTCCCTCTGCTAAAATGCTGTTCATCGGAGTTATTTAAAAGGTCAGTAAAATGGTTCGTATATCAAAGTAGAACTACAATATCTAGAGCCTATAGTGCCAAATCATTGATATGGGAAATCCTGTCCTGATGCCTACTGTAGACACAAGATTGGATGATTTTTCTCCGAAAAAAGAACTGTAAAATTCACTGTGAGTTTTGTGTCAAAAAATGCGGGGTTGTGTTTTCGTAAAATTCAAGTGCAATTTTATTTTAGATTCAACTCGTAAACTTCTTTATCAATGATAAGAGGAATGTCCCTATTTAATATTTTATGGTTTACTCATACATATGAAATCAGACAGAAATACAGAGTAATTTCCAATGGGTTACCACCTAATATCTACCTACATCTTGTTGTGTTTTGCGCTATTTAATAGTCGTGAAAATTAATTTCAACTGTACTACTCGTGGGCTTTAAACAGCAGATTACAGATATTCCAATGTAGACAAAATTATAGATTCAGAAGTTATTCAGCGTTCTCATGCACCTAGAAATCTTATCTAATCGGAGAGCTTGAGTTTAAAACCTCGGTGGTGTTGCTACTGTACGTTGTTAAGTTTGGGAGTTGGTTTATGCCAGCTAAAGTACACAAAGTTTTTGATAAGACTCACGTTTTTGATTAGCCGACTTGGTCTGTGAACGAGTTCAAACAATTAATGTTTTCAAATCTCGTTTAGCTGATGTTACCTGCGGTAGCCAAATAACAAAATATTTTATCACGGCGCGGCGATAGCAAAACGATAGACACGACACCCGTAACAAATCCTAATTTCTTTTGGATTATTCTTGTATCTGTTAATGGTGCAATTATACGTTTTTTATTCATTTACTAATTAACATTTAGTAATCACTGGTACTTAATTTAATTTTCACGAGTAAACTAAAAACTATAAAACCTGGATGTTTATCAACCTTTACATTTTGTTTATTGGCTATAAACATCGACTCGTTTTTTAGTTTCACTGTGTACATATAGCAAATGTAGGCACCGAATGTTGCCACAGACGTTTTTACTGCTAGATTATAAAACGTTCGGCAACATAATAAATTTAATTTATTTACAATTTAATCTTTATATTTTTACAGGCAGAATAAAACCACCATCTATTAAATTGTAAGTTATAGATTTTTGTCACATACATATTTGTATTGTGAAGATAACGACAACTGTACCTTACTGTAAGGATCCTAGTAACTCTATCTAATCTGGAATTAGTTATAGGTAAATATAATATCGATCCCTAATGTTGTTGTCACAAAGCAACTTAACGGACCATTTTACCAATATATATATCATTGTTGTGATCCAATAAAAATAATGCTTATATTTATAGAACTTATTGAAAAATTAATTTGTTTTTACTTCGATAAACATCAAATCACATCATAAAAACTGGTTGAGTGCTCATAACATTGCCCTTCTCCTTACCTTTAAGTTGGTGTTGCAACGATAACCAAATCCAAAATTGTTTGTTAATTTTATGTTTTTCACATTCATTGTCTCCAAAAGTATAAACTATCTTATTTGTGAATACCCAAAGGGAGACAATGAGGCTATTCTCATTGGTCTCACTGAATTGGCAAGCCCTCTTTGCTTAGAGCAACAAGTGACCTAACCTGCAGTTTAAAAGTGTTAACAACTTATAGTTAAAATTTAAACCTTACAAAAAGAAACTCCCGTCACTAATGCTAGAAATAATCGTATTTTTTAAGTCTTCCGAACAAAATATCCTTTAAAAGGTCGGAACCCGGGAAGTTGGGAGTGAACGTGGTGCCAGTGTGTGGGCGTTAGCCGCACAACTCCATAGATCTGGCAACGTCGCCGTGGTGGATCAATGGCTCGGCAACGGCGCAGTACGCCATTACCGATAACACTGATAACAGTCGCTGTAACCTGCCCTAACTGATAGAGTGATAAGCTATCAGCTGACCCAGCACACTGTAGTGGCGTGCTTCAGGGGCGCATATTGGACCAACAACATGTTGACCGTTACGTCGTTACGTGTTTTGAGTCAATGTCTGTTATCAGTGTCGTTGTTGTGCGATCATATATTTTTTCCAATTCATTCGCTTCCTCCCCTCTCCCAAAACACTCCCCCAGTTTCTTTACGAGAAGTTAATCAAAACTTCATTAGCCCTAATGGAAATGCGTTGTTTAGTTTTGATGGAAATTTTGAAAATTGTTAGAAATTTATTGTCGTGTGCTGGGGTTTTGCTTGAAACTAGAACTTCATTGTAACAAAAACCGCCCTTGCTTCAACTAAAATTATTGATAACTCCGTTTAAATTTTTACTTTGCCAAGAAGCCAGGTCGTGTATACATAGAAAGCCAGCGCATAAGTTTGAATTCTGTTGCTACTTTAACTAATACAGAGTCCTAGGAGGAATAGACTCATACGACGACCCCCCTACATGTAACGCCAAGAAATGGAAACTTCAGAAAAGATTTGAATGTTGTATTATTCATTACCTTAAAATAAATTTGTTTTCAATTAAAAAGAGACCGAATTACCACTGCTTCAGAGTGGTATACCACGCCACCATGAGCGCTGTTTCCACATTAGTGCGACCAAGACGCAGCATATCCTGTCCTTCATGAGTGAGAGAGAGACGGAGCATATCCTGATGCGGGGGCTTCTGCGTGCCCTATATTGGATTATTGGGGATATCCGCCGGTTTAACTACCAGGCAGCCGGTGCCCCCTTCGCCCCCACTCAACATCTCTCTCTCTCTCTCTTTTCTCTCTCTCTCTCTCTCTCTCTCTCTCTCTCTCTCTCTCTCTCTCTCTCTCTCCCTCTCTCTCTCTCTCTCTCTCTCTCTCTCTCTCTCTCTCTCGCATTGACTGTTTGTTGTTTACTAGCCATATTGGCAAGCTGGATAGCAAATGGATTGTTTACTTTGACGAAATGACTAAAGATGGAAAGTTCTGTTACCCTCGATGTTTTATTTTTTCAGTACGGACAACATTCGGGCGGCTTGAAGGCAAAACCTTTTTAATACCCCAGCAAGAAACATCAATTAACTATATTCAGGTGTATTCGCATAGTGTAGTCCCAGCTTACTACAACTTATCTCCTTTTCATATACAAACTTACACTTCACTCTATCGAAGGTAGTAGGATCTTGTAATTGTATACTGTTAAGATCTTTATCAGCGCTGACAATAAACTGATTTCCAACATCGCTAGTAACAATCCGACAGTGTGGATGGCTGTTAATTGTGGTAAAGGTTCATCAGCTTTAAAGTTGTTGTTGAAAGCGATCTAATGTACTAATAACCAGAGTCTGAGGGCGGTCATCTCAATGACGTCACTATCCTATATTTACACAGTCTTCTAGTGTTGGTGGTTTAGACTTTCCCCATTCCATGGGACTATTTCGGGACACCGCATCTCCCCTCTCTAAGTTGCCATTCATTCTTGTGGTTATTAGGAAACTGTTTCCTCCTTGTTATTAGCTCTAAAGCTAATAACTAATTACAATTGTTAACCAACATTATGTATGTTTATTTATTGATGTAATACAGTTATAGCTTCATTATAATTGATTAGGGTATATTAACTGCAAAAAATCAAGGTTTGTCTGTATAATATAATATTTGAGTTATTGGTAAGGGTAAGATTTATATTTGACTTTTCTTATCGTGTTAGTTTTTTTGAGGGATAATACTGTGTATACAAGTAGTTTCAACCAATGTATACCTCACACTAATATACATCAAAAATGTTTGTTTTATGAAAAAATTAAACTATTAAAGTTAATTTGACTATAAAGGTTAGATATAATACAGTAACCAAGTTCTAATTCATCTAAAACCTAGTTAAAAAGGGGTATTTTACACATTTTGTAACTCACATGTCCCCATTGATGATAACTCGAGTAAAACCCGTCATGCCTTTGTTTCCCGGTTTAATATTTCTCCACTCTGAATCACAAAGCTGCTACTCCACTTTTAATTCCTAAAATTAATTGTATTATGGCCCATCTGTAAATACTCATGAGGATCTCACTTTACTTTGGTAGTTAGATCGAGTACAGAGACTCTTTTGACTAACTAAAGGTTAATAAAATGTTATATATGTTTTTTATACCAAAGTACGTTATGTTCTATAAAGCTCAAGTACCGTATTAGGTTATGATTATTTTCGTAAATATTATTTGAGTTAGAATTTCTCTACTAATTCAAAATAGAAAGTACCCATCAACAATTTCTAAAGGTTCTCCATTAGATCAAATCTATTATGTTTACTAATCAAATAGTAATTGATTGAGTGTTTGAAAGTTGTGGACTAACGATTGCTTTGGATTTAAACTCAAAATATTCTCATCAATTTCATTTATATTTTGAAGGCAGAAAATTATCTTAAATAATATCAGCTACATTTATACTTTAGGCAAGTTACTCATTAATTTCGTTGTGACAGTTTAAAATGTGCTAAAGAAAGTACCTAGGTCTGGGTGTTAGATTTTTACTTATACAAAAAATACAAATATACTTGCATTAAAACACTCTAAAACAGATCCATTGAATGGCATGATTTCTAACATACACAAGTAATGAAATCTCAACGGTTTGGTTAAAACACTAGCCTTTATATAATTGGTCTTATAATAATAATGGAAACTGCAGCAGTGGGACATCTCGTCGCGGCTCCCCCGCCTCGTAGCATTGGTTGACATCATCTGCACCAGTGGGACATCTCGTCACGGCGCCCTCACCTCGTAGCATTGGTTGACATCATCTGCACCAGTGGGACATCTCGTCGCGGTGCCCTCGCCTCGTAGCATTGGTTGACATCATCTGCACCAGTGGGACATCTCGTCACGGCGCCCTCACCTCGTAGCATTGGTTGACATCATCTGCACCAGTGGGACATCTCGTCGCGGTGCCCTCGCCTCGTAGCATTGGTTGACATCATCTGCACCAGTGGGACATCTCGTCACGGCGCCCTGACCTCGTAGCATTGGTTGACATCATCTGCACCAGTGGGACATCTCGTCGCGGTGCCCTCGCCTCGTAGCATTGGTTGACATCATCTGCACCAGTGGGACATCTCGTCACGGCGCCCTCACCTCGTAGCATTGGTTGACATCATTTGCACCAGTGGGACATCTCGTCGCGGCTCCCTCGCCTCGTAGCATTGGTTGACATCATCTGCACCAGTATCTCGTCACGGCGCCCTCGCCTCGTAGCATTGGTTGACATCATCTGCACCAGTGGGACATCTCGTCGCGGCGCCCTCGCCTCGTAGCATTGGTTGACATGATCTGCACCAGTGGGACATCTCGTCGCGGCTCCCTCGCCTCGTAGCATTGGTTGACATCATCTGCACCAGTATCTCGTCACGGCGCCCTCGCCTCGTAGTATTGGTTGACATCATCTGCACCGGTGGGACATCTCGTCACGGCGCCCTCGCCTCGTAGCATTGGTTGACATGATCTGCACCAGTGGGACATCTCGTCACGGTGCCCTCGCCTCGTATCATTGGTTGACATCATCTGCACCAGTATCTCGTCACGGCGCCCTCGCCTCGTAGCATTGGTTGACATCATCTGCACCGGTGGGACATCTCGTCACGGCGCCCTCGCCTCGTAGCATTGGTTGACATCATCTGCACCAGTGGGACATCTCGTCACGGCACCCTCGCCTCGTATCATTGGTTGACATCATCTGCACCAGTGGGACATCTCGTCGCGGCGCCCTCGCCTCGTATCATTGGTTGACATCATCTGCACCAGTGGGACATCTCGTCGCGGCGCCCTCGCCTCGTATCATTGGTTTACATCATCTGCACCAGTGGGACATCTCGTCACGGTGCCCTCGCCTCGTAGCATTGGTTGACATGATCTGCACCAGTGGTACATCTCGTCACGGCGCCCTCGCCTCGTATCATTGGTTGACATCATCTGCACCAGTGGTACATCTCGTCGCGGTGCCCTCGCCTCGTAGTATTGGTTGACATCATCTGCACCAGTGGGACATCTCGTCGCGGTGCCCTCGCCTCGTAGTATTGGTTGACATCATCTGCACCAGTGGGACATCTCGTCGCGGTGCCCTCGCCTCGTATCATTGGTTGACATCATCTGCACCAGTGGGACATCTCGTCGCGGTGCCCTCGCCTCGTAGTATTGGTTGACATCATCTGCACCAGTGGGACATCTCGTCGCGGCGACCTCGCCTCGTATCATTGGTTGACATCATCTGCACCAGTGGGACATCTCGTCGCGGTGCCCTCGCCTCGTAGTATTGGTTGACATCATCTGCACCAGTGGGACATCTCGTCGCGGTGCCCTCGCCTCGTAGTATTGGTTGACATCATCTGCACCAGTGGGACACCTCGTCGCGGTGACCTCGCCTCGTAGCATTGGTTGAGATCATATATACTTCTCTGTTTGAGTGGAACAACTTGATTTATCGTAGTATTCAGTAAATACAATTTTTACAAATGAAAATAAATTATAAACTTTAATAAACAAAATATAAATGGTTGAATTGAAAAAATGTTTCAAAATAATCGCGTGAAATCGAAACCCTGGCAATGCACATTTGTCGTGCTGACGCACTGCCTCAGATGCTGACTGACGACCGCACTTTGTCCAGGGTATCAGTACAGAGCAGCGCACCCAGAGCTGACGCACTCTAGTCAGGAGTTATCACTGGCAAAACACGACATAATGTTGGTCTCTTGCAAAATATATCTCCCCAGAAGATAACATTTTTTCGGGTCATTTCGAAATAGCGCGCGTTATTGCAGGATACTAAAAAAGAGTAATTTATCGTATCTAATTGATAGTAGGCTTTTTTAAGGTGTTATTATATTATTTAAGTATTGCGGATATTTGCCCTTCACTGGATAGAAAAAAGAGGTTTTTTAACGTCTCGAGATCCAAATCAGTTACACATGTTTTTCTGTAATCAGTGATAGCGAATATTTGCAATGAATTTCACACACATAAGTGTAATTCGTTTATAAACTCAGTATTTAAAATCACAAATAATTCCTTGAAATATATTGATAATAAGAATGTTCTCTTTAAATAATAAATAATATCACTCATCTATATAGGCTAAGGATTTTTTTTTAACTAGTAAAATCCCTCATCTAAATATTTTTTAAACATCCCATCCCCTCTTTCATCCATCTCCTTCACTCCTATTATTACCACTCTTTAACCCTTTTCCAGTACCGAACGAAACAGTATTTTACGGGAAAACTTGTGACATCCTCGAAGCGTTTCTCTCACCACCAGTCATTTGCTTCCAGTATTGTCTGACGGATTGATGACAAGAATAATGCTGACCAATAAAAATAAATTAAAAATAATACCTGATGAAACGTTGATTTTGAAATGTCCTTCGATCGATTATAGAGTTAAAACATTTTACGTAAAATAAAACGGTTTTAACTTTTCGAAACAGCTAATCTAAATAAACCCTTTAAAGAAACGTTTTATTATATAAGCTAGACCTCGACCACAGTGACCGGTTTAAATGTGACCTATATTTTACATAATAAACCTTAGTCTCAAAATCACAAGGCCTCCTTGTCGGTGGTCGCGCCTGATGAAGCCCGTAGCTCTGTGATCCGAAACGTCCAGCCTTGCACGCTTCATAACACCCTAATTAATTAATAACACTCCATTGTTGTTTATCGTACTCACAGACGATTGGAGGGCAAATTGAGCTTGCATTTGCAGCAAATTGATAATGTGTGTGTGTGTGTGTGGACATGGAAGAGTCGGTTCAGTACAGTGGAAAATTATTGCCTTGCTGCATAATTCTCTAAGAATATTTTGTGCGGTCAGATACGTTTTTCCTTCATGACCAATTTTGACAGTTAAGCTTTCAAATGAAAGATATTTTACTCAAGATGTTCCGAAAGGAATTGTCTCTCCTCAGTCCTAAGGGGTTCGTCCCATTGGCCCTAAACCATGTTATTTTTATATAGAGGAAAACGTATTTAATTTAGGTCACATGTGTTTTATCTAAATTAATTCATTTATTCAAGTGGTATCAAATATAAACAGTTTTATTAAATTTTAGTTAAAACTATCTGTTTAAGTGTGCAATTTGGACAATGTCAAATGTTTATGTTTCATGGCTAGCCATGGGCATTTTTGTCATGAATGATAATAGAGTAAAAGATAAAACGAAAATCGTTCAAAAAGACAGCTGTAGAAAGAATAAAACAGAAATATTAATAAATAGAATGAAGAAGTATGTATAACTGCAGAGTCACTGTGATGTTTAATTAAGTTTGTAAGGTTAACATGTCATGTCTGCTAAACCCGGGGAGAACGGGAACCATCTAGTACATGGTTAATTCACTAAAAATCACAAAATGAATAAATACAATTTCACAAATTTTTGCGCAAAGGGTGGACACATAACCATGTTCATAAACATGGGCTATATTTATAACATTTAAACTCGCACTTACCATTTTTAAATTCATGACTCTAGGCATTAAGGTCTACAAAGACTTCCCGAGACAAATCATATCTCTTGCCATAATCACTGGGCTTTAGTTTTTAAATTCCTTAGTCCGTGGGCTATTATGAACAACCATAATTTCATATTGCTAATCTTATATTTACAATATTTTCCTTTTGGCAAATTTCCCCTATAGAGAAGAGGCTATTACCGTAGGTCTCATGGTAAGACTTAAGCCCGAGACAATGATAACTTTTTGTTTTGAGGTCCCCAGATGACAAAAACACTATTCGATAAAATTGATGTGTGTGTGTGTGTGTGTGTGTGTGTGTGTGTGTGTGTGTGTGTGTGTGTGTCCATGAATACGACAACTTGAGTAAAAAACGTCCAATTTCGATTAAATTTGGCTCAAATATGTAAAATGACATTTATGACTGTAAGTTCGAAAACCAGAGAAATCGGACAATGGGAAGGGGGGTTAATGGGGGTTTTAATCTTTCCAAAAATCAGTTTTTTGCATTTTTTACCCTACAATTTTTAAAACACTTAATTTTGGTTTAGACCATGTTATAGAGCTTAAAAAAACAAATAATTCGGTATTTTGAATTATTAACCTAGATTAAGTGGTTGCGAAGAAAATCCAAAAAAAACCTGCTCATAAAATCTTCATGTTAATATTATGTTAAAAAGGTTTTTGGTTTTTCCTCAGTTAATTTTAATATAAACTTCGCATTTGCTTTTACCAATCAACTCAGCTACACAAAAAAATCATTTTGGTGTTTAAATTGTGATTCTACGTCCAACTGTTGCAGGGATATTCAAAGTGCTAAACACAGTACGTTGTCCAATATTATCCTTATGGAGAATAAATAAAATTTGATATCTCCATTATTTATCAATGTATATTGATGAAACTTGGTATGTGGCTCCACGTAGTATTGGTATATTAATATTTTCACAAAAAAAGATTTTTGTTGATAATCCCCGTAACAGCAAACCTGCATACTCAGCCCTAATGTTATTCTTATGGAGAATAAATAAAATTTTATATATCACTTATTTATGAAACTTGGCAAGTGGCTTTATGTGGTAGTGAGAAACTTGTGCAAGCATTGTAAATTCGCTGATTACGCAGGTTTGCTGCGACGGGGTTATTAAATAAATGCTAAATGCTTTTATAAACTGCTCATTGAAAGTAAAGCAATTGCAAAGGAGATGGATTGGACGTTAATGTTTTACTTAATTGAGACGGACTAAAATAAAAGGTTTTTTCAAGTGAACCCACAAAAGATATCTCAAAAACATAACGATCTCCTTACAAAACTAAAGTAATGTCTAAACCACCTACGCAAATTAACCTATACCTTCACAAAGCTCAATGATCGACGGGGTGCCGTTAAAAAGCAATTCTTTAAAAGCGCGACGTATATCGAACGGACCCGTATTATTTGCACGTGAGCCAGGCGGAAACCCTTCAAGCAGTAGAACCTGTCGACGCCCGGTTAATATTTAACGACATGTTTGCACCTACTTGCTTGATATCGTTATCGCCTATATTATCACTATCAAGGTCACCGTAGTCAAGGAAACGGGCCAAACACGGCGAATAAAGCGCCTCCTCGTGTCAATTTGACGAATCGAGTCAACAGGGGCGGGTCAATATGGACCTAAGCAACTACAGACCAATCGCCATCCTGCTTCGATTTTCAATCGGTCAGCAAAGCAGATTCTCCTTTGTGTCTTTTTAAAGTCGGTGACCTGGTTATTTTATGTTTCAGGGGATTGCAACTTACAGTATTGAAGATTTTACAAGTACATCAGGTGAGTTGCCACTTGAAATGTTAATAATATACTTTAAATGTTGGTTTATACTTTGATGATGAAGTACTATTGGTTTGAATCGGTGCATCTAGTTCCAGATACCTAAATCAGTATTTGAAGAAAGCCCTCTACATTTTAGGAATTATACTTCAATGAGTTCATTTTCCCAAATATAACAGAATAAAATATTAAATTATAAATTAAACTGGGAAAACAAAATACAACAACACAGATGGAGCTGATTTTCGTTTTTATTACTGTAAGTTCAAAAATATTTTTGTTAGGGTCTTAGTGGTTTATCTTAAAATAACTTGCACTTGTACTGTATAATATTTTTTGTTATATATTTCAGTATTTTCCGTCTCAACGGAATTATATATGTTAGGAATTTTCAGTATTTGTCAGTCTTTTCCTAGCATTTATTGGGTAGCAATGCTTATGTGGGCTGTATGATGGTAGTCATTATAATTGACGAATTATAATAAAGTGGGCTGTAACTAAACAGAACAGAATGTTTGAGATAGTTATAGATAGCCACAGCTCTATATCCTACAACTGTGGCTATGATTTCGTTCGATGAACGATTAGTTTGATTGAGACATTAAGGAAACGACTTTAACTGTTATCTGTTATATAGTGGTAGGATTCTAACATTAATCAAACTCATTAGGGAATGTTTTATATGATCACCAGCTATTTATGAACAAATCTTTTTAGTGAATTTCCTTTGGAAAGTGAACTATTAGCATGACCTGCACGGTGAAACTTAAGCCCGGGACCACCATAGAAGTTCCTATCGTGACCCCCTGAACACGTTTTGGGGGGTCGTTCAAAATTATATATATATATGTATATATATATATATGTGTGTATGCACTCTAGCGGTTGCATTTTTTGCCCGATTTACTTCAAATTTGGTAGGGACGTTCCTTTCTATAATCTGTTGGACAAGTTCGTTGGGCAAAACAATCGGAAAACTCTAAACCCATTTTTTGGGGATTAATCTTACAAATTTCGAGTTTTTGGGCCCAAAAAGGGTCAGAAAAGCCCCAGATGTAAAATTAATGCATGTAAAAAGATGGTAATTAGAAAGGCGAAAGTTTTAAGCCCTCTCTCGTCATTATAGCATAAATATTTACCGAGTTATTAAAGAAAATGTGTATCGGCTAAACACAGTACGTTGTCTTATGGAGGTTTTACACTAGAAAAGCCTGTTATTCCTTTGTTAGAGTACTTTTATTACCCCCAGCAACCTCATGCTTACTTTCAAGCCTGTCTGGACCTTCTCCTAACCTTATAATGCGCAAAATTGTATTCCCAGCTTTGCAAGTAAATGAAACCAGGAATATCAGAACAGCCAAAAAATCAAAGTTTTCAGATTTCGATAAAAATTGGAAAAAATGTATGTTTTTACACTGATTTTGAATTTTAAAAGTTTTTATGTGGAAATTCACTTCCCTCACGTCAGCGTGCTGCGTGCAAACTCGTTTATTATATTATCATTAAAAAGTAGACTTCAATTTACAGACAATGATATGATGGTGTCAAATGAAAACTTTAAAACTCGTTATACATTTTAAATGTTATTCATATTTTTTATTTATTTGATTAGAAAATATAAAAAAATCCGCCAGGGCTGAACGTATAACATACAATTATTTTATGCATCACAAGAGAGCTGATACATAAATTTTGGCGTTTTGCTTTAGTTATTTCCGTAGACTAAATTTATAATGGTTAAATTATTGATTTCGTTACTAACCGTGACCAATAATATATACCGATTTAGAAACTTCATGGATTGATTTTACATAAAAACCCGAAGTGACATATTTCAATATCGAATGAAAAATGAGATTTAGCTACATCATTTCGCACGAGCTATCAATAAATGAGCCGGTTGGAAGTTAAATAGCTTTGTAAATTTTCATTGGTCTACTATTTAATGATGTTTTCTAAGAAAGGTTCGACCTTGGAAAGTAACATGCCCAGGGATTGGACAGTTTATTTTCATAACGTTAAGGCTCTGGTCTATCCCCATCGCGCAGCGCCAGGAAAGGGTTTGCAGGATTACTCTTTACAGCTGCTAAATAAACCCTTTAATTAAAGTTAAAGTATAATATTAAAGAGGAAAATATTACCTACAAATGTATTTTTTTACTTTTAAATTGATTTAAGTGAGTTGCATTTACAAGCCCTTTTAAATGTTCAAAAATGAGCTTTTTCAAACTACAACTTATGTTAAGAGAGAAACATTATTTTGAAATTATAAGAAAGAGCATGTGTAAAATTAATATTCTTCTATCAAATCCCGTTTATAGTATACTAGCTGACGTACCCGTTCTTCGCACAGGGTTTTTTTCTACCCGTTCTTTAGTCAATGCAATTTGCATTTTAGTTAGCTTGAAACAGCTGTTCTTGCTTCTGCTCTTTAAGATGTCAGATGGAATTATCCACAGCTGTTCGCATTACAGATTCTGAATGTTTACTTTATTCTGAAATGTAAACATTTAAACTTAGGACGTTCACGGGGAGTAGCCCGAGGGGATTTTAAGGAAATGAATAGGCCTATGTGTTGCATGGGTTTAAGATCTACCTATGTGTAAAGTTTCATCCCAGTCGGTTCAGTAGTTTTTGCGTTCACCCGGGACATCAGACAGACAGAAACAATCTCTTCTTTATAATATTATAGATTGATAACATAATTATCATAACCGCAAACAGGAATCCTGCGGACCTCCGCAACCTTTCCCCTATCTTAACAATGCATTTTTACGCAGATCTTTCTTTAGGGTAGACTGGAGCCTTAAAAAATGGCTGGTATATACACCACAAACAAAACTTGAATGAATGTATTCTATGCAAAATAAATTAAACTTAAACTTTGTAAACACAGTAGGAATACGCTCGAAATCCACATGTTAGGTTAAAGTGAAGATATTGCATTTGTAGTTAGATGGATCAATTAAGATATATTTTACAATCCCAATACAACTACCTCCTATTGTTACTTCTTTCTATGTAATTAGAAAACACAAATTAAATAATGGTGTCAATACACATTTTACTTGTATTGAAACAATAATATAATCATAGGCTGGTTAATATCCTGCTTACACGTGTCATGGTGGACAAACATCGTATTCTGATTGGATCTCTGGCCAAACACGTGACTTTGTTTATTTACTCTGCCTTTCCTTCATGCCCTTCCTTCTTTCACCTGGTAATACAACCGAGAAATCAAGTTAACTTATCTCGTGGAAACGATAATTTACGAAAAGCTATTGCTTGTTAGGGATAGAATAGACTCTTGATTTTCGTAAAACCTATCAAATTTCACGGTACTCTTTTCCTCCCACCGGTTCACCGATGATAAAGAGCCCGGCCAAGCTGTTATCACTGCAGGTTAGTGACCCCCCGTGTTCAGTGAACCCACGCCTCGAAGCGCCGCGCCGCCGTGGCTGTTGCCCAATATTCCACCAAACCAAATTCTCTTATACAACTGCAGTTTCGTCTGCACCGTTGGTAGAAGAAAGTGGGGTTACGTGTCGATTAAACGCTGCATTTGTAATTAATAATCTCCCTTTCGGTACCGCATTGTGGGGAGTCAAGTTTTTGAACAGCGACAACGGTGCCAGAAAGTCGCCCCGATGGCGATGCCCGAAATGTCTCGCTTTGTTCGTTTATCATTTTAAAGATCAAGGCCAAGGCAAGACTTAACACTGTTACGACAAAATTGAATAATGCTTATGATTTTCTATCGTTTTCTCGGTTTCGAGCAACATGATCCATTGTGGCGTTGATGAAATTGTTTTACATGAAAACAGCAAATTTTAAAATATAACGTTTATAATTTCACCGTAAAGCTTTCATTGTCTACATAATATGTTGTAATTTAGTGTAAATAAATATACAGGATGTCTCACGTAAGGTGTCTCAAACAGATTGCAGACGAAGCAATTGACCTAGAAGGATGAAATACAATTATTTGCCACTAAATTGACCCAAAGGAATAACGTAAAAATATTTTTAGTTTATTACAAATAGGGTGTTCCAAAAACGAAGGGTCACTAGTTCGAATCTCGGAATTTTCAAATATAAACATAAGTCAAGTTATACAATACTCGAATAACATTTAGGAAAAAACAGAACTCACTTATCTTAATCCGTTCAAAATGGCGGCTATTTTTTTTGAAAAATATTTACATTTACGTAATACCCTGTATCTGCTAAACCACAAGACTTATCTTGGTTCTGGTTCAAAAATATTACTCATTTTAAAATCAGCATTACCCTGATATGCTATATACGTAACAGAATTTAAAACGAAATACAAAAGAGAGAGAGGGGAGAGAGAGGGGGAGAGAGAGAGAGAGAGAGTTAAAAACATTTAATTACCATCCGGCAATTAGGAGCTGCAAATGACAAAAGCATTTACATAAATATTGTTAAATAAATCAAAGCATGTTTGTATTATCGTTTTCAATTTATTTTATCATTAGAATATGCAACACAACCATTAATACTGTGATTTTGTATTGTCAAAATTAAGTTCGTTTTACCTTTTGCAGTTACACCCTTACGTTTGTAACCTCTTCATAGTATGGAAATAATTGATAAGACGAAAGTTTTTTAAACAAAAAGATGCATATAGTAATCGTCTATTGTTTAGTTTTCTTTACGACCTAATTTTAGATAACTAGGCTCTATTACCATAGGGCCATTACGAAAAACAATTAGTTTTGACATGTAGTAGAAAACTTATACATGTACGATACACAGTTTAAAAAGTCACGGAGTTGATTAATACTTATCAAAATAGTGTAACGTGTAAGTACAGTTTATGATATATTTTTTTCTGAATAAATTAAAAACAAAAATATGATTTATGTAAAAAGAATACAAAATTATTATTTCGAAAACAATTATTACAGAAAATAAAACAAATATATTAGCAATATTTATGTTTAACCTAAAGGAACATATTGAATTGTTTTTATTTATACCGAGTTGCTTTTAATAACAATCTTTTTAGTTGTTGATTACACTTTCCTTTGAAGCTGTGAGTACACTTTCCTGTGAAACCGATTGCGCTAAAACGGAACAGTACAAGCACGCCAACATTTGCCTACGAAAAGTATGCTCTTAGTTTGTAATAAATTCGTCTCATTATTTGTCGTTCAAATGACTACATAGTGTTACGACTCTGCAAATTATACAACCTTTAACACATTGTAATTGTAATGGTGATTTGCTGGGAGAACAGCCGACGAATTCAGGTACTCGAGGTCTTTCCTCGTTATAACTCAAAGTGATAAGGCTGTGAGAGATAACAGAGAGCACAGAGTACAGGGGTGTACCATGTTAACCTGCAGGTACGGGTTGCTGTGTGCTCTGGCTGACGGCAAACGGTTCAGACATATGGCAGCAAACAATGCACGACGTACGTCATGACACCTGTCGCTAGACGATGTGCGCATGTTCTACATGTGTCTAGAAAATTATTCAGCTTACGTGCGATATTTTGTAATCGATGTTACTTTTTCATTAACTTATTGCTTTATTTATTTTATATTGTGATTATCATTTATCTAATGTTTTGTATCGAACGATTCTGCTCGATTTCTTTGTATGGATCTGCTCCCCACCATAAGAAGATTCACTTTGCACTAGTAACTGCAAAATGCCTGGACAAAACCGAAAATGGGAGCTGAAATAAATCAATAATTTAATTTGTTTGAAGGCTTTTAGTTTTACCCAATTTTTACTGGTGGCCATATATTCGATTAAAAAAACACACAAAATGTGGTTGTAACTGTACAGCAGTCGTATGACTGTCGCAAGACGTATGTTTAAAATTTAAATGAAGACTCTACAGAATGTTGGCGTTTGTTCTATCTATTGCTTACTACCAAATTATCAATTTCAAAGAACATAGTTTTGGCCCGCTCACACATCTTAAACGTAAAGGTTGGGTGCTAAACATGACTAAATCACCATGATTTTACATAACTATAGACTGTACCAATCTAAATGTATAATACCATTGACTATAGGAGTATCTATAGTCAATGATAATACGCTAAGGTGATTTTTGTAAACAGAACTCCTCCGTAATTTATGAATCGAGGACGTTTGAGGAATAAAAAGAATATCTCTTAATCTGTAGCGATGCAAAAATGGTTTTCAATTTGTTATATTCCTATTCAAAGGAAATGTTACAAGACGCCCACAAAGTTCACTGTCCATCTGGATTTCAATGAGATTTATTGCATCAATTCCAATTTAATTCCGTTTTATAGTTGTTTATTCAATAAAATACAGTCACACACATTAACATATGTTATGAGCTAAATATAAATACAGAAACTACTGAAATGTCATCATAACCTGTACATTATTTATGATAACTCTTCTTATAGGATGCAAACAATTGTTCTCGGTTTCGGGCAACAGATCACTAGTCTGATTGAATCTATATGTTGTTATTTCCCGTTCGTTTGAGTAAACTTCCCACCTTTAACTATTTATTTTGTATTAGTATTTAAATTTGTTTAGTATTTGTGTTTATAACATTTATAAATATTAGTGAGTACTTACTCAAATTTTGTTCTAACTGAATTGATAATTGTCGCCCTCAGATCACCCATTATGATACTATTTTGTATTCTTCGAGTGGCAAACCCCAAAATTATATTCGACTAAAGGTAAAACGCAAAAAGCATAATCGATTTGTGTTCGTCTAGACAGTTCCAGAATATTTAAAAACTATTTCCATCTTAATATTGGGGCTCAACAAATATTACGAAACGCAGGTAACGTTCTGGCCACTAGCATATTTTACAATGACTTGTTTACATGAACAGTGAGGCTTTTGCCAAAAACAGGTAATCCTAAAATACTATTGCCTGGCTCCCGCACCCACTCACACGCACGGAGGTGGCGTCTTATCACGTTATCACACCAATATGGCGGGCGATAGCTCACCTGTTGTATACGTGGAGGTGACCTTCTTGATAACAGCTCGACAGCGCTCTGTCGTCAGTTCGCGGCGCTGGGCCCTACCGTGCGCTTCACACACAACTCTGTTCCTTAGGCCTATCTCAACCTTGCATTTAGTACATTATTCTAGGATCCATCGCTTATATCTAGTCATTTTCGGTAAGTTTATGAGTTTTTATTTATTAATTTTACGCACAACTGTCTCTAGACCTAAATCACTCTCTGCCCACCTTGGTGTTGAAAAGTATTAAGATAAGGTATTGGACCCAATACTCTTAACGTGATCCGTTAATAATTTATAGTAATTTAGTTTGTACGTCTTAGTTTGGTTTAACATCAAACTCATTACGCTACACTCGATAGATCAGCAGTAGCGTTTGTTGCAAGTTCAGTCGTAGCCGAGAAGTAGTGCAATTTATTGCCGAAATTGATTACAAGTCATGTTTAGTTTGCTTATGTAGTGATTTTGTGAAAACGCAAATGTTTTTCAAATTTTAAATAAAAATTATGTTTTGTTGTTGTTGCTTGCAAGCATTAAGAGAACAGATTCCCAGTATATCCCGACACTGATACAGAGTAAGTGTCAGTCACCGTAGATGTTTAACTCAAGATTGGTCTATTAGATTTACAATGTAAATCTCAATAATTATTTTGTTAACATATATATATATATATATAATATTTAAAGACTTTACAAAACACAAATTGAAATCATTTATGTTTTGGTACATTACTATGGACCATTGACTTTTCTTTAATAATGAAATGTGGAGGTCTAAAAATGTCAAATTGAGAATATACTTATAAAAATGCAGGACCTCTGGTGAATTCAAAGATGTATATGAACGAAAGGGGATATTTAAAAAATATTCTTTATTACAAAACAAATAATTATTTTTCTTTGTTTATAGACCCACTGTAAAATCAGTATATAGTTTACAAGTATAATAAGTTTAAAAAGTATAATAAGCTTTTATTAGTTCTGAACTGTTTTTTAGTTTTTAATTGTAGTCAAAGTATATGTGGAAAAAGTAATGTCAGACATATAAAACACAAAATATTAATTTACCTAACAAAAAAACCCTAAGGTCAGTTTTTAGACTAAACAAACATATTTTACATACTGTATTTATAATAAAATTATACAAAATATTCAAACAAATTAATGTTTAACTTTCATAACTCGATGTTAAATTATAGTATATTTATTTTACATAAACTTTAATTATTCCACCACACAGATGTATGGTTTTAAATAAAATAGATTTGCTAATACAATATATGCTCAATCGAGCGCTCACGGACGAGGCCAGTGCAAACGCTAATTCCAATATTGATTTAATGCCTGCAGGATATTTTTACTGGCCGCACAGTGATTGTTTTTTACAATATTTTAAAATATATTATGTAACTGATTTTATAACGGTGATGTTTTACTGGTTCGTTAAGTAGTTCATGGTTAATGCAATCACATTGGTTTGACTCCGGGTATTATAGGAAACCCAGGTAACATGAGCCAAACAAAACTCATGTTGTGGACTTGTTATATCACTTTTCGTTGATCTTACAACTATAAAGTGAACTATTACACTTTCTTTATTCTGTGATCACACAATACCCGCTCTCAATCAAATGCAAATACAACTACGAAACATTTATGTTGTGTTTTTAAACAGTTGTTCACTATAGTATTGGCCGCGTTCAAAATCTGCTAATAAAATCAAGCATAATTTAATCATACACAAAATATATCTCCAACATTGCTATAACTAAATTGAAATTATTTTTACTTATCGTTGAATTTGTAACATATTTGTTTAGACCCTCAATAGATTTGGCGCTATTTAAAACACGTCTTAAATATCCGAAATATTATCCTTGCAATAATTATACTCTCCTCTTCCGAAACATTCTATTGAAACCTTTAAAGATTCGAGACCCATTTTCAAAGCATGCAATATCCCCAACGCATTTTGAATGGAAAATAAACATGTCACAGATGACTGCTGTCCCACTGGCGAGTGTAAAAATAATTTACGTCGTTCGCCCGGGGCACATGGTGGGCGCCCGAAAAGGAAGAGCGGGCGGCGCGCCGAGGCGAAAATAAACAGAATACGTGGCACGGGGTAGTGACGTCACTGATGGCGTGCGACTGCGTCATAACTTGGCCAACAGTTTGCCGAGTGAGGCAGGCGGGCAGGCCGCCGTGTGGCCTAGGTGTGCCGGTAAATACTTATTCTGTACAACTGATTGATTATATTGCACAGTTTAGAGCGATCCAGAGCTGACGTGTCCTGGGATTTACGAGGATTTTCCTCAGCAAATACAGGACGTAGAATAAATCACACTAAAACATCCAATTGTGTATTTCAATTGATTATATTTATGTTAATTCGGCGGTTTACCTCCGTTTACGGTTAATGTTAGGATATCCTTTGATGCGGTACCGGCGTTACAATTAATATTAATATTGGAATGTTATCTGATACGGTATAATGCTTCCTCAAAACCAATTTGAATTTGTAATATATAATAGAACACAAAAAAACACGGCATGTTCTGGAATAAAAATAAGAGTTTAAACAATTCAAACTAATTCAAAGTAACTTCATTGTTCCAGGATAAAAATTATATGTATAACAATTATTTCTTAAATATTCATCCTCATACATCGCCCAGTATCATTTCAGCACCGAACGCCACAAGCAGTGTTTTACTCAAGGTAAAACACGTTTTTCCAACAATACGTTTTTGACCAATAAAACGTTTTTCCAACAAAGCGATCTTCGAGTGCATAGTGCATACTATTTGTTAGCTGAAAGATCGCTACAGATCGATAACAGTCCATTAGCAGAAGAGCCGCTCCGTTTGTGAACATCAGATGCGGAATATTGCTTGAGCTTCTAGTTTAATCGCCATTTTATTTGCTTTCTACGTCCTTCCTCGGTTCTATTCAACCAAACGGGTCAGGAGTAGCGACGGGCCTTGACGCGAGGCTGGGAATCGTGACTTCCTCCGACCTCCAACACCTTCGACCATCCTCCAATGAGCCCAACATGTGTATAATACTCACAATGTGGGCATATTACTTGATATGTCAATACAAGCCTGATAAGTTCACTAATAGCCTAGTGGTACTATGCTTGACGGTGTTTCTTGGGATTAATTCTAGAAACCCTCATGTCGTATTTTTTGTAAAAATAATTAGACAGTTTCTGTTATTATTTCCAGTTTTATCATACACAAATTTTAGCTTTCGACTTATACAGTTTTATTTTTCCTTGAGTGCTATATCAATGTCATTCGACAGCTCCTAATATTTCTGTTATACAATTATTTCACTGCGCCTCTATAAGACCCATTCAGCAAATTATTTAAGACATTATTTTCTTCTTCGCTTCTTCTCCTACCTCCTTTTTAGCCAGTAGACAGCCAACTGGGATCCGTCCAACTGTGGGTGAAGATGGGCCAACTTTCAAAAACTCGATACTCAAATCTCCCTGCCACTGTGGAGAATCATAACCTACTTTTATTTATAATACACATTATCCTTCTTATTTATGAGAGTGTTTTCTTCTTTGTGTAAGTAATTTATCGTAATGGGTTTACGCGGTTTATATTAATGTTTTAATTTGTACGTTGTTTCAAACTGTTTCTTTTATATTGGTGTAATTCTTGACGATGCATTTGCAATACCTTCTGTTCATTGTTATGTCTTTTCTTACAATGTTATTTTAATATTACTCTATACTAGTGTTAAAATTAACAAACAATATCCTATATACTAATACGCTAGGGGTTTTTTCTTCACAGTTATAACTCGATATCGGCTGGACGGATTTCAACGTTTGAGGTGTCAAATTAAAGGTATTTTTACGCATACGTATGGTATTTTTTGCCAATACGTCTCAGAATTTTAAGAAAGGGCATCACTAAAATACAGCAAAGTGCTGAATTTTCGGAACAGTGGCGCTATCTGACAGCGGAATTCTAAACTACGTGTTGATTGAAAGTTAATATCATATGTTTTGTTATATTTGTTTAAAACTGAAGTAACCTTTCGTTGAGTACAAACTTGCTTCGGATTCGAGTAACAGGACAACTAGTCTATTAATAGGTATGCAATGCAAGTTGTCTGCTTGCAATATTGAGCGGAGCAAGTATTTTTTTAATCAATACTTTGGAGAAATGAATCATGAATTGATTTTCCCTTAAATAATATTCATTTGGTAAACTAAATAACCTCTGAGCATACTCCTCATCAATTGTATGTGCAATAGTCTCCTGTCGATTATGGAGGGATGCATCAACAGTGCTTTGTCCAAGATTGACGCCTTCTCTGCGTAAACGTGGCATTTACTTAAGAACAAACACATATATTTGTTACAGTTAATTATTTAAGGCAAACAAACCACCGCCTTAAACAAAACAACAATTGCACAAAAAACTACTGTATTTACAAACAGCTGATAGTAACAGTCTGCAGTTAGATATGATCCTTATAACAGCTGTATAATCAACACACAGTAAATAAACCAAATAAAATATTTCTTCCATTAAAATAACATTGTAACTTTAAAGGGCCGTAGGGCAGAACCCTTATGTCTGATTTGGACCATTTCAGATTTATACCTTCCCATATTGGATACTATGACCATGCCAAAGTTCGTGCGGATCACTTCAGCCGTTCAGGAGGAGTACGTGGAAATAAATAGCCAGAGTTTAGTATAAGAGCTACGATCAATAAATATGAAATTGTTCGATGTCATGAAATATCTCTCAAAAACTAATTTTTAGTCGTGATTAATATTTGAATCTCTCATAGTTATTAAAAGAATAAATCATATTTATTTAATATATTCCTGGCACAGCCCAGGAAAACCCAAGTATGAAACAAAAATGTCAGACCATGTTTACTCCACTCAATTGGCTATTTTCAAATTCGCACCTCTGTACCATAATGTATCAAGTGCCACCCACAAAGTTATAAACAGCTTCCCCCTCCAAACCTCAACAGATCTTCTCTTGAAGCGCTGGCTGGGTTCCAGAGTGTTTTTATTCGGCCGTTCATTTAGACACCAAAAGGGCAAAGGTGCAATAGCATTTTTACCGACATTACAAAACTATTTTTTGCTGTCAGTTGTAGATAATTCACTTTCGTTATTCTAAAAAACTCATCATTTCACCTTTATTATCATTTACGCAGAGGAAAATTACAGTTTGTCGATAACTTCCTAAATTTCTATTATGTACAGTTTCAGAGTATAATTTCAAAGCATATTTGCACCATCTTTAAATCTAAGATTATAGTAAAATAGAACAATGTTTGGTAGGGTTTATGTTACATCTCGCATGAATTTTAGACTTCCAAATAAACATAATCGACAGACAATCCAAGACCTCAATTAGCATATACCTTGCATTAGCATAAACGTTTCAGTAATGTAATTTACTATAGTTTGTACTTGGTAGGGTAATGTTTCATTTATTTAAATATAGTTTAGGAAATTTCAACTTAAAGTACTATAGAGAGCGGAACTAAATTTGAGAACCCCAATTTTTTCACATTTGTTAAATAACGGCACTACAGTAAAAAAACTTGACATAATTATGTTACAATATTTGACAAATTGATTATATTTCTCAGAATACCAATTCAAAATGGTAGTCGAGCAAAACGCTTCAACGCAATTAAAATGCTTGAGAAAAATATTATATTACACTTTTTACATTCTTTATGTTTCACCAGACACAAAATTTATTTCAAAATGCATACAGGCAGATGCTATTTTCATTTTCTATGCGGGAGGTTCAGTCAACGTGTCATCACTCAACACGTGTAGTTCGTGTCTGCAACGACGTCAGCTGGTTCTGACTAGGTCGTTAATGTATTTTATGGCTAAACACCAGGTTTATGTTCCTTCTATCTACCACCTCCACCTCCTCCCCATCCTGCCGAGTGTCTTAGTTGTGCCTCAGGTGGCATTAGTGTCTCTATCTCCGAGTTTACTGAAATGAAGCTTGTAGCCGCTTTGTAGAATTTGGGAGCGGTGGATGTTTTAAGGAAATTATATTAGTATGGGTTACATTAGAGAAAGATAATCGTAATTAATTTTACCGTCTTCATTTTTACTATCAGGTGTCTTTCAAACATCTGGGCGTGGCATTTCTTAAATCTTTACTTCATTTATAGGCGTCTTTAGCTAAAAGATCTAATTGTTGGTAATAGAACGAGCAAGTAGTTTTGCTTGCGTATTAGTTCTATCCTTACTGTAAAACTGAAATTCGCGATGACTGGTCTGTCGGTTACTTCATTTTCCCCTCTTTTGCTGTTCTTCCCCGATATCCGACCACTGCTCTGTTTTCCTCGCCGTGTCCAGGCAGGCAGTGGTGGCCGGAGTCTGGATGGTTCCACTTCCCTGTGACCAACAGCAGTCGTCACGGTAGACGGATCGCGTCCTTGCTTCTTCCCCTTTCCTCCTCATCTCCGCTCTCCGCGTCACCGTCGCCGTCGTGCGCCACTCGTCCCTCGATCGAGCTCGACTCTTCCGTTGTTTATTATCCTGACACGTGTTTCCACTTGTTTTTCCCCTGAGATTGACCGGTGTAATAACAATATAAAGATGGAAAATCAAGTTCAACTGTCGGTGTTCTCTATCAGTCAACAATAGTATCCTATTTCTATTTAGTGGACGATACTGCTATTACTCTTGTTTGGATTTTATACGATTTTTATACCCAAAAGGAAATTTTGATGTAAAAGTGTCTAAGTTGTACGCAAATGTACACATAAATATAACCCACCCCCCCCCCGGACTTTGGACATATCCACTTGCCAGTTGAGGGCAGCTTCTGTTACGCAACGCCGAGTGTTTCGAAAGGGAAGCCTGCGCGGTGCAGTGCGAGGTCTTACCAGTAGTTCATCTCGTTGGCAAACCTTCAAGCAGGAACCAAAATATGTGGCAAAGGTGAGCAGAGGTATTTCTGCAAAGTTCGCCTCCGAGTGACTAATGCTGGATGTTTACTCCCCCGAGTTATTTCCACCTGATTGTCAGCGACGACCTCAGCTGTCATAAGCATTATTTGACTCCGTTCGTATCTAAAAATTGCCCCGGCTAGTGTGCCAGCCCCCCTCTCTGTCTTGTGTCGGTGCCTTCGCGTTCTTCAGTCTGTGTGTGCCACAGCTCATGTCTGCTTCGTGATATTCCCTTTCAGCGCACCTATGTCTCCCTTTGCCTGGTGAGTCATTGGTTTGTTTTTATTTTATTAGAAATAACTATGCGTTATTCTTGCCTTAGTCTTATTCCTAGTCTTGTCTTGCTTTACGGGGAGGTAATATTTATTTAACGCTTTTTACAATTTGAAAATAACAGACAAACTTTGTACCTCAAATAATTATCTTAATTTGTTCTGACGAAATTGTTATTCAGCTCAGTGTGAACAGT
Organism: Allygus modestus; assembly: GCA_963675035.1. Taxonomy (NCBI): domain Eukaryota; kingdom Metazoa; phylum Arthropoda; class Insecta; order Hemiptera; family Cicadellidae; genus Allygus; species Allygus modestus. Next base: position 335,542,693 of record OY776111.1, read on the forward strand.
AGTCCATTTATAAATGGATAATAACTAAACAATAAATGTTTGCTTCATATTTGCCACGTTGAGTTAAAATATACCGTTAAAATTACATTGGTTAGTAGTCTACAACAGTTACAATTATTAAAAATATTGCGGCGCTTAGTGTGCAACTAGCTTACAAATGAACCTCAATATATAGCCTACAATGTATGTATTTACTTTTAATTTGTAATTATAATTAAAGATACGAGGCTATAATACCAAATACACTGCCAAACGTTAATGACAGATGTATGAAAAATATGAACACTTACACTTGTAGCTCGTGAAAATCCACAAAGTTTGGACAGGTTAACAACAACACTTCAACGTGTCAGAAAGTGGTAGAATGTTCAAGTACTTTACTTTTTAATTCTTCGCGCTTTTCTGTACCTGTCAGTATCCTTCTCCTATTTGACCAACTGTGTATAATTAGTGTATAATCAATAGACAGATACTTTAGAGTTAAATAAGTCATAATTATTACTAATTATTTTTTAAATTGTATTTTCTTCTTAGATTCATTTTAAAATAATTGTTAACAAATTGCATCAGCTTATCTCATATTATTGCTTCCCAACTAAGTAACTCGCTAATATACTGTATAATCAAATACACAGTCGTGTGTCAGTCGTTAGTATTTGTACTATATTTATTCTGAAAGGAATCATGATTGTTTATTAAAAAATACTAAAGTATCATCCACTAGTTGTAAGATTTAAATAGAAATAAATTGTTTATAGTCACTTAAAACACTACCAGTAAAACCGTTATATAGGAAAATATAACACTGATGAACTATTTTATCTACATTGTGTTTGTTAGTTTAAAATATTCATGCTCTAAGACATTTTAAACCCTCTTTAATTATTTCCATGATGACCTGCAGTTGGTATTTAAATATATAATAGCACAAACTATACCAACATAAATTGAGAATTTTTGATTGGAACATTATTTTGGCTTTGTGTAGGCGTTCGTAAGAATTGAAGACAATTAATTTTGAATAACAATTGAAAAGTGTATATAATATGTCTAGTAAAAGTACGATATTTATAATTTTAATATTCTTTATAACATTCAACCCCTTCAAACAATACAGAAAACAGATATATTGGCATAACTACTTGGTTCTTCTCATAACGATAGAGATCAATTTCGTAGTTGATTTATATTGAACTTAACATTTTCGAATTCCTTAATTTAGGCCAATATAAAAAAATGGTAATATAGTTACCAAATATTTTAAAACAGAAGTGAAGAAAATGTGACTAGATTATAACACACTTCTAGCTCATTAGTCTCAGTGCGACACGATACAAGCGAGCTAGCGAGGGACATTACCTAGGCCACCATGAATTCCCAAACCGAAGCTCATTTGCGTTTTTATGACGTGCTTTTCGTATCACACCGGGCATTAGCATAACTACCTGTCATCAGTGCAGGCTGTGGAAACAAGGGAACACACGATTGTGCATGTGTTTATCTTGTATCTGTCTGGCCATTCGATCGGGTGAATGTGGTATTCGGCTATTGGGTTTGACTGTTGAAAGAAAGCCTTATTGAGTCGTTTGTGTCTTAAGATATAATTTCGCTTTAAATCCTCTTGTTTTCGGTTTATTCTCTTGAGATAACAATCAATGCAAGCGATGAGTACTTGGTTAACTAAATACAGATGAGTTGTGTTTGGTTTATCGTTATATGTGTAAAACATACTAAAGTTATTATTATTATCTATCTATCTATATTATTATAAAGAAGAGGTGGTTTCTGTCTGTCTGTCTGTCTGTCTGATGTTCCGGGTGAACGCAAAAACTACTGAACCGACTGGGCTGAAACTTTACACAAAGGTAGATCTTGAACCCATGCAACACATAGGCCTATTCACTTCCTTAAAATTCTCTCGGGCTACGCCCCGTGAACGTCCTAAGTTTCAATGTTTACATTTCAGAAGAAAGTAAACATTCAGAAACTGTAATGCGAACAGCTGAGGACATTTCCATTTGACAGTTTAAAGAGCAGAAGCAAGAACAGCTGTTTCAAGCTAACTTACCTTTCTAACCCGTGCGAAGAACGGGTACATTCAACTAGTAAGTTATAAGGTAACATACTATATTACAACCTAGTATTACAATTTCGAAGTATTTGAAAGAAGGTGTGACGAAAATGTTAATGAACCAATTAGTCAGGACCCAAGCCTGTTTCGTTTAAAACACTTAATTCATTATTCATGGTCTTAAGAGTGTGTGATTTGTTAATCATAGTGATTTGTTAATTCCCTTTAGCACGATGCCAACCATTTTGACTTATATTTCAAATAATTGAGACATCTAAAAGAACACTTGGACACATTAATAAAGAACCCGACTGGTATATTTTCCTTGAGATACCCGCACGGAAAACACATAACGCAGGAAATATCACGAGAGACTTTACACAATGCGGCAGGAAACTCAGTCACAAAATTTACTGTAATGTACAAAACCTCTTCAGGAACGTCTTCCTCAATTTGGTTTAATGAACCCCTCCTATCTAATTTGACACTTAACTAGTACGTTTAAACCGTAAACGCTTGTAAATATTTATGTAGTAATCATTTTACACTTCGGTCTTGAAGGCGGCGCGACGCCGACGGCGGTGTTACTATCTACTGTCTGTGACCCCTCCCCCCTCTTCCCTGCCTCTACGACCTACTTGTATGCAGGCCTATTGATTATACACTGTTGGCTTGACCAACTAATAACCCCGAGTGTGTATTTGTCTGTGATCCCTTCCCTCTCCTTTCTCCCTCTCCGACCTACTACTATGCAGTCCTATTGATACTAGTATCATTGAATATACAGAGTACAGAGTTAGTGTATACTCAATGCTAGTATACACTGTTGGCTTGCAATTTTACCAGGACTCCTTAACAACGATTCATTTAAATTTAATATTCGTTCCAACTAGTGACTAATTCATGGCAATGTCAAAAAGGAATTATTTAAGGATGGCTGAAGAAGCTTATAGCCTTTTTTACGTATTTAATATTCAGATAAGAACATTATTCTTATGATACCCAAACAATTAGTATTATAACATTATGTTTACTAGAAAAGGCTTCTGGATTTCTAAAACGTCCAAGGATAAGGAAATAAGTCTATTAATCAAAATTAATTATATCCTCTACTAAAGTAGAATAAATAATTCCCTTCTCAGTTCTATATTTCAATCGGTTAGAATTTCTAGGTTTAATCCCAACTGCAATGGTTTGCGCCATCATGTTTATGGAACTTTGCGCAAATCCGCTGCTTCGCTGTGCTTACAAAGTAAACTGAACCCTTAAGCAAGACAAATTTCCTTACTGGTGATCTCATGCACTACCGATGAGAGTTGTGTCCCGTCTTTGGCATGTTAGAATCCACCTAATGCTCGACTTCTATTAAAGTTGTAGCCAGCGCTATTGTATTCGGTGTAGCTAAAGTAGTGACGGTAGCCAAAACATGTGTTGTGTTTGGCAAATACCGCTTGGCTAATGTAGCTGGCCGAGCGAGCTTCGCGGACCGAAATAAAAGTCTTACTCACCTTACGCCCTCTCCCGGCAAATTCCGACCTTAAAATCTGTAATTTAACATGTATTATCGTTTAGTAACATTCTTTCGGTGTTACTAAAAAGAGCTGGACTAAAAAGATGATTCTAAACAGCAAAAAGGTAAACCTTCAAAATATGAAAAACAACTATGCTCTAACTTTTTTATAACATTTGGTAATGTGAATAAAGAAATTATCAATTGCTATTCCTATTTGATTAGAATTGAGTAAAAGCTTTTGCTACGCTTTATTCACATCACCCATTAACTGTATGATCTGAGAATGTGATAAACAGGTTAAGTATTCTAAGAGTGATTTATGATTCCAATGTTATTTGTAAACTTCAATGTCAATGTTAATAGTTGTTAGCTGCTTGATGCGATTTGTAGATTTACAACACGTCATCAAACTTCAAAAAGCCCTTTCACAGATTAAGAATCTAAAATTACTAATTCATAGGGTCTGTTTAAAAATCATCTAGAGAAGGTCGACATTTTCATTAGAATTTCGCCAAGAAATTCAGTACTTAAAGAATAGTATATTTCATCTTTGAACTATATTTTTCGTCTTACTGCACAATATATTAAGCTAACTGCTTTCTCAAAACTAATATTTTACAACTTCTTCACCTTTAAAAGCTTTCTCCCAAGGTGGCTTCCATCTTGTTCTTGCTATTTAAAACAAACAGCTGTTACTACAGATGTATTCAACTATTGTCTGTTATCTTTGTTTTAATATTAGGTTAGACTAACTATAACGATATGTTTATCGAATGCTGTAGACTATCAATTCCAAGATGAAATACTTTAGTCAACCGTTTCGAGCTACATCAGGAATCAGACTCGTAACGTTTCCTAGATTTAGCTGGTAATAAGCTTTCTTGAATTTCTTGGGCAGTTTGTAATATATATTTTTTCCCGTGTCATTCATCTTGTCGAACTGAAACGCAACAAATGTACTTAAACCGACAACAACGCAACAATGAATTACAATCGATGAAATAATTGATTACAACTCTCTATACAATCGATTTCTTACAATCGACGTACACAAGTTTGCAGATTCACTACATTGATATTTATAAATGACAGAAACGGAACAGCTGATGACCTCGACACCAACTGATTCTTTTCCGTCCTAGGACTGAAAAGAACTACTTTCGCCCCGCAACGCATGTATTGAAAACAGCCGTTTTTCCAAGCAGTATGACGAAATAGTATATTTCGTTACTAGTCCGGAAAAGCGCTATTTGCCAGTGCGAGAACGTGCTTACGTGCTCGACTTCGTCTCGCACGGAATTTAGATCAAGCACTGCAAGTACTGGAGCTTTTAGGACGAGTATTGAACAACACTTTTCGTCATACTACAAAAAAGTCATATAATTACAAAAACACAATGCCATAATATGCTTCACACGTGTAACATCAATGAGAGGTTAACTGTGGCCAATGATTTGCCAATAATGAAAGTCAGCTGTTGCGTTCCGTTTGTAATTTCTAAAACTGATCGGAAAAGAACTGTCCGGCAAAAATAGGCTTCCACCATAAGATTAACACCTAGCTAATTTTAGTGATCGGAAAAGAAGTGATCAGAAAAAACAACAAAGGAACATATGTTATTTTAAATGAAAACAGCAAGTTTCCAGTCGCATTTTAGTATTGATAGTCATATGTTCCCGCGTAGTATGACGAAAACCAAATTACATTATACAGCTGTTCAAATCAACCTAACACAAGTCGTAGCTTTTACTACTTTATTATTCAGTCAGTAACCCCAGCCCTCGAAAGGTCATAGGCGACCTCTAATAGATCCATTATGTGCCGAGGTATACTTTAGCGGTATATAGTCAGAACGAACCAGGTGGTCGCTAATAGAATTATGGTCGTTTGGTTGTTGTGTAGTACTACAAATTCACTCAACGGTCGTTGCAGGTAACGAGGCGTTTAACGAGGTCGTTATTGCAGACGCGTCGTTACTTTTCCTTTCACGCCTCTTCCGAAGGCCTAAATTTGTGTCGGGGGAGGTTAGCAAACGCAAACACGATTCAACTGAGGCGCAATCGTGAATTTTACGTTTTGTTTCTGAACATGGGAAGGAGAGACTAGATTAATCTATCCCGATAATGTTTACTGATGTCGCGAAGAGTATCAAATCACGTTGTACAGTCTTAAGCCGCATTTACACTATAAAACTTGTTTTATAAACTTTTGTTTGTCAAACATGTTTAATACAACTTTTGTTTTATTAAACTTGAACTTGTGTTTATAAAACTTTTGTCGTACAACATTAATTTCATGCGTTAGAAAATGATCAAACATGTTTCAAACACAAGCCCGCCCAAAAATCTAAAGTCGCTATGATTGCTTCAAGCGACGAGTAGAGGACGCTTTTATTTGGGACAAAATTTGAAAAATCATTGAAAAATACAAGGAGTCCGCACGCAGCACGCTGACGTGAGGGATGTGAATTCCCACATAACAACTTTTAAAAATCAAAATCAGTGTAAAAACATTGATTTTACCAATTTTTATCAAAATCTGAAAACATTTATTTGTTGGATGTTCTGATGCTCCTGGTTCCATTTACTTGCAATGCTAGGAATACAATTTTGCGCATTAGAAGGTTAGGAGAAGGTTCAGTCAGGCTTGAAAATATGCTTGAGGTGGCTGTGGATGATAAAAATACACCAACAAATGAATAACAGGCTTTTCTACTGAAAAACCCCCATAAGACTGTGTTTTAGTCGATGTACATTTTCTTTAATAACTCGGTAAATATTTGTGCTAGAATGATGAGAGAGCTTAAAGCTTTCGCCTCACTAATCTCCATCTTATTAAATGTTTACATTTTACATCCGGGGCATTTCTGACCTTTTTTGAGCCCAAAACACAAAATTTGAAGGATTAATCCCCATAAAAGGGGGTAAGAGTTTTCCGATTGTTTTGCCCAACGAACTTGCCCAACTGATTATAGAAAGGAACGTCCCTACCAAATTTTAAGTAGATCGGACAAAAAATGTGACCGCTATAGTGCAAAAACATATGTATATATATAAGGTTTATAAAACAAAAATTTCTTTGATCTCCGATCGGGAAAGCTGCAACCTGTTGTAAAACACGATTTTTGGTTTAAAACACGCTTGTTGTACAACTTTGTTTAATATTTTCATTGCATTCTTAAACATGTTCAAATCAATTACTATAATTGGTTGTACAACACAAGTTTTTAAAACAAGTTGTATAGTGTAAACGCGGCTTTATAAAATGGACATTTTTCATTTTTCGTTAACGCCAATATGGTCATCTGGGGTTAATAATAAAGAACCAGACTGTGTGTGTTTAACAGTAGAAATAACCTATTAATTATATTCAGCATAATTTATCAATCACTATTTATTAATAAGGTTTCATTATTTATTTTAATATTCAGGAATTTAACTTGGCATACTGAAAATGTAAAATATAGCTACAGAAAAACTTCAAAATATTCAGCTCACAGATTATAATATAAAGGAACACAAAGGTTTAAAGTGTAGCTATGTACTAGCTTCCTCAGAGATTGCAGATTATAAACATTGTAAGGTTACCAGAACCGATTGTAGCAAGGAAGCTTGGCGGTAAACCGACACCAATATAAATGGAAGTGATATAATTTGGGTCACTGCGGTGTTATAATCAATTTGACTTCCGGTTAATGGGAATCACTGTCCATAAATATAACAGACGTTGCGGGTTTGATGTCTTATTTAGTCTTATGAAGTGTTGATAACCGATATTTTATACTCGGTATATTCAGTGGTGGAACCTACTTTTTTATAAGATAACATAGTTATTGAAAAAGATAATTTGCATAGATTGTTGTAATTTTAGTGAAATAAAAATTACTATTTATCTACCGTATATGTTTCGCAGAATTGAATCTTAAGGAGAAAACCCTTTTAGGATAAAAAATTATTATTAGTATACAATTTTCAATCCATGTCTTTTCATCGATACTTTTACTCTCGTATTGGGCATTTTGAAATCAGATGAGCTCGTTGGCATTGAGATCGCACAACAGGCAAATCAATATAAATGTTCACATCTCAAAAGCTTATATTCTCTTTTAAAAATAAACATTAGATTCCCCGGCCCTGACCTTTCGCAGCCTAACAGGGTTCCAATGGAAGATTCCAACAAATGTTTCCAGACTCATGGAAAATTCCGCTTTATCCGTTTGTTTTCACTATCGTGGATGCTCGGTTGTCTGTGTTAATCACTCTGATAAGTTCTTTCTACTACAGTCGTGTCCTAAAATTGTGTATATTTTCCTTAAAAACTGTGTCATATGTGAGATTTTTAACGTGAACCGAACTAAGTAATCTATTTATTTGAGTTTTTTAATAAGGAATCGTCAAAACACCAATTGTGATCAGTGATCTGGAAGTATTAGACAACCTAGCAATGCAATGGTTCACAGGTAGAGTGAGTGGTAATCGGTGGACTTTACTTTGGAAATATTTGTTGCTAAATATTTGTTACTATAATAATTGCGAGACAGGTGAGACAACATAACTTATCCCGTAATAAAATTTTGCTACGACAACAATGAATGAATATGAGAAATATGGAATATTTAATTGGATAAGTTTTAAGTACGAACAAATTAAACGAAATTTATGATTTGTTTGTTCTGAAAATATAGTTATTAGATTAAACTAATAGACATGAAATTAATTTTATCAGCAATAAACACAAACACTTCTTTTGGGGATTTGAGTAAATAAATTGTAAATCTAACAATACCAATATTGTTTATTGGTTTACTTTTTATAAAATTAATGGATACGTAAGGTAATGGTTTAAGGATGTAAACAATGCACTTGCAGTAGTAAATATGCATGCAGTGTAGTAAAACTTATCTCTCTTTTTTCAGGAGAGCATAATGTTAATGCTAGGTTGGTAAGTCGTCGAGCTGGCTTGTCTACATTTTTGCTCGAGAGGCTGCCAACGATATCCGACACGAACAGTAGTGATACATAAGTTTTTGTATATTGTATACATCCAGTGTAGTAATGTGTGTCGAGGCAACTAATAGTTTAAGTTGCTGCCAACGATCTACGACACGGACAGTAGTGATGCATATGATGTTGGTTTGTGTACTGTACATCCAGTCTTCGTTGAGCCCACTAATGGTTCAAGTGGCTCCCAACTATCTACAACTCGGACAGTAGTGATGCATATGATGTTGGTTTGTGTACTGTACATCCAGTCTTCGTTGAGCCCACTAATGGTTCAAGTGGCTCCCAACTATCTACGACTCGGACAGTAGTGATGCATATGTTGTTGGTTTGTGTACTGTACATCCAGTGTGCATTGAGCCCACTAATGATTGAAGTGGCACCCAACTATCTACGACACGGACAGTAGTGATGCATATGTTGTTGGTTTGTATACTGTACATCCAGTGTGCATTGAGCCCACTAATGATTGAAGTGGCACCCAACTATCTACGACACGGACAGTAGTGATGCATATGTTGTTGGTTTGTATACTGTACATCCAGTGTGCGTTGAGCCCACTAATGTTTCAAGTGGCTCCCAACTATCTACGACACGGACAGTAGTGATGCATATGTTGTTGGTTTGTATACTGTACATCCAGTGTGCGTTGAGCCCACTAATGGTTCAAGTGGCTCCCAACTATCTACGACTCGGACAGTAGTGATGCATATGTTGTTGGTTTGTATACTGTACATCCAGTGTGCATTGAGCCCACTAATGATTGAAGTGGCACCCAACTATCTACGACACGGACAGTAGTGATGCATATGTTGTTGGTTTGTATACTGTACATCCAGTGTGCGTTGAGCCCACTAATGTTTCAAGTGGCTCCCAACTATGTACGACACGGACAGTAGTGATGCATATGTTGTTGGTTTGTATACTGTACATCCAGTGTGCGTTGAGCCCACTAATGGTTAAATGGCTCCCAACTATCTACGACACGGACAGTAGTGATGCATATGTTGTTGGTTTGTATACTGTACATCCAGTGTGCGTTGAGCCCACTAATGGTTCAAGTGGCTCCCAACTATCTACGACACGGACAGTAGTGATGCATATGATGTTGGTTTGTGTACTGTACATCCAGTCTTCGTTGAGCCCACTAATGGTTCAAGTGGCTCCCAACTATCTACGACTCGGACAGTAGTGATGCATATGATGTTGGTTTGTGTACTGTACATCCAGTCTTCGTTGAGCCCACTAATGGTTCAAGTGGCTCCCAACTATCTACGACTCGGACAGTAGTGATGCATATGTTGTTGGTTTGTGTACTGTACATCCAGTGTGCATTGAGCCCACTAATGATTGAAGTGGCACCCAACTATCTACGACACGGACAGTAGTGATGCATATGTTGTTGGTTTGTATACTGTACATCCAGTGTGCATTGAGCCCACTAATGATTGAAGTGGCACCCAACTATCTACGACACGGACAGTAGTGATGCATATGTTGTTGGTTTGTATACTGTACATCCAGTGTGCGTTGAGCCCACTAATGTTTCAAGTGGCTCCCAACTATCTACGACACGGACAGTAGTGATGCATATGTTGTTGGTTTGTATACTGTACATCCAGTGTGCGTTGAGCCCACTAATGGTTCAAGTGGCTCCCAACTATCTACGACTCGGACAGTAGTGATGCATATGTTGTTGGTTTGTATACTGTACATCCAGTGTGCATTGAGCCCACTAATGATTGAAGTGGCACCCAACTATCTACGACACGGACAGTAGTGATGCATATGTTGTTGGTTTGTATACTGTACATCCAGTGTGCGTTGAGCCCACTAATGTTTCAAGTGGCTCCCAACTATGTACGACACGGACAGTAGTGATGCATATGTTGTTGGTTTGTATACTGTACATCCAGTGTGCGTTGAGCCCACTAATGGTTAAATGGCTCCCAACTATCTACGACACGGACAGTAGTGATGCATATGTTGTTGGTTTGTATACTGTACATCCAGTGTGCGTTGAGCCCACTAATGGTTCAAGTGGCTCCCAACTATCTACGACACGGACAGTAGTGATGCATATGTTGTTGGTTTGTATACTGTACATCCAGTGTGTGTTGAGCCCACTAATGTTTCAAGTGGCTCCCAACTATCTACGACACGGACAGTAGTGATACATATGTTGTTGGTTTGTATACTGTACATCCAGTGTGCGTTGAGCCCACTAATGGTTCAAGTGGCTCCCAACTATCTACGACACGGACAGTAGTGATGCATATGTTGTTGGTTTGTGTACTGTACATCCAGTGTGCGTTGAGCCCACTAATGGTTCAAGTGTCTCCCAACTATCTACGACACGGACAGTAGTGATGCATATGTTGTTGGTTTGTATACTGTACATCCAGTGTGCGTTGAGCCCACTAATGGTTCAAGTGGCTCCCAACTATCTACGACACGGACAGTAGTGATGCATATGTTGTTGGTTTGTATACTGTACATCCAGTCTTCGTTGAGCCCACTAATGATTGAAGTGGCTCCCAACTATCTACGACACGGACAGTAGTGATGCATATGTTGTTGGTTTGTGTACTGTACATCCATTGTGCGTTGAGCCCACTAATGATTGAAGTGGCTCCCAACTATCTACGACACGGACAGTAGTGATGCATATGTTGTTGGTTTGTATACTGTACATCCAGTGTGCGTTGAGCCCACTAATGGTTCAAGTGGCTCCCAACTATCTACGACTCGGACAGTAGTGATGCATATGTTGTTGGTTTGTATACTGTACATCCAGTGTGCATTGAGCCCACTAATGATTGAAGTAGCACCCAACTATCTACGACACGGACAGTAGTGATGCATATGTTGTTGGTTTGTATACTGTACATTCAGTGTGCGTTGAGCCCACTAATGGTTCAAGTGGCTCCCAACTATCTACGACACGGACAGTGGTGATGCATATGTAGTGTGTTGTACAACCGCAGTGTCGTAGTGTTTGCCGAGCCCACTAATGGTTCTAATAAGTTTGTCCTCAGTACAGTCCCCTGCAGAAGCTGCCTACTGTGTAATAAGGCTTTAGAATGCGTGTACAATTCAATTTAAAGTTTTCACACGCATAAACAATATATTTAACCCACGGTCCCCATAAACTATTGAAAACAAATTTTTTTCTACGAAATTTAAATTGTTGTGAAAAATGTCTTTTAATATTTAAATTCTTAAAGGGCCAAATATATTGCAATAGCTGAAATTTAAACAAAAACTATTCCAAATAAAAGGAATACGACATTTTCTTGTCAGTGCGAAGTGGAATTTCATTAAAATGCCGAGATCACAGAGTCTGTCAGAGGGCGACGTTGGCGTTGTGGGGATGACGGGGTGCGCGACGTGCACTTTCACTCGATAAAGCTTGAGTTGCCATTTCAGCCCTATTGCTATTAGAAAAACCTTGTAATAGTTATTTCAGGAGTACGATCATTTATTTACAAATTCATATTCCCTCATACTGAGGAGAGTTATCTGTAGGTCTTTGTGTGCTGTGCTTTTTAGCAATTTAGAAACTCGAATGACAAAGTGTTGAATTCAATCTTTATTCCCTTTTGTTTTTGTTGCAAAATTTAACCTGCCAAACAAGCAATCAAACCAATTTTCATTCAAATGTACTTATTTAAATTAGTGCAAAATAATTTTCTATAAAAATAACTAAACAAAATTGTGTCATCTCGTGCCCTTGATAACCAAATATGTTGAATGAATCAGCAGCAGACAGGCCAGCTGTTGTATCGACAGAAGATTTGCATGCCGCCCCGTCGCCTAGCAACATCCACGTCATCTGCGGATGTCCAAACAGCGTCACTGGCCACTAGTACTAGCACAAGTGGATTGAAGTTCATCGTGTGTTTAGCTGAGTTGCGGTTTTGTGATCGTACTTTGCTGTGCTAGCTGCAGTTTCATGAGCTGATTGAATCTGTTTGAACGATCATGTCCCCAAATTTGGAGGATCCAACCCTTATGTGCTTAGTACCGTGAAGATGTATTTGTAAACGCGTTTTAGTATTATTTTCCGTTTCCCTGACTTCGAATTATGTCAAGGACTAAATTCATTACAACGTTAGATTTCTCAGCTGTCATCTCTTCATAATGAAACAACAGTCTAGCAATATTAAACACACCTTAAATCACGTAAGACCGCCTGTATTTCTTGACAGTGTGTTGATCATCTGTTGTGGTTGCCAGCTGAGGGTAACATCCGCGATCGCGAGAGCTGGTGACGGCAGCGAAACCTAACGACAGCTGAGCAAACTAACCATCGTCGCAATTAAATACAGAATCTTGTCTCTCTTGCATAACTAACTCGGCTCTCTTATCAGCTGTTTGCTTATCACTAACATTCGGTGGATGACGGTTGTTAAAGCGTCGGTCCAATCTTGGTAAATGACACCATTTACGCGATACGACACTGTAGTCCCGGGTTTCGTCTAGTTGTATTTGGAAAAGTAATTAATTGTATGGCTGAAGCTTCCCGGTGGAATTTTCCATCGTCTCTTTATATGGTTTTTACGACTCCTTGTTGAAATTTAATAGTCCGTGACGTAATGGCGTATCATAAATTAAAACATTTTCCAATACGGTTTGATAATTTTTCCACGCCGACGAATTTCACCTATATTTACTTCATTGTAATAATGTTTCAAAAATAGATGGGGTTTGAAAACACTAAAGCTGGGTTTTCCTAGCCGCGGAACTTTTCGGCAGCGGAACGCGGAGAGCGGAGTATGCTGGCCTCTCCTCATTATGTAATCAAATGGCGCTGTTTTCCTAGACAGCGGAATTGTTCCGCGCCGCACCTTGGATTTGATTTGATGATAAAAGACCAGCGTCCTCCACTCTCCGCGTTCCGCTCTCCGCTGCCGAAAAGTTCCTCGCCTAGGAAAACCCAGCTTAAATATTAGTGAATAATTATTTGTACAATTAGTATTTGTAAAGTCGAACATTATTTATAAATGTTAATAGAACGTCTAGGCTTTAAATAATCATTGCAACAAATAATATATACTGTAACAAAATCCAAACGAAGCAATATAAATCATCACTGAATATTGTTTTAGAAATGTCGCATTAGAATATTGTGTTAAATTTGTCTTGGATGCTGGCGTTAAATCTATCGTTAATATATCTAAAAATCAGACAGTTTGTATTGATCTGAATATAGTTTAAAATACAACTGTTCATTAAATGGGATTTTCCACTAATAAAACTCCATAAATAACTGGATTAAACTAGACAGCTGATGCTCGAAACAAATTGAATGAACTCGCTAGTCCCTGACGACACCCAATCATCTTACACACAAAACAATAATGTTACAATTATGTTATGCGTTGTGTTATTATTATGTGGTCGTGGTTTTAACATCGAAACTTCATCTGTCAATCCGTCATTAAAAGTATGGTTACTCTGTAACACATATTACGTAACGCATTTTTTGACATTTCAAACCCCCCCTATGTAACGCACTAGAACGCTTGACCATACTCTTCCCCCCAATGTGTTACGTAAATCAATCGTAGTAGCCTTTAAAACAGCTTAAACCTTTTAAACACCGTTTTATTAACAATTTGGAAAATGGATTTCAATGAATCAACGTTCTTTTAACTACATTTTTTAATAACTTATTTCAAAGCAAAATGTATACAAACAATCAAGACTGTTACTAAATAATATAGTCAACAATATAAACTATCTCAGTTAAAACGTAACCAACTCAGTTTATAACTAATACAAATACAAAACAACTTACAAAAACAAATATATGGGTGGCATTGCACAAGTCATGATTTTACACAAAACATGGGTATAAAGCAATACAGAACTTACTCAAAACACGTCATTTTTAGTTTAACTGTTATTAAAATAGTATGACAGAAGTATTTTTTGTATAACTAAATATAACCTTGATTTAGATAACAACTTGATTATTTTTTTATTTTGTAAGATTTGTAACAGTAGCAGTGTTTTTTATACGGGATTGTGCCAGCTCTTATTTTTAATATGTGTGAGTTACGTAACGATGATCCAAACCCCACATAACGCAGCATAACGCTACTCCATACCCCTCCCCCCTCTGAAGTGTGTTACGTAATATGTGTATGGCCCCTTTCTACGAGTCTTTCTTTTCTAGATCATTCCCATTAAAATTTGCATCATCTTATGTATTAATGCGCAGTAAGGTTTTGGAAGAGCGTATCTAAGGTACCACTGAATCGAATTTTTCTGCTCGACCTGTAAATTTAAAGAGGAGATGGTGTAGGTTCTACGAAAGTCCTTTTAATTTATATTTGTCTTTAGAGCTCCGCTCCATCGACCTTCAAAGCTTCGATATCAATCTTTTGGAAGAATATAAATAAATGTAATTGTATATTTAACAGACTCGCTTCGCTCGCTGGGGGCTCCGCCCCCAGACCCCTGTGGGGGGCTTCGCCCCCAGGTCCCTGTCTTAATTTATACCCTTAACTGATGTATAATGTAGCCTTTAAAAGGCGTATTTTGAACCTTATAAGGGATACGACCGCCGTTAACAACCTGAAACACTATGACTTTGGGTAACTAAAAGCCTTCTGCAACAAATATGACATGATTTATAAGGGATTTTACCCTCGACAGTGCGCAGCATAGAAAATGTACCCGAAAAACACAAAAAGTCTACAAGAGCTCAAAAACTTTGATTTTTTTGGGTGTTTAAGATACTTAAATCTGGGCGTGGGAGTATTGCTTGGTACTAATTGTAATGTAGGAATACTGTGTGATAAGTATTAGGCCTCTAAGTTCTATATTAGAGCGACAAACCATTAAAAACTACAAACAAATTTGTGAAAAAAATTTAAATTTAAAAAATCCAGCGCTATCTAAGGGTGAAAGGGGTGAGATACGGCAAAATGCCATAGGACTAAAGTTGTAGTTCGTTTGAAATCCGTGGCACATGGTGGTCTTCGTTTTTCGATAGGACAACCCGTTCGGCCGCTAGAGCTTGAATAAAAAAATACTACATTTTGATTTTTGTATTCACAATTATTTATTTTATTGAGATAGTTCAAACTAAATATAGTAGGATTTGGAAAGAAAAGGTGGAAGGCACATGCATGCCAAGTCTCACGTCTCTAGCTCAAGTATTATTGGTGTCACGTGAATATCCAATAATATAAATTGGGACAGAACCCCCAATACATCACTACTTATACTAAGATAACTGTCATATCTAAAGATATTTAGATTTTTTCATTTTTCGACAGGTTTAATTAATAAAAACTGGTCATATTTCTGCTGCCATTTACTAAGTGTGATGTAGACATACTGCGTGCCCAATATTAGGCCTCCATCAAGTATATTAACGTGATAGGAAATAAAAAACGGCCAAAATATTTCGAAAATATGCCGAAATTTGAAAAATCTAGCGCTACCTAAGGGTGAAGGAGACAAGATACGACAAAAAGTCACAGGACCAAAGTTGTAGATCGTCTAAAATCCGTGGCACGTGGTGGTCTCCGTTTCTCGATAGGACCAACCGTTCGGCCGCTACAGCTCAAATAAAAAGTCACTATTTTGGACATGTTCAAAATTTCCTCCATTTTGAATTTTTTTGAGGAGGTTAAAATAAAAAATTGTAACTTTTTGGAATTTTCCTGGGGGTTACAAGGTACAAGCTACATACATGCCAAATTTCAGGTTTCTAGCTCTTCTAGAAGTGGTCTAGAATTCGTATACCTCAGTCAGTCAGTCAGTCAGTGAGTTACACATGCGGCTGTATATATTATAGACTCGCTTCGCTCGCTGGGGGCTCCGCCCCCAGACCCCTGTGGGGGGCTTCGCCCCAAGGTCCCTGTCGTGGTACCAAGGCACCCAAACCCCCAAAGGGGGGGGGTGGGGAAGGTATGGGGGGTGCTTGGAATGGTTTAATTATGCTAATAATCCGAGGTCCTAGGTATACTCAAAATATAAAGTAGACTTATTAATGAACAAATTTTGGCCTAGCAGTACAATATTAGAGTATATAACAATTTAAAAATCGCTCCGCCTCTGCCCCCAGGCCCCTGTGGGGGGCTCCGCCCCCAAGTCGCTGTTTGGCCACAGTTTAATGTAAATTGGTCCAAATTCTATTTAAGACCTAAATTCTACAACTATTTCAAGGCTTTGATTATTTTTAAGGGTTTAACCTATAAAATCTGGCCATATGCCTGTTGATGAATACTACTTGGTATGGAGACGTAGTATGTTCAATTTTAAGGCTCCATGTATTAAGTGCTTGAAAAAAATTATACCCTCAACTGATGTATAATGTAGCCTTTAAAAGGCGTATTTTGAACCTTATAAGGGATATGACTACCGTTAAAAACCTGAAATACTATGACTTTGGGTAACTACAAGCCTTCTGCAACAAATATGACATGATTTATAAGTGATTTTACCATCGACAGAGAGCAACATAAAAAATGTACCCGAAAAACACAAAAAGTCTACAAAAGCTCAAAAACTTTGATTTTTTGGGTGTTTAAGATACTTAATCTGGGCGTGGGAGTATTGCTTGGTAATAATTGTAATGTAGGAATACTGTGTGATAAGGATTAGGCCTCTAAGTTCTATATTAGAGCGACAAACCATTAAAAACAAAAAAATCTATGAAACAAGTTTTAATCTAAAAAATCTAGCGCTATCTAAGGGTGAAGGGGGTGAGATACGGCAAAATGTCACAGGACTAAAGTTGTAGTTCGTCTAAAATCCGTGGCACGTGGTGCACTTCGTTTTTCGATAGGTCAACCCGTTCGGCCGCTAGAGCTCAAATAAAAAAATACTACATTTTGATTTTTGTATTCACAATTATTTATTTTGTTGAGATAGTTCAAACTAAAAATAGTAGGATTTGGGAAGAAAAGGTGCAAGGCACATGCATGCCAAATCTCACGTATCTATCTCAAGTATTATTGGTGTCACGTGTATGTCCAATAATATAAATTGGCATAGAACCCCCAATACACCACTACTTACACTAAGAAAGCGGTCATATCTAAAGATATTTAGAGTTTTTCATTTTTCGACAGGTTTAATTAATAAAAACTGGTCATATTTCTGCTGCTATTAACTAAGTGTGATGTAGACATACTGCGTGCCCAATATTAGGCCTCCATCAAGTATATTAACGTGATAGGAAATAAAAAACCGCCACAAAATCTCAAAATTTGAAAAAATCTAGAGCTATCTAAGGGTGAAGGAGACGAGATACGACAAAAAGTCATAGGAACAAAGTTGTAGATCTTGCAAAATCCGTGGCACGTGGTGGTGTCTGTTTTTTGATAGGACAATCCGTTTAACCGTTAGAGCTCAAAAACTAGAATTTTAAAATAAGCCTTTTTTGGGGGAATTAAAATATTTTTTTTAGGGGGGGTTAAAATAGAAAATTGTCAAATTTGGCAATTTTCCTGGGGGTTGCAAGGTAAAAGCTACCTGCTTGCCAAATTTCAGGTTTCTAGCTAGTCTAGAAGTTGTCTAGAATTCGTATACCTCAGTGAGTCAGTTACACATGCGGCTGTATATATATTAGACTCGCTTCGCTCGCTGGGGGCTCCGCCCCCAGACCCCTGTGGGGGGCTTCGCCCCCAGGTCCCTGTCTTAATTTATACCCTTAACTGATGTATAATGTAGCCTTTAAAAGGCGTATTTTGAACCTTATAAGGGATACGACCACCGTTAACAACCTGAAACACTATGACTTTGGGTAACTAAAAGCCTTCTGCAACAAATATGACATGATTTATAAGGGATTTTACCCTCGACAGTGCGCAACATAGAAAATGTACCCGAAAAACACAAAAAGTCTACAAGAGCTCAAAACTTTGATTTTTTTGGGTGTTTAAGATACTTAAATCTGGGCGTGGGAGTATTGCTTGGTACTAATTGTAATGTAGGAATACTGTGTGATAAGTATTAGGCCTCTAAGTTCTATATTAGAGCGACAAACCATTAAAAACTACAAACAAATTTGTGAAAAAAATTTAAATTTAAAAAATCCAGCGCTATCTAAGGGTGAAAGGGGTGAGATACGGCAAAATGCCATAGGACTAAAGTTGTAGTTCGTTTGAAATCCGTGGCACATGGTGGTCTTCGTTTTTCGATAGGACAACCCGTTCGGCCGCTAGAGCTTGAATAAAAAAATACTACATTTTGATTTTTGTATTCACAATTATTTATTTTATTGAGATAGTTCAAACTAAATATAGTAGGATTTGGAAAGAAAAGGTGGAAGGCACATGCATGCCAAGTCTCACGTCTCTAGCTCAAGTATTATTGGTGTCACGTGAATATCCAATAATATAAATTGGGACAGAACCCCCAATACATCACTACTTATACTAAGATAACTGTCATATCTAAAGATATTTAGATTTTTTCATTTTTCGACAGGTTTAATTAATAAAAACTGGTCATATTTCTGCTGCCATTTACTAAGTGTGATGTAGACATACTGCGTGCCCAATATTAGGCCTCCATCAAGTATATTAACGTGATAGGAAATAAAAAACGGCCAAAATATTTCGAAAATATGCCGAAATTTGAAAAATCTAGCGCTACCTAAGGGTGAAGGAGACGAGATACGACAAAAAGTCACAGGACCAAAGTTGTAGATCGTCTAAAATCCGTGGCACGTGGTGGTCTCCGTTTCTCGATAGGACCAACCGTTCGGCCGCTACAGCTCAAATAAAAAGTCACTATTTTGGACATGTTCAAAATTTCCTCCATTTTGAATTTTTTTGAGGAGGTTAAAATAAAAATTGTAACTTTTTGGAATTTTCCTGGGGGTTACAAGGTACAAGCTACATACATGCCAAATTTCAGGTTTCTAGCTCTTCTAGAAGTGGTCTAGAATTCGTATACCTCAGTCAGTCAGTCAGTCAGTGAGTTACACATGCGGCTGTATATATTATAGACTCGCTTCGCTCGCTGGGGGCTCCGCCCCCAGACCCCTGTGGGGGGCTTCGCCCCAAGGTCCCTGTCGTGGTACCAAGGCACCCAAACCCCCAAAGGGGGGGGGGTGGGGAAGGTATGGGGGGTGCTTGGAATGGTTTAATTATGCTAATAATCCGAGGTCCTAGGTATACTCAAAATATAAAGTAGACTTATTAATGAACAAATTTTGGCCTAGCAGTACAATATTAGAGTATATAACAATTTAAAAATCGCTCCGCCTCTGCCCCCAGGCCCCTGTGGGGGGCTCCGCCCCCAAGTCGCTGTTTGGCCACAGTTTAATGTAAATTGGTCCAAATTCTATTTAAGACCTAAATTCTACAACTATTTCAAGGCTTTGATTATTTTTAAGGGTTTAACCTATAAAATCTGGCCATATGCCTGTTGATGAATACTACTTGGTATGGAGACGTAGTATGTTCAATTTTAAGGCTCCATGTATTAAGTGCTTGAAAAAAATTATACCCTCAACTGATGTATAATGTAGCCTTTAAAAGGCGTATTTTGAACCTTATAAGGGATATGACTACCGTTAAAAACCTGAAATACTATGACTTTGGGTAACTACAAGCCTTCTGCAACAAATATGACATGATTTATAAGTGATTTTACCATCGACAGAGAGCAACATAAAAAATGTACCCGAAAAACACAAAAAGTCTACAAAAGCTCAAAAACTTTGATTTTTTGGGTGTTTAAGATACTTAATCTGGGCGTGGGAGTATTGCTTGGTAATAATTGTAATGTAGGAATACTGTGTGATAAGGATTAGGCCTCTAAGTTCTATATTAGAGCGACAAACCATTAAAAACAAAAAAATCTATGAAACAAGTTTTAATCTAAAAAATCTAGCGCTATCTAAGGGTGAAGGGGGTGAGATACGGCAAAATGTCACAGGACTAAAGTTGTAGTTCGTCTAAAATCCGTGGCACGTGGTGCACTTCGTTTTTCGATAGGTCAACCCGTTCGGCCGCTAGAGCTCAAATAAAAAAATACTACATTTTGATTTTTGTATTCACAATTATTTATTTTGTTGAGATAGTTCAAACTAAAAATAGTAGGATTTGGGAAGAAAAGGTGCAAGGCACATGCATGCCAAATCTCACGTATCTATCTCAAGTATTATTGGTGTCACGTGTATGTCCAATAATATAAATTGGCATAGAACCCCCAATACACCACTACTTACACTAAGAAAGCGGTCATATCTAAAGATATTTAGAGTTTTTCATTTTTCGACAGGTTTAATTAATAAAAACTGGTCATATTTCTGCTGCTATTAACTAAGTGTGATGTAGACATACTGCGTGCCCAATATTAGGCCTCCATCAAGTATATTAACGTGATAGGAAATAAAAAACCGCCACAAAATCTCAAAATTTGAAAAAATCTAGAGCTATCTAAGGGTGAAGGAGACGAGATACGACAAAAAGTCATAGGAACAAAGTTGTAGATCTTGCAAAATCCGTGGCACGTGGTGGTGTCTGTTTTTTGATAGGACAATCCGTTTAACCGTTAGAGCTCAAAAACTAGAATTTTAAAATAAGCCTTTTTTGGGGGAATTAAAATATTTTTTTTAGGGGGGGTTAAAATAGAAAATTGTCAAATTTGGCAATTTTCCTGGGGGTTGCAAGGTAAAAGCTACCTGCTTGCCAAATTTCAGGTTTCTAGCTAGTCTAGAAGTTGTCTAGAATTCGTATACCTCAGTGAGTCAGTTACACATGCGGCTGTATATATATTAGACTCGCTTCGCTCGCTGGGGGCTCCGCCCCCAGACCCCTGTGGGGGGCTTCGCCCCCAGGTCCCTGTCTTAATTTATACCCTTAACTGATGTATAATGTAGCCTTTAAAAGGCGTATTTTGAACCTTATAAGGGATACGACCACCGTTAACAACCTGAAACACTATGACTTTGGGTAACTAAAAGCCTTCTGCAACAAATATGACATGATTTATAAGGGATTTTACCCTCGACAGTGCGCAACATAGAAAATGTACCCGAAAAACACAAAAAGTCTACAAGAGCTCAAAACTTTGATTTTTTTGGGTGTTTAAGATACTTAAATCTGGGCGTGGGAGTATTGCTTGGTACTAATTGTAATGTAGGAATACTGTGTGATAAGTATTAGGCCTCTAAGTTCTATATTAGAGCGACAAACCATTAAAAACTACAAACAAATTTGTGAAAAAATTTTAAATTTAAAAAATCCAGCGCTATCTAAGGGTGAAAGGGGTGAGATACGGCAAAATGCCATAGGACTAAAGTTGTAGTTCGTTTGAAATCCGTGGCACATGGTGGTCTTCGTTTTTCGATAGGACAACCCGTTCGGCCGCTAGAGCTTGAATAAAAAAATACTACATTTTGATTTTTGTATTCACAATTATTTATTTTATTGAGATAGTTCAAACTAAATATAGTAGGATTTGGAAAGAAAAGGTGGAAGGCACATGCATGCCAAGTCTCACGTCTCTAGCTCAAGTATTATTGGTGTCACGTGAATATCCAATAATATAAATTGGGACAGAACCCCCAATACATCACTACTTATACTAAGATAACTGTCATATCTAAAGATATTTAGATTTTTTCATTTTTCGACAGGTTTAATTAATAAAAACTGGTCATATTTCTGCTGCCATTTACTAAGTGTGATGTAGACATACTGCGTGCCCAATATTAGGCCTCCATCAAGTATATTAACGTGATAGGAAATAAAAAACGGCCAAAATATTTCGAAAATATGCCGAAATTTGAAAAATCTAGCGCTACCTAAGGGTGAAGGAGACGAGATACGACAAAAAGTCACAGGACCAAAGTTGTAGATCGTCTAAAATCCGTGGCACGTGGTGGTCTCCGTTTCTCGATAGGACCAACCGTTCGGCCGCTACAGCTCAAATAAAAAGTCACTATTTTGGACATGTTCAAAATTTCCTCCATTTTGAATTTTTTTGAGGAGGTTAAAATAAAAATTGTAACTTTTTGGAATTTTCCTGGGGGTTACAAGGTACAAGCTACATACATGCCAAATTTCAGGTTTCTAGCTCTTCTAGAAGTGGTCTAGAATTCGTATACCTCAGTCAGTCAGTCAGTCAGTGAGTTACACATGCGGCTGTATATATTATAGATTTTGGCACATTATTAACACAACACAGCACAGCTTCACGAACAGCCATAAAACACACAGTATAAAATTACTACTGAAATGTTTACGTAGCATGCATAATGCGATGGCGAGATGAACATTAGCTAGAATTCGAGCAGCATATCCTACTACTGTAGTTGATAATTAAAGATTGTTGGTGATGTACTGTTAATCATTAACCAAGCAAACTAATACTCTAGATTTATGAAGTCGAAAGTATTTCCGGTGTTTCACTGGCTGGCTGTATCACAACCAATCCCACTTCGGCCAGTAATTTTCTCCTCCGACGGACTACAAAACTCTTATCCGCAACTCTGTTCGCTTCCCATATCAGGCTTGATATATTTATTATAGAATAATAAATTGTCTTAAATATATTACACAATTCATCCGAAAAGTTTAAGATCAGATGGTGGATTATTTAACAATCTAGCACTAGATACTCAGCCGGTCTGTGGGGAGTCGGGAGTCACGTGACTTCATTGTATCTAATTGCACCAACTGCATTCCACATGTCTTTCTATTGGACTGCATTAATAGATACAACATTAGTGCATTGTGTTTCCAGAGTTATCGATACTGATTGTTCCATCTTTGATGTAATTTCAATTGTGTTCCTTCTAGTCCGGTCTAACTTTACGGAACTGTTTTTGCAAATGTTTGTATTTATTTATATACAGATCATAAATAATTTTTTAGTAAATCATAAATGTTTCGTTTGCTTTTGTTTACATCGAAAACCTTGATAAATGTTATGCACCATTAAATGCGAATCTGATAATTTAAAATATACGGTTATTTGTTTAAAGTGCACAACATGTCAATTCATGTTAACTTTCTCATATGTGTTGATATAAATAATAATTTTAAATATTTCAAACAACATAACTTTTTATAATTGAATGTTAAATTACCAAGATTGTGTTTGTGTGTTAATATCTTGAGGCAAGATTGTATCGAAGTTGCCTTTAAAATTGTAACATTGTTGTTACATTTTCAGAGCCCAGCGTCAGTCTTATCAGAGCCGCAAGGTCATTCTCCTTACTATCATTTGTGCCATTCCACCGTGAAATTTGTTACCAAGTTTGACTTGGGTTTGATAACCGTTAGACTTTGCTTTTGGTCTAAAGCTACTTTAATTTTTTACACTTTTGCAATGTCACATTGGGTTATTAATATAATTAGCTTAATTAATCAACATGCAGCAATGTAGCAATGACATAAATGAACGTAATGTAGGTTAAAGAAATATTTATTTGATAGATAAAAGCAAGGAGCTATTGAATGCAAAAATAAACTTGAAGTTAAATTAGTTTTAAGTACTCTAATTACTGGCAAATTATGTCAGTGTCATTTATCTTGCAGTGGTATAACATTGCAGTTTTATCTGTACATTTATATAGGTCTAACATTGATTTTAGAACTGGAAGTGGTTCTGACCGTTTTGTAACATTATCCAAAATGACTGTTTATACAAATCCCTCACGAGATAAGATAGTTTCACTTAAAAATGTATTTTGGTCAGTACTGAACTTTCGTTGAATTTATTTCTCACTTGAAACGTTTTCTCTGCAGAATAATGTCCGAGTCCGAGTTTATTTTGTTTACCCATTATCTCGTCGCGTGGTCAAAAGGGTCCAAATGGCAATCTATTTCAAGCAATCAGCTGAAAGAATGTTTGTCATTGTTGATAATATATTCAGCCGTAGCTGGCGCGCTGCACGCCACTAGTAGGGCCGGCAGCGCTGAGCGCTAGTGGCGTGTGGCGTGTACTGTGCAGCTTGTAGCGTGCCCACGTCATTTACCTCGACCTGCGTGTTGTTTCCCATTATCTTGTGACGTCACGAGAGGCAGCTAGAGACCCTCAAATCATCCGGTAACCATTTTATTGTTGACAAATGCGACAGGATTTGAACACACAAGAGAATGTAGGTCAAGGGAGTTTTCCGTGGGCTATGTGTTATAAAATGCCAGTTTTTGAATGTCGATTAATGAGGTTATCATCTTTACTGATTTGTGGATGTGGTTTTCACTTAATTATATTCTTTAGAATATTACAATGATAAAAATCCGAGTCCGAAGACAAAACAGGCGGTAAGACCTATAAAAAAGTGGACAACTCCCTTGATAAGGTCGTATTAAAATATTTGTTTAAGCAGAGTATATAG
Source organism: Allygus modestus (assembly GCA_963675035.1). Lineage (NCBI taxonomy): Eukaryota > Metazoa > Arthropoda > Insecta > Hemiptera > Cicadellidae > Allygus > Allygus modestus. Next base: position 335,567,604 of record OY776111.1, read on the forward strand.
ACTTACTGCCTGGTTGTGTAAATGCAAAAATTTAGGTGATGGTTGAACGTTATAGGTCCAGTTGTTATTAATTATTTGATCACTATGGTTTGTAGTCGTTTAATTACTGGTGCTCTACATTAGAATATTTTGAGTGAAGGACTAAGACTAGAATCTTGATTAAAATTTAAAATACATACGGAGGAAACCCCCAAAATAAGTTTTTAATTATACATAAAAATAATTAGGACTTCACCACTAAAATTCAGCTTAAATAGAGTAGCTTGAGTAGAAACAGCTTAAATTTGAAAAAGAGTAAAACACACTCTTGGAAAACTGTTTTGAAATAATTCCGTAAGCACTGTAAGAGGGAGGTACCCATAATACAGTTAGGCTTCGCCAACAATTCATATGAGACATTGCCCTTACCCGAACGCCCGTGTGCGCGGCCGGCCTATTTTGTCACTGCGCAGACGGCCTATATCCGTGGCCTACTTTCTGACCCCCTCCCCCACCAAACACCCGCACGTGGTTTAATATTGAGCCCGCTTGTTATGTTTAACTCGGCCCAATCAGAAGCGGTTTGGTTTCAAAAACGGTTTATAGGAGAGCGTTATACGATGTGGTTTAATTTGCATTGTATTAAATTTCCGTCAGGTAGTCTTGTTTTGGGGGTTAAACTTTAAATTTTAGTTATTATCATGAAAAAATCCATCCTTAGGACTCCGCCTCAGGCATTCAAAGAGTCAGTGATAATCTTAGGGAGTTATTTTATTCAGGTAGTTAGCTGATTATCAAAACATGGTTTTTTGCCAGCTAGGTACCCGAGTGGAGAAGGGACATTTAAACGTTGAATTGATTCAAATTGATGTAAAAATACATTTCTGAAAATGAGTTTACTTTTAATCATAAACGTTTTTTGGGGTCGATTTATCCTTCTATTGATTTACTGTGTAAAAGATTGAACCGTACTTAAATAAATCTTTGTAATTTGGTAATAATAACTGTGAAATGATACATTGTAAAACTGATTAAATTTAAAATATAGGTATATAGAAATGTATACGTCCCGATGATTTTTTTTGTTATAAAGCCAACAACCATATTTATTCTACTTTATAAACTTTAAACTGCTGTATTTTGTATTTGCACAGTAATGAAACATACCCTGATACTTTAAGGTAAACAATCTAATAGCATTAAATCTAAATCAAAAATCAACCTAAATTTCGCATTATGAATTAAATCTAATAGCATTTTAAGTTTCACTTTTGATGTGTACGAAAACTTTAAAATCTTCAACGGAGATTCTCCTCACATTTTGCCAAGCTCGCTAAAGTTGAAGTCTTAATTTCGGTAACCCATTCGACCACAGACAACAATGCACAGGTCCAACAATCAGCTGATTCGCTGATTCAATGAACAAGCCAAACGGTTGGCAACAATGGTCGAGCCTGTGATGGGCGCAGTGTTGCCACCATTGAGGAGCAACAATGGGCCAAGGTCGGCGATCTGCCCTAATATCCTTCCGTCCCGGCCTGCTGGTATTTACAGAACCGGTCCAGTAGTGATATACTCCAGATCTGAAGTCCCAGTGGGGATCTTCTGTTACGCAACTGGGCAACGCCTTGTTTTCTCTTCAGTGACCCTCTTGACGGTGGATGGCCTTGGCGCGGTGATGTACGGTGCACAAGACTGCGACTGTACTTGACCAGAGGACCTTCACACAAAGATAGAAAACGGCGAGTGAATACGCGCATTATAAACATGATCTAGGGTTGAGGAAAGCTTCGGCTGTGGACGTGGAATATGTACAGCTTGCCAGAAAGTAATCATGGCTATTACACCTCCAACTAATTGAATTCTCGGACCTCCTCGACTTAAACTTTTCTCTCTTAGTGGGTCAAGTATACAAAGGCTATTGGCGTACAAAAACTAACCTAGACGCTAACGCTTGGAGTTATCTGAAACAAGAATAGCCCCGTCACAGCAAACCTGCATACTCAGCGAATTTCCAATGAATATATAACATAACACATTAAAACACTTAACAGGATTCATAAGAAATATATTCACAAACAAGCGATATTTAAAATATTAATTATTCTCCATAAGAATAACATTGGGGATGAGTACGCATGTTTGCTGCAAAAGGAACACAAAATAATGGGTTTTTATGCAAATATCAATAGAACACATTTTAGTGAAGTCACATACCAAGTTTCATCCATATACATTCATAAATAAGCGATAAATAACTTTTTAATTATTTTCCATAAGAATAACATGGGGACCTAGTACCTAGGTTAGCTGCAACGGGAACCATAGACGAAAATTGTTTTTGTACGAACAACAATAAACCACAACGAGGTGAAGCCTTGTACCAAATTTCGTCAGTTTATGTTCATAAATAAGCAAGATATACAATTTTTCTTTTTCTCCATAAGAATAACATTAGACAACGTACTGTGTTTAGCACTTTCAATATCTCAATAACCAATTGATGGTATAGCAATGATCAAAATACCAAATTGTTTGTTTTTTTATGCTGAATTCAATGGTAAAAATTAAAATTTGATTTAAATAAAAATTACATGTGGAAACCCCAAAAAAATATTTTCGAGGTACAAAACCCCCCTTCAGATGATGCGATTCGTCTGGTTTTCGAACTCGTTCAAATAAATGGTACTTTACACATTTGTACCAAATTTCATTAAGATCGGACCTTTTTTACGAGAGTTATCGTGCTTACGGACACACACACACACACACACACACACACACACACACACACACACACACACACATATATATTTATTTATTTATATATATATATATATATATATATACATATATATAAATTTGAACGAATTGTGTTTTTGGCATCTAGGGACCTCAAAATTAAAAGTTATTATGGTCTCGGGCTTAAGTCTTACCATGAGACCTACGGTAATATCTTCTTCCCTATAGGGGAAATTCGCTAAAACAAATTACCATGAACATTTAGCCATAAACCTGTCTATAATGTCATTAATAATTTCATGCTGCACATTAAATTTATTACTGTTTAGTAATAAAAATATAACATTTGCTTCAATTGTAAAACAATCATCAGAACTCCCTCTTTACGAGCAACGTAGTATAGATTAACAATCTTACAAGTACTAATTTGTGGTTTTGCTCTTAAGCATATAAGTACAATTATCACAAATGTGTCTTTACGTCGGGAAACTATCAGGGTTTTGCCAACAAGATAACTCGAGATGTTCTGACGCCAGTGCTTCGTTATCACTTGTGTTATCAGTTTACATATTTGTTTAACACAATTACCTCTCAGAAGCCTCCTGTTTAACAGGCTCACGTTTATGGTTAATTTACCTTGGCTATAGGTACTGAACCTAGATTCGGGTTTAACGTGTTTTCCGGGAAACTTATCTTGACAGAAGATTCTTTATTTTCGGTTCAAGTTAAACACTTGTCTTGATACGTTAATGCACGTTTTTACGTAGTGAATAAAAGCCGCGTGAGAATGATGAGCAGTTTGTTAATCTAAGAAGTTCACGCTATTTATACCTTATTTGTTTCACAATATCCTAACACTTGTAAAGTTTAGTTTAATAAGGGTCACACTCGGGTCGAGTACTTTAATGCCACTCGCGTAATGTTGATGTCAACATATTAAAATGCTTTGAAGTCGATTCAGAAATATTGTATTACCTTATGGAACATTCCAAATTACAAAAAAAAACTACTTCGAAATGTATTGGCGATTTATTCTTGTACAATGTCATAAGAAAACTAAAAGTTGATTTTATAAATTATGATGCGACTTTACTCTGCTTAAAAATAAGTATGCTAAATTGATCCTTTACATTAAAGTACAAAAGGGGCATTCCAAATTAATAAGCATTTCCGATAATAGTGTTAATATAACTGTGCGTACCAATTATTTTGTTTTATACCTAAATATGTTGATGAAGAAATTGTTGATATCACCAGTACTTTTTTGGGCTAACAACCATCGATATACGCCGCGCCGTGCTGAAACAACAACTTACTCCCCCTTTTACAATCTTTGCATCACAAAAATGTTGGTTTCACAACCAGAATTTGTCATCGAGCCTGGCAACGTCGTTGACGACGAGGCCTACATATCTCACGCGTCTCGGACAAATATAGCGAGCGGAGTCGGGTTGACGACCCAGTTCCAGCTGTTCCCATAGTTCACAGGGTGACCGGGTGACGAGTCTAGAGGGACGGAGGAATGACAAGTAGGCGCGGGGCGGAGCTGTTTTTGGCGCGCAAATTAGGTCATGCTGTTGCAAGTGGTCGCCAAGGTTCCCGTATTGTAGTGCTCGAGTTCGAACCCCACTTGAGCCTGTTATGAATCAGTCTTTACTGGCCATTAGACTAGTCAGTTAATAAGCCTTTGTTTCGCGTTGTGTCACTAAGTGAAAGCTGAGTTGATCAATTTGTGATGAAATCCCTACTCGCTAGTGCGCAGTTGTCATCGCGCCGGGTCGCATCCTTACCGCAGGGTCAGCTCTCGGCTGAAGTGTAAGGATATGTTTTAATTGTGCCGGATAAGTCTCGGCACGAACATAACAGTGCATATTATAGGTGTAGGCTTGTTATACTGGTCTAAAATGCGATGAGCATACGTTTCATGTCAGCGATAAAGTCATTTAGGGGAACTTACCATAACTTATGAGCATGTTACTAGTCTAAAGGAATTAATTCACACTTGAAATTTTAAAATAATTGCTTGGAAACTACTTGCTAAAACTGTTTACTTTCACCCGTTTATTATTTTGAAATTTAAAACCCAAAGAGGGTTCATGCTTCTCTGGGCGTTTGAAGCATGAACTCAATCCAATACAAATTTATATATACAGATTAATTTCACTTTATGTACAAACAGCAATCCTCTCAGCAGCCTACTCTGTCTAAAAGCTCTGTATAGCTCTCTATAGCCAGTCATTCGTGTGTCAACTGATGTACCGTCATCAACACTCGTGTTTCAATCAGTCTAATTAAATTAATTTGAATTAATAAGTTTAAAAACCTAATATGATCTGATGGTGTTGATACACCTATTACAGTTTTAATATTCTCTAGTTTAAGAAATATATTCAGGAAAACGAAAATATTCCGATATCTTTCAGGGAAATGAGCTATGTACAAAATAAATATCTTGTTGCAGAGCTTGTGGTTCGGTTTGCTTCTAATAACAATTAACAAACTATGCCATCGAACCAAAGTTAGTACTTATTTCAAAAGAGTTTGGACAAATATTTCATGTGATTGCACGGAAAGTTAGATGCATAAATCGGAACGATTCCGTCCGGCACTAGTGACGTTCCAGCCTGGTTGCTTGTCGCTTTCCGGTACGCTGGTTCCACCTAGCAGCCGTTCCGTTCCTTCTCGCTCTTTTTATCGATTTGCTACAACCGCTTGGCCGTTTAGCGTTCACTGAAGCGGGCACTGTGAGGCTCAGCATAGAAACCGGTTGCTTTTTGGATTAGTATGTCTGACATATTTTATAATAGATTTGAATGCAAAATCTGTGTTTAGAAGGATCCAACCATTTTTCAAAAGACTTTTGCTGTTCGATGTATTTCCAAGTACAATGTATGCTTTACTGGTGCCAGTCATTTAACTAAAAATAAACAGAGGATGCGTGTTATATGATAGTTTACAAAATTATCGTGCTTTACACTGTAAGTTATTAAACAGTACTATCTATCTGTTATTCAAAATAATGTTGACCTCTTGGACTTCGTGTTAATATACACATATTATACTCGCACTCCTCTTTTCTAATGTCGCTAACGCCACGTGGCATTTGACAACTACCTCATGTCGGCCATTACAGGTGAGATATTCATTGATCCCGATACCGGTCTCGTCGGTCTAGTGTCTAGTGTCTATGATAGCAGCAGGAGGGAGGGAGGGAGGGTGGCGACGGCGACGCGAGGAGAGGGGGTGTTATCGCCTGATAAGCCAGATATAGGCCGTGATGCAAGCGCAACCCAGTTCAGCGCGCCTCACCACTCTGAACGAGCGCGGGTATTTTCCATACATTTTGACCTCAGGTGCTGTTAAAGACGTATGTGGATTGATTTAGTTCGTTTAGGCAGCCCCCCCCCATGCCCCCGTGTGCTCTGCGGGGTTGTAATCATGAGGTGTTTGTGCGTGAGTGGCGTTTGCGTGAGCTCGCCTCAGATTTGATGACTGTAAGTGCTCCTGTTTTTTCCGTTGAATTTATTTAATTATGCGCTTAATTCATAAACATGACAAAATCCACGTTAAGTATGCAATTTTATAAATTAACTGATTTGCTCTGATATTAGTGAATTTAAATAGAGACAGTAAAACTACATTTAAATTACCAAAAGTTGTAAGCTTGCATAAGGAATAGTTATTATTAGATGACTCGCTTTTGACTATATGTATATTAATTTTACAACGAGTTCGCACGCAGCACGCTGGCGAGAGGGAAGTGAATTTCCACATGCAAAACGTTTAAAACTCAAACCCAGTTTAAAAATATACATTTATTCCAATTTTATTGAAATTTGAAAACATTGATTTTGGCTGTTCTGATGTTCCTGGTTTCATTTACCTGTAATGCTAGGAATACAATTTTGCGCATTATACGATTGGGAGAAGGTCCAGTCAGGCTTTAAAGTAGGCGCCAGGTTGCTGGGAATGATACAAATACACCAACAAATGAATAACATCCTTTCTAATGTAAAAACCTCATAAGACAACGTACTTTGTTTAGTCGATATATATTTTCTTTAATAACTCCGTAAATATTTATGATAGAATGACGAGAGAGGGCTTTACACTTTAGCTTCACTAATTCCCATCTTAATACATGCTTTACTTTTACGTCTCGGGCATGTCTGACCCTTTTTGGGCCCAAAAACTCGAAATTTAAAAGAATAATCCCCCAAAAAGGGGGTTAGAGTTTTCCGATTGTTTTGCCCAACGAACTTGTCCAACTGATTATAGAAAGGGACGTCCCTACCAAATTTGAACTAAATCGGACAAAAAATGCGACCGCTAGAGTGCATACACACACACACACACACACACACACACACATATGTATATACAATTTTGAACGACCCCCCCCCCCAAAACGTGTTCAGGGTGTCACGTTAGGAACTTCTATGGTGGTCCCGGGCTTAAGGTTCACCGTGCGGGTCATGCTAATAGTTCACTTTCCATAGTAAATTCACTAATAACTCAGATTTTATATCGAAGAAACTAGTAACGAAGGAGTTAAAGAGTTGACACTTACTAGTAGACGGGGCGCGGCGTTCACCTGATATCCGCTAGGAACTATGGTGTTTCTCGCATCGTCGCGAGAAGTATTGGACAAGGCATATAGAGAGCAGCAACACACAATGCTGATAATGTATGTTTCTGCACTCTACGGACTTAGGGTTGAAATGGTCTTACACTTGACATAAAAACATATATTAAAATAGTCACCTGACAAGTAAAACCATCGTTTGCAATATATAAACGTTTAACTTTCAAATGACAATGAGGAGAAGCCCCAAGAGATTTTCAAATATCTATTTGGCATATGTAGGATTCATAACGAACATATTATATCAATAAGATTTGTCACTGCAACTCTTTCTAATCTCGTATGGCAGATTACCCATTTGATTTCATGTCTTCCAAAATTTGCGTTTTAAAAATGGATTAATACGATAACATTAAGACTCATAATTAGTAAGCTCATATTGTTTAACACTGTGTGTGTGAAATACCTAATTTCAGTTAAATAAGGCTTTGTCAGATGTACAGTATACTGATTATCATACCCAAAACACAAGCTGTGACTGGTCACAAATGGTGCACTGAAACCTCACTCCTCCTTCTTCTTCAGTTAACTGGCTAGATGGCGTCAGCACTTTGTATTAAATGAGATATTTTCTTAAATAGAGATAACTATTATAAACCATAGGTCGTTATTAAAAATATATATATGTGCTTCAAAAACAATAACTCTGTGTGCAGGACGATGACAATCAGCAATCCTTCTGACAATGTTTTGTATCCCAGCAAACATTGCTAGTAAATATTCTATGTACTATCCTACACTTTGTAGTGTGATTTTCAAAGGTTCTTCAGTACTAAGATAAACCTTGGTTTCATGCTTTCACTGTCGATGCAACTCGACTAATTAAATTGTACTTGTTCTGTTTCAGGTGTAATTTGGTGGTAAACGTAACCGCTGGATACATTCCGTCGTGAGCCTTGTGTTCATGCCAACCCCCTCCAGTGATACAACAGTGTGATAGAAACAAACAAACAAACAAACAAACATGCACATAGAAGTCCAAGTCGCGCTAAACTTCGTCATCTCATACCTGTACAACAAGCTGCCCAGGCGGCGAGTCAACATCTTCGGTGAAGAGCTGGAGAAGGCTTTGAAAGATAAGTTCAGCGGCCACTGGTACCCCGAGAAGCCCTTCAAGGGCTCGGCGTTCAGGTGTCTGAAGACGGGAGACCCTGTGGACCCCGTGCTGGAGAGAGCGGCGAGGGAGAGCGGGGTTCCCATCCAAGACATCCTGGAGAACCTCCCTCAGGAGCTCGCCGTCTGGGTGGACCCCGGCGAGGTGAGCTACAGGATCGGCGAGAAGGGCTCGGTCAAGGTCCTCTTCAGCGAAGCGACGGATGTTCACGAAGACAACTCCGCAGACAGAGAAGTGAACAAGACCTTCAACCCCGAGGCGCAGTGCTTCAGGCCCATCGAAGCGGTCGGCGCCGGCCTGGGGAACCTGAGTCTATCGCCCCACAAGCCGGCGTCACCGTTCCCTGTGAGCGCGGCGCCCTCCGCCTCCACGTCCCCGGCGCCCCCCAAGACGCCACCCAGCCCGGCGCCCTCCTTCATGCCGCGCCCCACCCAGCCACTTACCTTCACCACCGCCACCTTCGCCCAGACAAAGTTCGGCAGCACCAAACTAAAGACCAACAGCAAGAGGGCGAACAGGTATGGGTAATTTTTGTTTCTCACGGTAGTTTAAACCATTGACTATATATACTGAAGGAAACATCCTATCTATATGGCCCAGGTGTCCCACCTTTAGTGTTTGCCAGAAATTGAAGTGGACGTAGTTCGATTAGGTCACCAACAGATTGTGCTGCTATCACTATTTTATTTTAGTTATTTACGTTAACTTGTAAAATATCTCCACCCTAGAAAGCAGTGATAATCAACTTATCTTTGCTTCCTGACACACCAACTGTTGTATTATCCCATACTTGAGAGGATAAGTAATAATTGACATCAGTATATTCTTTTGGTGATTAGTGAGAACTACGTCCTTTTTGAATCCTGACATACACAGAACTAGGGACAGATTTTACAATGACAATGAGAAGTTTACTTCAGTATTTATAGTCAGTGGTTTAAACTTTCTTACTCTTGAGATGATCTATATCAAAACAGAATATCACTAGTTGTTTCATGCTTAGAGACATAAAAACCACTTCCACCCTTAAATTTTGCCTTTAAATGACCGTAGATTTGTGAGGTTTCCTGTTTCTTCTTAGTTTAATTGATCTCTTACGCAATATAACATCTGCAAGATCAATTCTTATTATTGCTATGCTTAGGGCTCAAAAATCACGATTTTGTATCAATCGTTGTGGCAACTAGGTTTGATTTTCTTGCTATAAATAACACAACATCTTTTTACCTAGTTAACTTTATTCAAAACAGTATATAATTATAACAACTAAATTGGTATGGGAACGAGGAAGCGATGCTATTTAAATTCTACGTTTTAAACGCCAGCTGTGACCGTTTCAAAATAACTTAAGAAAAAAAGATTGATTTCAGGTACAGGGGCAGTAAAAGAGGGTAGTCGTAATCGCATGTACTACCGACCTTTGATGTTGGTGACCTATTGCCTTTAAGTCAAGAGTCACCTATCATGTAACGTCTCTGATAAAATTATGTATGAGTGACGGTTAGTCATCGGGTAGACAGGGAAATCGTATCTAAAACACATTACTGACATACTCTGTACTGTATAAACCACTGATCACGTGCAGCAAAATGTTATGTAAACCTAAACAAGAACACATCCGATAGTGTATTGTGTTACACAGGTCCAAAACACTGAGCAGTTTTACGTTTTGCATTAAAATAATTAATGAAACCTGCGGGCTATATACGGATTTTTGATGTTGTAAATCACTATAACTCTCAAGATTTCGTGATTTTTATATTCTAACTATTCATTTCCTGTTTTTTATGTTGTATTGAAATTACCTTTGCTTGGAATTATTACACATTTGTATGACATGCTTTACACTAGTAAGTTTCACAAAGTATAATCAAACATCGATCTTAAGTGTTTCTTTAGACACATTGTCAAACGATAAAAAAGGGCGTTCATTACTGTTCTGCAGTCGATATATAAATATGAACAGTTGAATATGCCATACCTCTGGCACGTGCCAAGACGACGCTGGGCTTCTCCCGGGCAACCAGCGGCCTTGACCATGCCACTCTGTATACACGGTAGCTCTCAACGCAATAAAGGTTGAAAAATGGCCGAGCTCACTGTTCTAGAAACTATAATTTGTTCTTAGCATAAGAAAAAAGTTGGTTCCAATGTAAAATATATCAAAGTTTCACGTTGTAGGTTTATTAACCTGGTTTCTGAATAATTGGTTTTGTTTACAATTCAAAGTCAATTAAAATAAAATACCCCCTTCGCAGCAAACCTGCATACTCAGCTAATTTCCAATGGAGATATAAATGTCTTAATACTACGTATAGCCACTTACCAATTTTCATAAAAATATATCCACAACTAAGCGATATATGCAATTTTAATTACTCTCCATAAGAATAACATTGGGGCTGAGTACGCAGGTTTGCTGCAACAAGGACACATAAACAATAAATGGGGTTTTACACTAATATCAATAGAACTTAACTAGGTGAAGTCGTATACCAGTTTTTATTAATTTATGTCCATAATTAAGAGAGACATAGCATTTAATTATTCTCCTTAAGATGGGGGGGTGAGTACACAGGTTTGCTGCTACGGGAGCCTTTGGAAAAAAATTGCTTTTTTGAGCAAATATCAATAGACCACAACCAGATGAAGCCGTATACCAAGTTTCGTCAGTATATGTTCATAAATAAGCGAGATATAAAATTTGTCTTTTCCTCCATAAAAATAACATTAGACAACGTACTGTGTTTAGCACTTTCGATATCTCGGTAACCAATTGACGTAGAGGAATGATCAAAATACCACATTGTGTGTTTTTTAAGCTGAATCCAATGGTAAAAACTAATATTTGACTATTTCAAAAATGTTATGTAAAAAGTTCAAAATACCCATTTTTGGGGTACAAAACCCCCCCAAAATGCCCCTTTGGATGGCGCGATCTGGCTGGTTTTCGAACTTAAGTCATAAATGCTGCTTTACACGTTTATACCAAATTTCATCAAAATCGGCTCATTTTTACGAGAGTTATCGTGCTCACGGACACACACACACACACACACACACTCATATGTATATCAATAGACCACAACCAGATGAAGCCGTATACCAAGTTTCGTCAGTATATGTTCATAAATAAGCAAGATATTTATATGTATGTATATATTATGAATACCATTTGTTGGTTCATCAACGAGATGAACACTTGATATAAATTCAGTTCTGTTTTACAGTTTTAAGACAATTTACAAATTAGGTTTGAAGTCCTATTTTGTTAGAGTTTGATTTACATCTTTTCATAACGGGATTTTCTTAACGACAAACGAAATAGCTTATATTTCTCAAAGTACCCATTCTGCGAGTGGCATACCTAAGAATAGTTGGCAGTGGCAGCCCTACAAGTTACGTGACCTCAGGCAAACCTTATCTTGCCAGAAATAGGTTGAAAGTACAACATGTTATGTATTAAGTCTTGTAACTTTAAAGCTTAATATTAAAAAATGCAAAATAACATAAATTACCATGGCTCGGTCTCCCCGGTATGTATATATTTAATTCCGAAAGCGAATCGGTCCCCAAGAAATTCAAAACAGTATATAATTATAACAACTAAATTGGTATGGGAACGAGGAAGCGATGCTATTTAAATTCTACGTTTTAAACGCCAGCTGTGACCGTTTCAAAATAACTTAAGAAAAAAAGATTGATTTCAGGTACAGGGGCAGTAAAAGAGGGTAGTCGTAATCGCATGTACTACCGACCTTTGATGTTGGTGACCTATTGCCTTTAAGTCAAGAGTCACCTATCATGTAACGTCTCTGATAAAATTATGTATGAGTGACGGTTAGTCATCGGGTAGACAGGGAAATCGTATCTAAAACACATTACTGACATACTCTGTACTGTATAAACCACTGATCACGTGCAGCAAAATGTTATGTAAACCTAAACAAGAACACATCCGATAGTGTATTGTGTTACACAGGTCCAAAACACTGAGCAGTTTTACGTTTTGCATTAAAATAATTAATGAAACCTGCGGGCTATATACGGATTTTTGATGTTGTAAATCACTATAACTCTCAAGATTTCGTGATTTTTATATTCTAACTATTCATTTCCTGTTTTTTATGTTGTATTGAAATTACCTTTGCTTGGAATTATTACACATTTGTATGACATGCTTTACACTAGTAAGTTTCACAAAGTATAATCAAACATCGATCTTAAGTGTTTCTTTAGACACATTGTCAAACGATAAAAAAGGGCGTTCATTACTGTTCTGCAGTCGATATATAAATATGAACAGTTGAATATGAATTCCAAATTATTAATGCATTACCTTGTTTTATCCGCATTCATTGTCAGCATACACACCCATTTTCGGCACAGCGGCTGCAAGGTTTTCTCGCTCGAACACGTGAAGTGTCCGATATAAACGAGGAAGAGCGGCTTGGCGGTGGGACGAAGCCATACCTCTGGCACGTGCCAAGACAACGCTGGGCTTCTCCCGGGCAACCAGCGGCCACGACCATGCCACACTGTATACACGGTCTCTCAACCGTACCTCTGGCACGTGCCAAGACAACGCTGGGCCTCTCCCTGGCAACCAGCGGCCACGACCATGCCACACTGTATACGCGGTAGCTCTCAACCGTACCTCTGGCACGTGCCAAGACGACGCTGGGCTTCTCCCTGGCAACCAGCGGCCACGACCATGCCACACTGTATACACGGTCTCTCAACCGTGGGCACGTGCCAAGACAACGCTGGGCATCTCCCTGGCAACCAGCGGCCACGACCATGCTACACTGTATACACGGTAGCATTCAACCATACCTCTGGCACGTGCCAAGACGACGCTGGGCCTCTCCCTGGCAACCAGCGGCCACGACCATGCCACACTGTATACACGGTCTCTCAACCGTGGGCACGTGCCAAGACAACGCTGGGCTTCTCCCGGGCAACCAGCGGCCACGACCATGCTACACTGTATACACGGTCTCTCAACCTTGGGCACGTGCCAAGACAACGCTGGGCTTCTCCCGGGCAACCAGCGGCAACGACCATGCTACACTGTATACACGGTAGCATTCAACCATACCTCTGGCACGTGCCAAGACGACGCTGGGCCTCTCCCTGGCAACCAGCGGCCACGACCATGCCACACTGTATACGCGGTAGCTCTCAACCGTACCTCTGGCACGTGCCAAGACGACGCTGGGCTTCTCCCTGGCAACCAGCGGCCACGACCATGCCACACTGTATACACGGTCTCTCAACCGTGGGCACGTGCCAAGACAACGCTGGGCATCTCCCTGGCAACCAGCGGCCACGACCATGCTACACTGTATACACGGTAGCATTCAACCATACCTCTGGCACGTGCCAAGACGACGCTGGGCCTCTCCCTGGCAACCAGCGGCCACGACCATGCTACACTGTATACACGGTAGCATTCAACCATACTTCTGGCACGTGCCAAGACAACGCTGGGCTTCTCCCGGGCAACCAGCGGCCACGACCATGCTACACTGTATACACGGTCTCTCAACCTTGGGCACGTGCCAAGACAACGCTGGGCTTCTCCCGGGCAACCAGCGGCAACGACCATGCTACACTGTATACACGGTAGCATTCAACCATACCTCTGGCACGTGCCAAGACGACGCTGGGCCTCTCCCTGGCAACCAGCGGCCACGACCATGCCACACTGTATACACGGTCTCTCAACCGTGGGCACGTGCCAAGACAACGCTGGGCTTCTCCCGGGCAACCAGCGGCCACGACCATGCTACACTGTATACACGGTAGCATTCAACCATACTTCTGGCACGTGCCAAGACAACGCTGGGCTTCTCCCGGGCAACCAGCGGCCACGACCATGCTACACTGTATACACGGTAGCATTCAACCATACTTCGGCACGTTCCAAGACGACGCTGGGCTTCTCCCGGGCAACCAGCGGCCACGACCATGCTACACTGTATACACGGTAGCATTCAACCATACCTCTGGTACGTGCCAAGACGACGCTGGGCTTCTCCTGGGCAACCAGCGGCCACGACCATGCTACACTGTATACACGGTAGCATTCAACCATACCTCTGGCACGTGCCAAGACGACGCTGGGCTTCTCCCTGGCAACCAGCGGCCACGACCATGCCACACTGTATACATGGAAACTCTCAACCATACCTCTGGCACGTGCCTGGGCTTCTCCGGGCAACCAGCGGCCACGACTATAACGTAACTTAACTTCTTCCTAGCTCGAGATAGGGGACCGATTCGGTTCAACACGGTATACACGGTATACACGGTAGCTCTCAACTATATCTCTGGCACGTGCCAAGACGACGCTTGGCTTCTCCTGGGCAACCAGTGGCCACGACCATGCCACACTGTATACACGGTAGCTCTCAACCGTACCTCTAGCACGCGCCAAGACGACGCTGGGCTACTCCCGGGCAACCAGCGGCCTCAACTATGCCACACTGTATACACATTAGCTCTCAACCATACCTCTGGCACGTGCCAAGACGACGCTGGGCTTCTCCCGGGCAACCAGCGGCCTTGACCATGCCACTCTGTATACACGGTAGCTCTCAACGCAATAAAGGTTGAAAAATGGCCGAGCTCACTGTTCTAGAAACTATAATTTGTTCTTAGCATAAGAAAAAAGTTGGTTCCAATGTAAAATATATCAAAGTTTCACGTTGTAGGTTTATTAACCTGGTTTCTGAATAATTGGTTTTGTTTACAATTCAAAGTCAATTAAAATAAAATACCCCCTTCGCAGCAAACCTGCATACTCAGCTAATTTCCAATGGAGATATAAATGTCTTAATACTACGTATAGCCACTTACCAATTTTCATAAAAATATATCCACAACTAAGCGATATATGCAATTTTAAATACTCTCCATAAGAATAACATTGGGGAAGTACGCAGGTTTGCTGCAACAAGGACACATAAACAATAAATGGGGTTTTACACTAATATCAATAGAACTTAACTAGGTGAAGTCGTATACCAGTTTTTATTAATTTATGTTCATAATTAAGAGAGACATAGCATTTAATTATTCTCCTTAAGATGGGGGGGTGAGTACACAGGTTTGCTGCTACGGGAGCCTTTGGAAAAAAATTGCTTTTTTGAGCAAATATCAATAGACCACAACCAGATGAAGCCGTATACCAAGTTTCGTCAGTATATGTTCATAAATAAGCGAGATATAAAATTTGTCTTTTCCTCCATAAAAATAACATTAGACAACGTACTGTGTTTAGCACTTTCGATATCTCGGTAACCAATTGACGTAGAGGAATGATCAAAATACCACATTGTGTGTTTTTTAAGCTGAATCCAATGGTAAAAACTAATATTTGACTATTTCAAAAATTTTATGTAAAATAAAATACCCCCTTCGCAGCAAACCTGCATACTCAGCTAATTTCCAATGGAGATATAAATGTCTTAATACTACGTATAGCCACTTACCAATTTTCATAAAAATATATCCACAACTAAGCGATATATGCAATTTTAAATACTCTCCATAAGAATAACATTGGGGAAGTACGCAGGTTTGCTGCAACAAGGACACATAAACAATAAATGGGGTTTTACACTAATATCAATAGAACTTAACTAGGTGAAGTCGTATACCAGTTTTTATTAATTTATGTTCATAATTAAGAGAGACATAGCATTTAATTATTCTCCTTAAGATGGGGGGGTGAGTACACAGGTTTGCTGCTACGGGAGCCTTTGGAAAAAAATTGCTTTTTTGAGCAAATATCAATAGACCACAACCAGATGAAGCCGTATACCAAGTTTCGTCAGTATATGTTCATAAATAAGCGAGATATAAAATTTGTCTTTTCCTCCATAAAAATAACATTAGACAACGTACTGTGTTTAGCACTTTCGATATCTCGGTAACCAATTGACGTAGAGGAATGATCAAAATACCACATTGTGTGTTTTTTAAGCTGAATCCAATGGTAAAAACTAATATTTGACTATTTCAAAAATGTTATGTAAAAAGTTCAAAATACCCATTTTTGGGGTACAAAACCCCCCCAAAATGCCCCTTTGGATGGCGCGATCTGGCTGGTTTTCGAACTTAAGTCATAAATGCTGCTTTACACGTTTATACCAAATTTCATCAAAATCGGCTCATTTTTACGAGAGTTATCGTGCTCACGGACACACACACACTCATATGTATATCAATAGACCACAACCAGATGAAGCCGTATACCAAGTTTCGTCAGTATATGTTCATAAATAAGCGAGATATTTATATGTATGTATATATTATGAATACCATTTGTTGGTTCATCAACGAGATGAACACTTGATATAAATTCAGTTCTGTTTTACAGTTTTAAGACAATTTACAAATTAGGTTTGAAGTCCTATTTTGTTAGAGTTTGATTTACATCTTTTCATAACGGGATTTTCTTAACGACAAACGAAATAGCTTATATTTCTCAAAGTACCCATTCTGCGAGTGGCATACCTAAGAATAGTTGGCAGTGGCAGCCCTACAAGTTACGTGACCTCAGGCAAACCTTATCTTGCCAGAAATAGGTTGAAAGTACAACATGTTATGTATTAAGTCTTGTAACTTTAAAGCTTAATATTAAAAAATGCAAAATAACATAAATTACCATGGCTCGGTCTCCCCGGTATGTATATATTTAATTCCGAAAGCGAATCGGTCCCCAAGAAATATCTCGAGCTAGGAAGAAGTTAAGTTTGTTATGACGATTCATTTTAAAGCTTGAGGGCCAAGGACGGCGGGGAAAATATTAGAAATGTAAATAATTACGTGGACTACGCCCTACTGGACTTCATAGATCCAATGTCTTTCTTATGGAAATGTCACTACAGGGTTTTTATTAATAAGCAAAATGAAATAATGATCAACTGTGATTATCCACTAACACAAAAACCATATATTTTAGGCCTAGTTGAAAACTTAAGTAGAAAGTCTTGGCTACGTCTCTTGGTCTTGGAGACATGGTTAAAGCAATGCTAATTTTGTATTAGCTTTAACTTTGAAACTGTTCGTTCTGATGAAGTTAAAAACTGGTGTAGTTAATATAACTCGTAAAGCTACGTAACATATGTATCAGGGTAGAGTTCTACTAAGCATACTTCCCTAAGTCACTTATTTTAAAGTATATTTTAAAAACATTCATTATCCTGTAGCTGGCCAGTCCTGTTTTCTTTTGAACATTTCATAATAATATTAGATTTGATAAAAAGCCGACAGCGACCGGCCCGCGGGCCCATGGAGTCGACCTGTTTGACCCAAAGGCCGCCTGTGAGGTTCAGTTCAGTAAACGCTCGCCACTCGCGGGTGTGTACCTTTTCTCTTCAAGTCGCTCTCTGCTAATCTCCATCTTCTCCTCTTGTTTCAGGATGTCCCCCACGGAGTTCTCCAACTACATCAAGCAGAGAGCGATGCAGCAGCAGCTCCACCACCCGCCCACCTCCCCGGGCGGCCGCAGCCTGTCCCCCGCCCACCACCCGGGAGCGGCTCCCCCCGCCCACCCAGCCGCCGACTACTTCTTCCCCCAGTCCGGCTACCACTACTCGGGCTACCCTCACCTGCCTGATCTCTACCACCCCAAGTTCGCCTCGTCCTACCTCGAGCCCGGATCTCAGTTCTACGGGCCGGTGCCGGGCTCCGCCCCAGGGCCGATGTCGCAGCCGCAGCCCTCGGAGAAGCAGCAACTCCTCGAGTCCATCAACAACTTCGGACTCGCCTCCTACCCCGCGGCGGCCGGCACCCCCTATCAGCACCTACTCGTCGCCAACTAACCTCCCTCTCGCAACATACAAGTATTATAAATTGTTATCTTTTTTTATTAATTCTAAAACGTTAAAAAATACCTTTGTAAATTTTATATATATCAGATTTTTTAGTGATTTTTTATATCTTGGTCGATTTGCGACGTATTAGTTGAAGTTAGAGTCGGTATAGAGCCGTTATAGTGTGAACAAGCCTTTATGAGATCCGGCACAGCCCCCTCCCAACCCCACCCACGCCTTCCCCCACGCTTGCCAACCTCTTAGGTAGCAACAGAACTTTTACAAATATATTTAGTTAGTGTTTACCTCATCTAAGTAAATTTTATCTTTTCTATACGAGTCATTAAACTTCATCGAATCACAAATATAACGGAAATAATTGTCCAAAAGGAATATAAATCCTGCTATTCCTTAACTTTTCCTTAATTTAATTGTAATACAACTTTACAATACGCAAAACATTTCCTTTATTAAAATACTTACTAAGTTACTGATTTGTCATTTATTTTTACTATAAAATAATTTATAACTTTCAAAAAAGTGTTACCAATTTGTTTGTTGGTTTATATTTTACTCAGTTGTGAAACATCTAATGGATATGAATTGAAATTGCATCAACACTTTAAAGAAACTTGAAAAGACAGAGTTAGTTTAGCATTCGACGCAAATCGAACGCAGTTATTGCAAGGGGAAACAGTTGCTTGCCATGTTACTTAGCTTCAGTAGTGAATTCTTAGCCCCCAGCTCAGCCCGTCCCTACCGCTTGCCGATTCCTCGCTCAAGAAGGCTATTCACATGATCCCAGTATTTCTCTTTATAGGATAATTTTATATCAATTTTATATTCTCTTTTGTACTTTCTGTAATTATTTACCCACGGAATATCGTCTCTGAATGTTTTCACTACGGAATCACAACAGTTGTCCATCCTCGTGGCGCGGGTTCGTTTTCGGCTCGGCGGACCTGCGTTATTCTCAGCGTAGTTTTAATATGTAAGCGTATTAGTCCGGCTTATCTGTGTCTAGATCCTCGTATAACGTAACTATAAGACTCGGAACTACGCGACATTTACATTTTACAGTGAAAAAAAAAAATCAAAAATCTCGTCGATGTAATTTTTATTTACACTTTTTTAATGCGTTTAACAGTATACCTCTTGTACAGTCGACTGGATGTATCGACTAGATTTCTTTTTTATTTGAATGCGTAGACAAAATAAAATTATGTTAGTAGATAAGTAAATCGTTAATATTTTTCTAATTTTGTAATAAAATAGTTGTGTTAACTAAATAAATAAGATGGATATAAAGTACATACTCAAGATGTGTGCAACTAGTCATACGGATGAGGCAGCTAGGACGAGCCAGCTGGAGGCCCGGCGGCGTGCGTGCGTGCGTGCGACAACGACGACAACCCTGACGAAGGCGCACTTGTTGTTGTAGTGTATCTGTTTCGTTTTTTTTTTATTTTTATAACTAGCGAGTGGGCCGGGAGACGACGAGCGGGTACAGATGGCTGTGGGCGGTGGAGTCAGACTTCACCGTCAGTTCTTCAGTGGTCATTGGCCACTTTAAACGCTTCCTGGGTCGCGGGCTCCCGGCTGGCCGAGCGGGGCTGTGGTTTCGCAGGGGTGTCCCCTCGTTCATAATCTTTAATGTGATTGTTACTTGTAGACCTTAACTTCTTACATATTATATATTTTTTATTAAAAGGGAAACCGCACTATGTTATTCATGCATGAAGTATATATTATAGATTCGTTTAATCGATACAGATAATGTTTGTACTTTAGTATTTTTGTACTGTGACTATCGATAAAGCTGTATAAAGTAGGATTTAGATTTACATAGTTTTTAAAACATTACTAGTTTATTATAATCGATGTGGTTGTGTTCCTTTTTCACTGATTTTCACCGATACACTGTTGAAGAATCTAGTTTGGTAGAATTTAGTCGCTTTATTTGTTTATCATTTTTACTGCTCGAGACTATGCGAATACATTTAAATGTTGTTTCTGTGGATCCTGTTATCGAGGGCGTTGTTAGTGTACGTGTTTGTTAGGGCTTTGCCCGATGTTTTTTATGCAAGGGGCTGCTACGCGCTGCGCTGGTCTCCCCACCACCCCCGCTGTACACACCTCACTCGTCACACACATTCAAATCTCTACAAGAATATACATTGAGATCATTGAGCAGTGTAAATAAGCAATAGCAGAAATAGTTACAAGTTAAATTTAGTTATTACTGCAAACTTTTTAAATTTATCATTGGTGCCAAGATAAATAACAATTGTTTTATAGAAAGAAAAGTAAAATAAAGTTGTATTTTAATTTGCTTGCTGTTACTTTTTTAAACATAGAATTAATCTGAACCCGACTTAATGTAGAAGCGATCGGCTGTGGGGAAGGGGTGGCGACCATTGGCGCGCGCGGCGGCTGACTGCGGCGGTGTGATGTACGCACGCGCGTAGTCACCAACCGGTGTTGTAAGTTACCTGAATTGTTTCTACTCTTGTTGGCCTACAAGTAACGGAACAATTCTACACACAAATATCTATATTTTGTTTGTTATGTTTCATATATTATTTTTATTTAAGAGTTTATAGCTTGGAAAATGTTGTTATTATTTTTGTATAAACTTCTTTTTATCACTTTTGTCACATTGATTTATCTTTTGAAATAAAATTTGATAAATAACGGTTTGTTTTTTAGTTTTCCTTTTAATTCGTTTGTTTGGTTTTGGTTTTTACAATTGCATTATTAGTACATATTTGGTGTGATGACGTAAGTTAGTTACTAGGTGATAGATGATAGATGAAAAACTATCAGGGAATACGTATAAGACAGTAGCCTAGTTAAAATACAAAAAATATAAAATATAAAACTACCTATTAAAGGCACTGATGTGAATTTTATTTTCACCGGCGGATTTTCATTTGAAAATTGTGTTAGGATCGGTACCAAAAACGACCATGGAGTTTCAAACTTAGCAAGTCTCCCACAACTAACGAAGATCTTTGGCATGACAAGCTCAAGTCTAAATGTTTGAGCAGAATATAATAAAAACAATTCAATTTAATTTTCACATTGCTGAACCACTGTTTTTAAATGTAAAAGAATCTAACTGAAGTAACAAATCTTATCATAAATATCCTTGGAACAAGTAATATATATATTTCGTTAATTTTCACGCCAGAGAAAGGTTCAAGGTTATTAGTGCGTTTAAGGTTCAAGTTACCATGTACGTGTCTAGATGTACCTCGAGGCATCCAAATTGCCCCAGTTTGGCGCTTATCGGTGTTTTTTTGTGTCACTATTTTTCTATCGGTGTTAGGAAAAGCTCGCCTAGGCCTAACTAACCTAACTTGCATGCTCCACTGTGTTTAGATGTTGCCACTCCTGTGTATAAATGTGAATAAACTATATATGTATATACATATACTTTTTCATAATGTTGTAATGAAGTTACAAGTTTTTAAGTTTATATTAAACTGGTTTCGCGCATTCATACTCCTGTTGTTTTTCTTTTTACATCCCGTTTGGTAATGTTAATGCTTTATTCTTGAGTGCAAAACAGAAGGGCAATAAGAAGTATGTGCAATAATGGTGCAATGTACATTCAAGAAGATCGTGAATTTTGTTTTTGACTTGGAATGATGACCTCACAATCAACATGCATATATCAAATGACACTGCACGCAAGGAAATATGTATTCCAGTACCAAAAAACACAGAAATTCATGAATACAATACACAAAACAAAGAAGATCTAAGAACAGAATTCATCAAACAGCAGAAATAAACGTTTACAAAGAAATGTTATATTGTTTTCAATAAGAATTGAAAATAAGAGCACTGACATATTCAACATTAAAAAATAAGTACATTTCAATTACCATCATAAATAATTCTAAAGTTTTAAGATTTTCTGTGATTGATTGAAATTATTTTAGATAACTAATAGTTTGATTATTAATAATGTATATACTTTTATACATCAATGGATGTCTAACAATGATTCTTATAACAGTAAAGTATTTGATATGATATAAAAAATATAAAAAATCTTATTAAATTGTATAAAACATCTGAGTTTGTACGGTTAAGATATTTTGATTTCAGTTGGTTTGTCATTTAATTTTGCAAAAAGATCTACGAATACAAATTTGTAGATCCTAGAACTTAATCTAATCTTAATATAATTTCATGAAATTAATTAACAATACTCCAAGATCTAGATTTATTCCTAAGTTATTTATGTCTCATTTGAGGCTGAATAATGACAGTTTGGGTGGAAATATGATAGCGCTGTAAAGAGTGGGGGGTGGGAAGAATGTTCCATAGTAATGTTACGAAGAAAAAGTAAAGTGGACGAAGCGGAAATGCCAATAACTTTGAAGGTTTGGCACGAGTTAAGGTAATTAGGCATGTTTGTAACATAATAACAATGACGTTTATTAATATAGCTGTAATTATACCAGTTATATATAATTGTAATTAACGATCCCATTTACACGGCAAGATTCGTGAGAGAGAAAATATTTGATTTTGCTGCAATTTATGGACAAAGCGGTGAAATTTTACGACCATCACCCACATGTTTTTATAATCACCTGACCAAATAAATCGTCTGCCATGAAAATGTTAACACCAATAGGGGGGAGCCCTGAGCGAGTTTTGTGCATATTCTGAATTTATGCATGTAGGAAGTAGGAGTCATACGAACATTTTGATTCGCTGGTTTAGTCACAATTATACCTTCAAATTCGGCAAGGCGGACTTTCACTTGATTACATGTAATTCAAAGTGAGCGTTTCAAATACCTATACCCTGATAAATATTTGTGAATACGTTATTTTTATTCTTGTGATCAATGAATACTCCTGAGAACTAGAAGTTGAATGACTAATCTTAATTTTCTAAGAGATATTGTTCTTCTACAGGATAACAATAATAAATTTCCACAAGGTAGCCTAATAATTGTAAATACTAAGAATTTTAATTAGTTTTTGACATTCAAATAATATTACAAAATAAATATCACGATTTTATAAAATCTACCAACCTTTAATTTCTAAGATTAATATCTTAAAATAATTTCTTGACTCTATCCCTCAGTCTTAAGGTATGATATAAATTAATATGAGTAATTATTTTGAAACAATGATCCACCATCTGATAATTGGTGTAATGTGTTCAACTCAAGAATATTTAAAGTGAAATTCGGTAAATTAAGCTACAATCACTGCAGGTCAACACGATACGATGGGGGAAACTGTACACTTGTTCAATATTGGAGGATTGATCACTGATCTGCTGCTCTCTGCATGGTCGCCATGGCCACTGGCTGAAAAGGTGGGTTTGGTTTGATGATATTAAGTCGTTTACGTAACAGTGTTGTACGCGATCGTCTACAACAGCTACCGTGTCGCCCGGTAGTCTCTAGGAACATTACGTGGGAGCTGCGGGCGGTTGCTGTCCCTGTAGCGCTGAAGGAGTCCTAGACTAGGGATATTCATAGGGATATTGCTCTATTGAATCATGGAAACCTCAAACTTAAAACTATCGCAAAAAAACATGAGTTGGATTGATGTTGAGAAGGTGAATATGTCCCTATAACAGGTTGAAAGTTGTGGTTTAGTGGCCCACTGAGCAATAAAGTGGGAGAGTACCAGGGTAGATTTTAATATACCAATAGTTATCCCGTGAAAATGCACGAGTATATTGAGCTTTGTTTATGTTATTAGATGTTTATTATTTATGAGATTATAACTTTACTCTCCAGATTAAATTGTTAAGAAAGATATATTTTAAACTGATCTATAAAATATTTATTTCTGAGCTTATATTAAGCAACAATTGTTTAAAGTTGGCATATAAAGTGGACGTCAATGTCACTGATAGACCTTCCTGGAATGAAAAGGTCATTTATATCTATATTTGTACTATTTAATACTAAACTATTGTTGTTGTCTTATAGGTCACAATTATCAAATGTAATGTTTTTAGATGATAGACTTATAGTGGCTGGAATAAATTATACCACATAAATCGTGTTGCAAGTACTATTTTACTACATAAGCACTAATCAAGCAATATTATAAATTATAAATCATGAGGTTATCTTAAAAATGGCACGAAAGGGCTAAAATGTTTTATCTTTATTATATCACGTCTATAAAACCCTGAAGCTCGAAGTGAGAGGAGATTAATTTTTAAATGCAGATACGAATAGCTCAAAGTATATGAAACACTTTAAACTCTTACATTCAGTCACTGACCCATAATGCTGGTACTAATTTTGTCTGTACATCACATTATGTATAGTGTATGGTCCCGGTACTAAGCTAGAACAGAAATGCACTGTTGTGCAAACCATACCCTAACTAACTTAATTAAGTACTGCAGTTGTAATTATACAGTTTGAACTCGTTAAATATTACTACCCTTTTTAACTAAAAGGCAAATTTGTAAAATAAAATAATTATAAATAGAAATAAATTTTTCTTTTGATTTTGGGTTTGTCAGACTTTTCCCAACTGAACGTTCAGTAGTCACATTACAAGACTGTATTGTTTGCGAATCCATAAAAACACCCAACATGTTACAAAAAGTGACAACTTCTTAATACTATGTAAAGATTTTAGCATCAACTACGATTTTGTTGTTTTAATATAATTGATTTCACAGTTTGTAAGTAAATACGCAAAAACGGTTTTTAATTCTTACTAGACGAATGTAAAGTTTTGCGAAACACTTACGTTTCCAAGTTGTTGTTGTTGACATTCTTAGCTAAACGTCAACTAGTTTACGCTTCTGCGATGAACCGTAGCAAAATATTTGTAGTTACCATTTTTACGGAACCATTGTCATTATGACTGTAAGAAGACAAGCAAATGAATAAAGTCAACCCCAAACTGTACAAAACTTTCAACCTTGTAGAACTTTTTTTAAATAAATAAAAATAGCGTGGTTTAGGTAATTTTTTTACCGTAACAGAAAAATAATATATCTGCTAAATTTTCTTGGTTATGATTTTTTCTTTTCAATTACATGAAATAACGAGGAATAACGATCGAAGCAAAATGAACAGACTCTTAATTCAATCGAGATCGAGGTTTTTGGAATGCCCCCCTTTATCGTCAGATCTAAATAGCTGTTTCAGCCCACATTACAAATGTTTAAGCTATCTGAGGGCATCTTATCAAAACGGCTCTAACGATCCCATTACCAAGTCCTTGGCTTTCAAACGCATTTACTCTTATGTAACCATGCTTTAAATACTCTCCAAAGTACGATTTCAATTCTGACAGATCTAAACAACACTAACTGCTCCTGTTTTTGTCATGCGTATTATAAATAGTAAAACCACATTAATAATTAATTACCCTTGTTAAAAACAATCTATAAAAGGTTTCTATAAAAGGTCTCAGTCATTAATTGAGTATATGTTACACGATCTATGTTTTTAGAGATTTCAACTATAATTTGCTGGTTAAGAGTATATAAAGCATAGAAGGAATCGAAACTAACTTACATTAAAAAAATATAAAAATAAATGTTTATGTAGTCATAAGTAAAACTTAAAAATTTTAATTCCAAGGAATTAACCTCAGAAGACCTCAATATATCATAGTTAGAGGTGGGATATGTCTCAATTATATTAGTGCGAAGACTCATAACTTGGTAACGTCGTCAGGTGCAACAACTGCGCAACAAATATTCAGGGATCCTCAGTGGTTTCAAGCACTGTGGAACATAAATATTCATAATAGTTATTTGCCTCTGCGCAAAGCTGAAGTACAAGGGCAACGAACAAATGCAACTTAATGCAGCGTTTCTAAATTTCTGGTATAATAAACGGTATCAGGAAACTGACACATACTTTCTCCCTTTTAGCCCAACTTTAATGAATAAATTACTTTTTATTTACTAAATATAGAATACAAAGCACGGTCGAATGTACAGAAAATCTTGTGAACAAGTTGTTTTAAAAAATATCCACCCAAATCCCTGCTTTGGAGGCACTACAGAATCAATTGCTACACTTGTGGTTTTAAGAGGGGAAATGCCCACTATTCCCCCCCAGGGTTATTAAGGGGCAACATATTTTGAATTAACTCTGTTGGTCAATGCTAAATTGACAAGCATATCAAGTTTGAATGAAGTTGATCAGTAAATAAGAGAGAAATAGTAATTTTTGTATTCCCCATAAGAATAACATTGGACAACGTACTGCGTTTACCGCTAAATGAAAATTTCAATTTTCTCCTAAACCAGCAGTCGTAGAAGAGTAATTGAAAATACTAAATTATTTGCTTTTTGAGCTCTTTTTAATGGTGAATAGTAATATTTTTTTATATTTATGTCTTTTTATGAAAAATCCAAAAAACTGAATTTTGGATGTTTTAAGTCCTGTAATTTATGAATCCGAATTTTTACAGGAATGCGGGGGGTGTCATTTTGTTGGAAAACTAAAGTTCTACAAACGACTAAAGTTTAATCAAAATCGTTAGAGCCGTTTTTGAGAAATTTTGATTTTTCATGTTTTTGGCGGTTTTTGGGGGATAATTACCCTTAAAAATCAAAAATTCAAAAAAATGAAAAAAACGCCTGGAGATATCGTGGATTAGTACGTACATACCAAATTTCATCAAAATCGGCCCAATGGTTAGGGCTCTAGCTCTGTACACATCCACACAGACACACACACACACACACACACACACACACACACACACACACACACACACACACACACACAGACAGACATCACGTAAAAACCACTTTTTTGGGTTCAGGGAGCACCAAAACGAATATTTCCACTAACAACTCAAATTCGAAAATTTTGACGAAAACAATACTTTCTCCATATACTATGTATAGAGGGAGAAAGTAAAAAATCTAGCTAAGGAAATTAACTTGTGAATTTCAAGAGGTTTTATTGTTTTATTTTTATTTTCTAAAGTATTCATTGTTGGTTTTCAAGTAGATATCCTCTGTATTTATAAGGAGAGAACCCTTGTACGTGGGTAATAATAGTGGCAGAGAATGGCTGTTATCAGTAACCTATGTTATGGAAGACCTGCTGATAACATAGTAGGCGTTACATGCATGCCACTATACGATGAACACCACACCATACTGCCAACCTATTGTGCAAGTAAAAAAATAATTCCCATGTCATTCTGGGCGAAGCAAAAATATTTTATATATGCTTTTATTAATTTTAAATAATATCAATTTATTATTACTTACTATGCAATGGAAACATAATCAGACATTTTACTTTATAAAAGAGATAAAAGGCTCAATTTTTTAACATTAACTAAACCAAATTGAAAACAACAAACTTGGTAGTGGATTATATTGTGTAAATTCCACCCAGACCCCAATAGCCTATTGCAAATTTGATTGTAGAATTGCTAACCATTGACAGAATCATGGGTATCAGGGTAAATAAAGATTCAATGCAATAGAGGTGAGAATTTCCAACAACTTTAAAGTATAAAGAAGCGAGTCAGAGCAAGATATAAATGTCATAAGACTGAAACTCACAACGCAATCAGTCAGAATCTGTCAGTTATCCTAGAATCTGACAGTCACGCAACTATCAGTCAGAATGTGTCAGTCATCCAACTATCAGTCAGAATCTGACTGTCACAAACTGTCAATCATTATTTGACAGTCACTCAACTATCAGAATCTGACACACTGATAGTCAAATGTGACAACTATTAGTCAATATCTAAAGTTCCCAGCCATCATTCTTCTAGGACATTTGCAAAATAGAGGATTTTAGATTTTCTAAGAGAGCATTAGCGGTTCAAAATCATAGTGACGAAAGCGAAGAAAAATGACAATATGAAAATTAAGAGTTGAGAAGTAGTAATGAACATTCTGAAACCGAGCTAGAGAGTTAAACATCTAGGTTGACGTAGATTATAAATAATACCCCCGTCGCAGCAAACCTGCGTACTCAGCGAATTTACAATGCATATATAAGTCTTAATGCCGTATAAAACTGCTTACCAAGTTTCTTTAATATACATTCATGAATAAGCAAAATATAAAATTTTAATTATTCCCCGTAAAAATAAAATGGAAAATGAGTACGCAGGTTTGCTGCAACAAGGAACACAAAATATGGGTTGTTATACAAATATAAATATAACTCAACTAGCCACATAACTAGTTTTGTCAATATACATTTATAAGTAAGCGATATATGCCATTTTACTTATTCTCCATAAAAAAACATGGAAGCTGAATACGTAGGTTTGGTGTAATGAGGTACAACTAAATATGGGTTTTTATGATATTTTTGTATAACTCCACTAGATGAAGCCACGTACAAAGTTTTATTTATTTATGTTCATAATTAAGGGAGACATAATATTTTACTTATTCTCCATAAGAATAATATGGGGGCTGAGTACGCAGGATAGCTGCAACGGGAACTATCGGCGAAATAAATAGTTTTTTGTGTCAATATCAATAGACCAAAACGATATGAAGCCATATACCAGGTTTCGTCATCATTAGTTCATAAATAATCGAGATATAGAATTTTTCTTATCCTCCAAAATAATGTACTCCATTGGAGAACGTACTGTGTTTATCACTTTCAATATCTCTGTAATCAATTGACGTAGATCAATGATCAAAACACCGAATTGCGTGTTTTTTTAAGCTGAATCCAATGGTGCAAAGTAACAATTTACTTTTTCAAAGATTACATGTTCAAAGCAAAAAAAACATGTTTGGGGTACAAACCCCCCCCCCAAATACCCCTTCACATATTCACATAGGATGATATTTCTGGTTTTCGAGCTTAAAGTCATAAATGTTGCTTTACACGTTTGTACCAAATTTCATCAAAATCGGACCATTTTTTCGAGAGTTATCGTGCTCACGGACACACACACACACACACACACACACACACATATATACTAGCTGTTACCCGCGGCTTCGCTCGCGACAAAAAAAACCGTTTCTTTCAGATTTTTCTTTAGTTTTACCATCTGACTTCCTTTGCCCTTACTGACAAACAACTTCAGCTGGTAGTTTTATAAATGATTTCCTCCCATAACATTTGCATTGGAACTTATAGGACCCGGGGGGGGGGGGGGGTGGAGTCCTAAGCTTGGATGTGGACATTATCAGGTCTATATGTTAATGTGATATGTAGGCTATGTTCATGCACAATTTTAGCTTAATCAGTCCATTAGTTTGCGTGATGGAACTCAAAATATCCATAAATACATCCAAACAAACATCCAAACTTTCACATTATAATATTAGTAGGATATACAGTTTTGAACGAACGGTGTTTTTGGCATCTGGGGACCTCAAAACGAAAAGTTATCATGGTCCCGGGCGTAGGTCTTACCATGCTGACTACGATAATAGCTTCTTTCCTATAGGGGAAATTCGCTAAAAGAGACAAAATTTGTCGTCCCTAAATTCCACAACAATATAAAATACCCCCGTAGCAGCAAACCTGCGTACTCAGCGAATTTCCAATGCATATACAGAGTGAGTCAGACCACCCGTCCAGCATGTATAACGAGAGAACGGTTTGGTCTAAAGTCGTCAAACAAAAATATTCCCCACTAAAACGCATATGGGCTATCTATTAAAAATATTTTCATCAAAATCTATGTACAGCATGTTCCAAAACTGAAGGTCACGGGTTCGAATCTCAAAATGTTCAAAAGTAAATATAGGGAATATTATACATCATTTTAAAGGTCTTGTTAAAAGAAACACTTCGGCAAAAACAGAATTCACTTATCTTTATTCGTTTCAAAATGGTGGCCATTTTAATGTAAACTATTGACATTTACGGAATACCCTGTATTTTCTAAACCAGTACGCGTACCTTTTTCCCGACTTAAATTTCTTTCTCGTGATAAACTCAGCTTTACTCTGGTATGCTACATGACAGGCTTTTTTGAGAAAATCTATATTTCAAAATAATATTTATTTTGAAAATACCCATATGCCCAAAATTCAAAAAAGTCAAATGGTAGCGTATATCAAAAAGCATACCATTGAAAAGGTCTTGTAAATCCTAGCAACTTTCTATTTTACACTAACCTTGTACCTTTTTTTGTTTTTCTGCAATCAGCAAAAAACATTATTTTTCCATATGAAATGCATGTTAATTGTACATAACACATAAAACGAATGTGGACAGAGAATACAAGTGTTATGCAAATTAACATGCATTTCATATGGGAAAATAATGTTTTCTGCTGATTGCAGAAAAACGAAAAGAGATACAAGGTTGGTGTAAAATAGAAAGTTGCTAGGATTTACAAGACCTTTTCAATGGTATGCTTTTTTATATACGCTACCATTTGACTTTTTTGAATTTTGGGCATATGGGTTTTTTCAAAATAAATATTATTTTGAAATATAGATTTTCTCAAAAAAAGCCTGTCATGTAGCATACCAGAGTAAAGCTGAGTTTATCAAGAGTGAGAAATTTAAGTCAGGAAAAAGGTACGCGTAGTGGTTTAGAAAATACAGGGTATTCCGTAAGTGTCAATATTTTACATTAAAATGGCCGCCATTTTGAAACGAATAAAGATAAGTGAATTCTGTTTTTTCCAAAGTGTTTCTTTTACCAAGACCTTTAGAATGATCTATAATATTCCCTATGTTTACATTAGAAAATATTGAGATTCGAACCCCTGACCTTCAGTTTTGGAACATTCTGTACATAGATTTTGATGAAAATATTTTTAATACATAGCCCATATGCCTTTTAGTGGGGAATATTTTTGTTTGACGACTTTAGACCAAACCGTTCTCTCGTTATACATGCTGGACTGGTGGTCTGACTCACCCTGTATATGTTTCTCACTTAAATAAGTGATATATAGCATTTTATTTATTCTCCATAAGAATAACATAGAGTACGCAGGTTTGCTGCAATAAGGAAAACAAAAGTGTGTTTTTATGCAGTTATCAATATAACTTAACAAGTCGAAGATGCATACCAAGTTTTATTAATTTGCGTTCATAATTAAGGGGACATACCATTTTACTTATCCTCCATAAGAATAACATGGGGGCTGAGTATGCAGGTTCGCTGCTGCGGGGAAAATTGGAAAAAAATTATTTTTTTGTACAAATATCAACATACCAGTGCTAGGTAAAGCCACATGCCAAGTTTCATCAACATACATTCATAAATAATCGAGTTATCAAATTTTGGTTATTCTCCATAAGGGTTAACATTGGACAACGTACTGTGTTTAGCACTTTGAATATCTCTGCAACGGTTGGACTTAGAATCACAATTTAAACACCAAAATGATTATATTGTAGAGCTGAACTGATTGGTAAAAGAAAATGTGAGGTTTACATTAAAATTGACTGAGGAAAAGAAAAAAAACCTTTTTTCCATAAGATTAACATGGGAGATTTTATGAGTAGGTTTTTTGGATTTTCTCCGCAACCACTTAATATAGGTTAATGATTGAAAATGCTATATTATTTGTTTTTTTTAGCTCTATAAAATGGTTGAAACCAAAATTAAGTGTTTTAAAAATTGTAGGGTGAAAAATGCAAAAAACTCATTTTTGTAAAATTTAAAACCCCCATAAACCTCCCTTCCCATGGTCCGAATTTTATGGTTTTCGAACTTAGACATGAATGCCACTTTACACATTTGAGCCAAATTTCATCAAAATCAGATGATTTTTACTCAAGTTATCGTGTTAACGGGGACACACACACACACACACACACACACACACACACACACACACACACACACACACACACAAATATATATATATATACATACATATATATAAATTTGAACGAATAGTGTTTTTGACATCTGGGGACCTCAAAATAAAAAGTTAACATGGTCTCGGGCTTAACTCTTACCATGCTACGGTAATAGCTTCTTCCCTATAGGGGAAATTCGTTAAAAGTTCTTACTTGTATCTAAAAGCACTGTTCCTAAACACTTGATAAGATTCAAAAAAATTAATGATTATAAATTTATAGATTACAAATTTGAAAAACCGACTAACTGCCTTCTAAAAGTTTGTTTTCAAAACACATTTTTCAGTTAGAATCTACCTACACGCATTACAAAACCTTCAAATAAATCATTATTATAGCAATGTCTACATTAACGCTAAATGTAGAGAGATACCTGTTCTTTTGGTCGGAGGTTAATGTCCTAGTAGTTCTATATATACAAATTAAACAATCGTATTAGGTCTTAACTTAGGTCTTAATTAACACTTGTCTTTTTTATTGTTACTCAAAATAAATTATTCTGTTAAGACATTTGGCGTGGTAACAATTGTTTTATTCTATTTGCTAAATCATACGAATCTCCACATACGTGAGATCACATTCGTGAATCAAATTAAATCACTCACACAATCTTAAGATGTCGTAACATCAATAGACAAAGCCACAATAAGTATAAACTTACTGTGACATTCTGGACTCCGATTAAGAGTAATTAATCAAACTGAAGCTATAAACTACGTTCATAACATCTAATAAAGATTTAAATTTATAAAATGGTAAACAACAGTATAATTCCAATAATTTTGTAACTCGCATTTTTAAACGTCTAAACTTGATAGATTACAACCTTAATTACGAAAATTGGAAAATTCCCATAATACGTAGCCAGTTCGCTACGATCCTGGAGTATTTTATATGGGGTATGTAGATTATTGTGCGTTTTTATTCTACTTTAAAAATTCGAAACGCTTTTCCTCGATCTTTAGACGAAACTTTGCAGCAAGCATGCGACATTCTACATTTTTGTTACATAGCAGCCCACTGTTTATCCTTTTTCTACTCAATTAGTAGGTTTTATCGACTAAATCGCAATTTGGATGTGCCGCGTTGCGATTGGCCACATGCAGGAACCTTGGCAACCCTGGTTGTATTTTTACTGCTGCAGGCTGGCACTACTGCTTGGGTTTTACTGCTGCAAGTCACAATTAATTGTTCAATACAATGGATTCATTAGCGAGCGTGTGTCATTAAAAAATCAAAAATAAACAAATTAGCATTTATATATACAGCTTTACTTTTTTATTGAGCATTTGATTTTTAATAACCTTTACAGGATGGTAAAATAAATTCATGAATCTACATTATTAAAAGAATTTCTTGATTTTTGTTCGGAGATTTTAGACCCCTAACATTATTATTTAATTCATATTTGTTAAGTTCATATTTGTAACATAATTATTATTCATATTTGGTATCAATCGAAAGCTCTTACCATCTAGATGTGCCTTTTTTTTTTTCAAACATCCAACCTCAGGGCTCATTGGCTCTTAAAGTTGCAATATTAATCTTATGGAGTTATATATTTTATTTAGTCTAACATCTGATAATAAAGTAAGCAGTTAAAAATACCTGACCCTGTTCCTGCAAGATTCCCGTGCGGAGAACGGGACACCTGCTACTAATAATTAATTATATTCAAACATTCATTCAAACCTTCTTAATTTCGGGTCAAAAGTGTTATACGCGTGCGCCCTTCGTTCAAACAGCAAACATATAATTACGACACGAATATAATTGTATTCTAAACAGTAAGGGAATTGCCCATCCAAGACTTATGTTTCACGTGGTTTGTCCTATAGGTTTGTCAATATAACTTACTATAATAAAAATGCATTCGAAATTTATGGTAAATTTGCTATTCAATTTGTTGTAAAGTTAAAGTTTCGGCATTTTAATCACCCATACACTTCTTTAACATTACGAAAACTATTGTTTTGTGCTGAAAATGTGGAGGAAACTGCATCCTTCTAGTATTAGGTTTATCTCCGTATAATCACTCAGTTTATGATACAGCCAGCATATATATATATATATATCCATCATCAATAAATACAAATTCAAAATAATGTTCGTGCAAATCTCTGTTTAACAACTTAAATTAATTTATAACATAAAGCGTAACTAAATGTTGTAATATTTTATGTAGACGTTTGTTGAATGAATCTCAATATTCAGTACTGCTGGATTGGATTACCTTTTTAAGCTTCTTAATTTTCTAATTCTCTGTAAAAATGCCTCCGCAACCCGTAGCACACGGTATGCCACGATATTGCTTGCTGTGAAATGCAGGCAGGACTCGATCCAACTCGAGTGATTGTAATAAACATTGATTGTAATATACTCGTATTTAATAAAAGTGATCAAACTTCGGATGATATTTATATATGAATTTGCTAGATTTATGGTTCAAAATTAGTTTCACTACTTTTAGGACGAACAAAGTATAAACAACTATTTTTTGTAAATTTATTAATTCTAATTCATTCTAATATTTACTTGCAGTTAAACCAATATGATATAAATTATCATCTAATGATATGAAAAGCCATATTTCATGACACTTCGATCTATTAACTAAAAATAAAATAAATCCCAAAATATTGACTTTTTTAAATTGATGTTAGAGCTAAACAAGATAAATACAAAAGGTGTCTACATCACAAAGTATATTTACACTTATACTGTACTTACTTACAAGACGATTAAATATACACAAAAGATGGTATGTACCATCTTGTACCATCATTTGTGTATATTTTACTGTGTTGTATGTAAGTACAGTGTAAGTGTAAATATACTTTGTGGTGTTATAAGACGTATTTTATTTATCGTGTTTAGTTGTAACTACACGCATCATACTACTAAAGATGATCATACTACTAATGTTAGAGTAGTAAAATCCTATATTCATATACTATAATACAAGCAATGTGTGTTACAAGATTACAAGATTAGTAGTTTTAAGCCTCAAAAATTGTCTGGTGTAAACCTCAACACAAGATCAACTCAAATTTGATACAAAAATAATTTTAAATTTGAAAATTTTAACGTTGGCTTATGGAGTTTAAAATCAAAACAAAATAATCATGGCAGCTGTTTTTAACATGTGATTTTCAGAGAACAAGGACTAGAACCTTGGAATGAAGATTACATAGAGAGTGGGCACATACCACAGAATAAAATGAACGATTAACAAAAACACATTGCGGATGTGACCTCACGACCAGCTCGTGCACGAGAGGGCTAGGGGAAAGTTATCCCTCCAATGTGCATTCACTGCTTATTGATACAACTAATCAAGAAATTATCAACGAAACGTAATGATGTTTAAAAGCAGGTGTGGTAACATGTTGCAATAAAAACCAATCAAATCACATCGTCCAATAGCAAAGTGTCCAAGGATTGTGGTTGTGGTAATTACCCCCTCACAGGGGTGTATTCTAGCTGGCCACCAAGTCAACTCTGTACGGTACCACCTGAGACAATATTACCATTGGGATATATTAGGGGGGAGCGTGGTGAAAATCACGTCAGGCCTATCGAATACACTGACTAACCTTCTCCGAGCAAAGTTCGATCCCCAGGTGCTGTATAATGAACAGCGTAGGTCAGCCTTCAACATGATATAAAATACGGTTCGATGAAAGTACGCCAAGCTGCAATACATGTAGGCGTATAGTATAATTTGAAGTTATTTGAGCAGAAATAATTATTTCACGGTTGGTTACAAGTTACAATGCAAACTGCGCAGTGGCACTGCATTGTCCACACCGAAACTCCATGATTAGGACTTGGGGCTTCTTGTTTTGATGGTAAACTAGTTTTGGCTAAACCTTTGCAAATGGTCGATTCCAAATAACATTGTTTCTTCACTTCATTAGATTAAATATTATGAAAAAATATCAGTAAGGCGAACAAGTTTTGTCCAGCGGGAAAATAATTTGTTTATCCAATGACTCATTATCAATACTGATTACAATAATATCAAATTTTACAAAAATGTGGCTGTTTTATAACAATGGAAAATAGTCAAAATAATATAATTTTGAACAATTGATACCTTTGGAATTAAACTAAATATATTTATAATAACTAAACAAATTATGTTATCGCAGAATATCTCAATACAAAAAATATAATTCACGGAACTTTATCTACAAAATAAAATTCACCAACCAAACAAAAAGCCAAGCTTACATTAAAATTAAACCTTATAATATGGCAAATTAATTATAACATTTATAAATCCTATGCGGTAAATCTCATGAACAATTATAACAACTGTTATAACAGGTTTCCGTAAAAGCTATCCTAACAGGAACAATTCCCCAACTGAAGCTTGTAAATTAAAGAAATTATCATGGCCGATTAAAAAAATAACTTGATTAAAAAATAAACTATAATTATTTGCTTACCTCTTATGTAATCAAATACCCCCGTCGCAGCTGCATACTCAGCGAATTTCCAATGGAGATATAAATGTCTTAATACTGCATAAAGCCACTTACCAAGTTTCATAAAAATATATTCACAAATAAGCGATATATAATATACAATTTTAATTATTCTCCATAAGAATAACATTGGGGCTGGGTACGCAGGTTTGCTGCAACAAGGAACACAAAAAATGGGTTTTTATGCTAATGTCAATATAACTCAACTAGGTGAAGTCGTATACCAGTTTTTATTCATTTATGTGTATAATTAAGGGAGACATAGCATTTAGTTATTACCCATAAGAATAACATGGGGCTGAGGATGCAGGTTTGCTGCTACGGGAGAATTATGCAAAAACAATTTTTTGGAGCAAATATCAATAGACCTCAACGAGATGAAGTTGTATACCAAGTTTCGTCAGTATACGTTCATAAATAAGCGAGATAAAAAATTTTCTTTTCCTCCATTAGAATGACATTAGACAACGTACTGTTTTTAGCACTTTCAATATCTTGGTAACTAATTGACGTAGAGGAATGAGCGAAATACCAAACTGTGTGTTTTTTAAGCTGAATCGAATGGTCAAAACTAAAATTTAACTTTTTCAAAAATTATATGTAAAAAATTCTAAAAACCCATTTTTGGGGTACAAAACCCCCCCAAAATAAATACCCCTTCGGATAGGACGATCTGTCTGGTTTTCGAACTTAAAGTTATAAATGCTGCTTTTCATATTTATACCAAATTTCGTCAAAATCGGATCATTTTTACGAGAGTTATCGTGCTCACGGACATATATATATATATATATATATATATATATATATATATATATATATATATATATATAATATATATCAGTACTGAATATATACAGTATCGAGCGAATGGTGTTTTTGGGGTCTGGGGACCTCAAAACGAAAAGTTATCATGGTCCCGGGCCTAGGTCTTACCATGCCGACTACGGTAATAGCTTCTTCCCTATAGGGGAAATTCGCTAAAAGGAAACATAAAGGGCGAGTTCCAAAATAATAACAACACAGCTCTGAATTTTATACTTAACCGGCTGTTACCCGGCAGACGTTTTCATGCCTTTGACTATTACCAACTAAAACCAAGATCACCTGTTCAAGTAAACATGTCATTAGCTTTTATGTAAACAACAATATATTTCTATAAGGTTTATATGGGAACCCTTTTGGGCCTCTTGGGGTGAAC
The DNA here is from genome assembly GCA_963675035.1 of Allygus modestus. Classification (NCBI taxonomy): domain Eukaryota; kingdom Metazoa; phylum Arthropoda; class Insecta; order Hemiptera; family Cicadellidae; genus Allygus; species Allygus modestus. Next base: position 335,605,414 of record OY776111.1, read on the forward strand.
TCAATTGAGGTAGGACGAAATGGATGGCTTAACAACCTTCACCGTGAAATTTTACATATATATACCGAGTTTCATGTCAAACGGTCCAACGGTGTCCGAGTCCAAAAACTTCAAATATATATACAAACAAACATCCATTTTGATAAATATAGATGCAGTGGCTGTTACCCGCAGGCTTCGCCCCGCGAATTATTTATAAAAACTATGATAATTTTGTGTGCTGCATTCTGTGGTTGTCCTGTGGAACTACTACGAATCAATATCAGCTGTTTGTATTTTCATCAGCTCAAAGAAAAATTAATGTCCATAAGGAATACATGGGAACTTTGAACCCTTGGTGCATTAGCTCTATAGGATGTTCACAACTTTAATATGCCTATATGTTACTCAGGACTATCAAGTCTGCAAAACTGCAGCTCAATCAGTCCAGTAGCTAGTTGTCACGTGATGGAACTTCAGAGGTACGCACAAACGTCCATACTTTCACATTTATAATATTAAGTATGATGATAATGTATGCAGTATTAACTCAAAACATATACTGTATATTCATGCGCATATGTGATAACAGCTGAATTAGTTATTATATTAGTAATTATTACACATGTGTAGCATGTGTAATCTTTGTTATTAGCTAAGAAAGCATTAATTTGCTGGGTTCACCTTTTCTAACCTTTGTATAAGTGTTGTCATGTTCCTCCACCTCAGCCGAGTCATAGGTTTTATAAAGTCAAAGTATAAAATTTATACTTTTTATGAGTATAGTATAACTTTATACCTAAAACTCTTCTTTGCTTTTCACACAAAACGTTAATTTAAATATCTATAACTCATACTTGGATCAAGATATATGCAAGTTTTATTTAAATATATGTGTATTAATCAGCGAAATATAAAGTAACGCTAATGGATGTATTTATTTTGTATATTTGATTTTCTATGTAAAGTTGGGATTTTGGTAAAGCAAATATAATCATCAACTGTATTTTTAAACTCATAATAGCGGTGGATTTGAATTTATTTTTTGGTTTATATGGACTTCACCTAACGCTTCTATTGTTTAAAGCGTTTAAACAGTAGAAGCGATAGGTAAAGTCCAAATAAATAAAAAAATAATCACCATCAGTACAATTTCCTTTAACCGCGTATTTAACAGGCTTTTTGTATCTAAAAAATGCGGAAAAATGGATGGAAAATAAACGTTTACGGTTACAAAATAGGGAATTTAAAAAAAATATCTCTATTAAACAAAGATAATGCTAATCCTTGTTCTAGCGAATTTTGTTATGCATGTCACCTACATTTCTAAACTACTTAATAATAATAAGTCTTATTTCCGCCTAGATTCTCCATAGTCATCGGTTATAATGCTAAGCACAGTTGAAGTATAACAATCAAACTTTTAACATGCAATCACTTCCGACACAATTAGTTGCCATTGCAAAGTCTTAAAACCTTATAAATAAAATTTTCTCTTGAATATCAATTACTATGTTTAAGATTTACGATACTTAATCTGTTGGAAGTTCTCTGTGTTTTGATGTACATCAAGGTCCGTAGAGAGCACCTAGCGAAAAACCTTACCTATTGAGAATAAACGGTATCAGGAAACTGACACATACTTTCTCCCTTTAGCCCAACTTTAATGAATAAATTACTTTTTATTTACTAAATATAGAATACAAAGCACGGTCGAATGTACAGAAAATCTTGTAAACAAGTTGTTTTAAAACACATCCACCCAAATCCCTGCTTTGGAGGCACTACAGAATCCATTGCTGCACTCGTGGTTTTAAGAGGGGAAATGCCCCCTATTCCCCCCAGGGTTATTAAGGGTCAACATATTTCGAATTTCCTCTGTTGGTCAATACTAACTTGACAAGCATATCAAGTTTGAATGAAATTGATCAGTAAATAAGAGAGAAATAGTAATTTTTTATTCCCCATAAGAATAACATGGGTACAACGTACTGCGTTTACCGCAAAATGAAAATTTCAATTTTCTCCGAAACCAGAAATCGTAGAATAGTAATTCAAAATACTAAATTATTTAGTTTTTTGAGCTCTTTTTAATGGTGAATAGTAATATTTTTTATGTTTATGTCTTTTTATGATAAATCCAAAAAACTGAATTTTTGATGTTTTAAGTCCTGTAATTTCTGAACCCGAATTTTTACAGGAATACGGGTGGTGCCATTTTGTTGGAAAACTGAATTTCTACAAAAGACTAAAGTTTAATTAAAATCGTTAGAGCCGTTTTTGAGAAATTTGGATTTTTCATGTTTTTTGGCGGTTTTGGGGGGATAATTACCCTTAAAAATCCAAAATTCAAAAAAATGAAAAAAATGCCTGGAGATATCGTGGATTAGTACCTACATGCCAAATTTCACAAAAATCGGCCCATTGGTTAAGGCTGTAGCTCTGTACACATCCACACAGACACACACACACACACACACACACACACACACACACACACACACACAGACAGACATCACGTAAAAACCACTTTTTTGGGTTCAGGGAGCACCAAAACGAATATTTCCACTAACAACTCAAATTCGAAAATTTTTACGAAAACTACTTTCTCCATATACTATGTATAAGGGGAGAAAGTAAAAATGGAAGACAACATGGTGGCCGACATTTTACCTCTGTTCATGTATGAAACAAATGGTCAGAGTGAGGAGTAGAATTGGTTACCACGGACACAGAGAGTTTGTACAATAGGTTTGTTTATAAACAGAGGGTAAATGGGGCCACCATGTAGGCTCACTTTTTCTTGGAGATTTAACATTGCTTGCACACTCTAACGCTCGTCGAAACAAACCCATATACAAAACCCTCCGTGTCCAGGGTAACCAATTTTTTACCATATGTTTTGTTTATGAATAGAGATAAAGTAGCACCCACCATGTAGGTTTCACTTTTTCACCAAAGAAAATAACTATAAATGTATTAAGCTCGTTTGTGGAGAGCAATAACAACCAACCTTTCAGAGGACAGTAATGTTACAGTTTTTATATTGCCATTAGACAACGTGGTTACATTGTTTCCAACATTTAACTTTGATAATTAATTGCAACTAGCAAACCATAAGTTTGTATCTTTAATCTCAGCTGTTCTGCTTCTTTTGTTAGCGAATTTCCCCTATAGGGAAGAAGCTATTACCGTAGGTCTCATGGTAAGACTTAAGCCGGAGACCATGATAATTTTTTAGCTGAATCGAATGGTCAACACTAAAATTTGACTTTTCCAAAAATTATGTGTACCAAATTCAAAAAACCCATTTTTGGGGCACAAAACCCCCCCAAAATACCCCTTCGGATAGGTCGATCTGTCTGGTTTTCGAACTTAAAGTCATAAATGCTGCTTTACATGTTTATACCAAATTTCGTCAAAATCGGATAATTTTTACGAGAGTTATCGTGCTCACGGACACACATATATGTATATATATATACAGTATCGAACGAATGGTGTTTATGGGGTCTGGGGACCTCAAAACGAAAAGTTATCATGGTCCCGGGCCTAGGTCTTACCATGCCGACTACGGTAATAGCTTTGACTTATAGTCAATGGTAATAGCTTCTTCCCTATAGGGGAAATTCGCTAAAACTTCCGATTTCGATAAAATTTGGCTCAAATGTGTAAAATGACATTCATGACTTTAAGTTCGAAAACCAAAAAAATGGGACCATGGGAAGGGGGGTTTATGGGGGTTTTAAATTTTCCAAAAATCAGTTTTTTGCATTTTTCAACCTACAATTTAAAAAAAAAATAATTTTGGTTTTCACCATGTTATAGAGATAAAAAAAACAAATAATATAGTATTTTGAATTATTAACTTAGGTTATGTGGTTGCGGGGAAAATCCAAAAAACCTACTCTTAAAATCTCCCATGTTAATCTTATGGGAAAAATGTTTTTTGCTTTTCCTCAGTTTATTTTAATGTAAACTTCACATTTGCTTTTACCAATCTATTCAGTTACACAAAACAATCATTTTGGTGTTTAAATTTTGATTCTACGCCCAACCGTTGCTGAAATATTCAAATTGCTAAACACAGTACGTTGTCCAATGTTATCCTTATAGAGAATACAGTAAATAAAATTTGATATCTCGATTATTTATGAATGTATGTTGATGAAACTTGGTATGTGGCTTCACGTAGTACTGATATTTGCACAAAAATTTGATTTTTTGTTGATTATTCCCGTAGCAGCAAACCTGCGTACTCAGCCGCCATGTTATTCTTATAGAATAAGTAAAATGTAATGACTCCCTTAATTATGAACATAAATTAATAAAACTTAGTATGTAGCTTCACTTGGTTAAGTTATATTGATAAATGCATAAAAACCCTTTTTTTTTTGTTCCTTGTTGCAGCAAACCTGCTTACTCAGCCCCCATGTTATTCTTATGGAGAATAACTAAAGTGTTATATAGCGGTTATTTATGATTGAATATTGATGAAACTTGGTATTTGGCTTCGCCTCGTTAAATTATATTTATATTTGCAAAAAACCAATTGTTTGTGTTTCTTGTTTCAGCAAACCTACGTACTCATTACCAATGTTATTCTTATGGAGAATTAAAATCACTTATATATGAATATATTTTTATAAAACTTGGTATACGGCTTTATGTGGTATTAAGAGAAATATTATGCATTGGAAATTCGCTGAGTACGCAGGTTTGTTGCGACGGGGGTATTTTGATTTGTTGTCTAATCCTATCCTATCCTATACTCTAATATGAGTAAGGTTTGCTTGCTTGCTTGCTTGGTTGCGTGCTTGCTTGCTTGCTTGCGACACGGATCTCAAAAACGGCTCCAACGATTTCCTTCAAATGTTCGAATAACTAATTTTTGGGATAAAAATAAGTTCTAGACAGGCCTCATCCCTAGGAAAAATCAAATAAAGTAAAAAACCTAAAATGAAAAGTTAAAAAAATTAACATTGGGCTCATGGAGTTTCAAATCAAAACAAAAGAATTGTAACAGCTGTTCATAATCAACCAGGGAACTGTCAAAGTAATACTCATGTTGTATATGGTTATTAACATACGGTTTCCTGAGAGGAGAGATTAAAAGATTTGAGTGAATATTACATAAATATAGTAGTAAAATAAATCAAAGGGACATTGAGCTATAAATAACAACTGGAGTGACATTAAAAATGTATAAAAGAGGCAAATGAGTTATACAAATCTGATTATCAGTATGGGGAAGTGGTGAAATATTACTCCAAGTCATCTAAACAAACTGACTGGCCTTCCCCCGAGAAAAGCTCGGTCCCCCAGGTACTACTCTAAATATGAGTAAGGTTTGCTTGCGACACGGATCTCAAAAACGGCTCCAACGATTTCCTTCAAATGTTCGAAATAACTAATTTCTGGGATAAAAATAAGTTCTAGACAGGCCTCATCCCTAGGAAAAATCTAATAATGTAAAAATACCCCGTAGCAGCAAACCTGCGAACTCAGCGAATTTCCAATGCATATATATGTATCTTAATACCACATAAAGCCACATACCAAGTTTAATCAATACACATTCATAAATAAACTATTTATGACATTTTAATTATTCTCCATAAGAATAACATGGCGGCCGAGTATGCAGGTTTGCTGAAGCAAGGAACACAAAAAATGGGGTTTTATACAAATATAAATATAACTCATGTAGGTAAAGCCACATACCAAATTTCATTAATTTATTTTCATAATGAAGGGAGATAACACGTTACTTATTCTCCATAAGAATAACATGGGGCTGAGTACGCAGGTTTGCTGCTACGGGAGCCTTTGGTAAAAGATTGTTTTTTTGAGCAAATATCAATGGTCCAAAACCAGATGAAGCCGTATACCAAGTTTCGTCAGTATACGTTAATAAATAAGCTATATATAAAATTTTTATTTTCCTCCATAAGAATAACATTAGACAACGTACTGTGTTTAGCACTTTCAATATCTCGGTAACCAATTGACGTAGAGAAATGATCAAAATACCAAATTGTGTGTTTTTTTAAGCTGAATCCAATGGGGAAAACTAAAATTTGACTTTTTCAAAATTATATGTAAAAAATTCAAAAAAAACCATTTTTGGGGTACAAAACCCCCCAAAATACCCCTTCGACCCCTTCGAATAGAGCGATCTGGCTGGTTTTCGAACTTAAAGTCATAAATGTTGCTTTACATGTTTATACCAAATTTCATCAAAATCGGATCATTTTTACGAGAGTTATCGTGCTCACGGACACATATATATATATATATATATATATATATACAGTTTCGAACGAATGGTGTTTTTGGGGTCTGGGGACCTCAAAACGAAAAGTTATCATGGTCCCGGGCCTAGGTCTTACCATGCCGACTACGGTAATAGCTTCTTCCCTATAGGGGAAATTCGCTAAAAGTAATGAAAGTGTTAGTAAATTATGATCATCTTACTTTCTAATTTTCAGTGGCATTTTATTTTTATCAGTCAACTATGTTTTTTATTTTTTAAATGGTTGTGAGGATTGTAATTTCAAACTTCAGGGATTTTCCTCCAGATGATTCGGAATGAATTGATATTTCCTTGGATCTCAGGGAATCGTCTTTAAAGTTCTCATGTTGTATTGTTTAAAGAAGGAAATATTTTATCTTAATTAAATAATCATCATTCATTTAAATAAACCTCTATATATTTTAACTACAGACTGTCAGTCTCCCTTTAGAATTGCATCGTTTAGGTCAGTAAGATCCACGTTGGGAAAATTGGATGGGTAATTCATTTTTGAAGTAACAAAACCTCCGTTACATAAAATATACGTAGTTTGCATTTTGAGAATTGTGAACTAAATTTGGAGTAAATAAAACAAAATAAGTAAATTTCAGAGATTCTGAAAGACATTTAAAAATCTGGGGATACTTACACAACTATATTAGAAAGAACCCCCTAATCCTCCTTTTTGCGTTTTAATCTTTATTTTTATAGTGTAATGTCATTTTTTGCTATGAAACAGGTTGTTTTACAAACCGGTTCATTGGCCTACTATTAGCAGTACTAAGTAAGACATAAAGTTTTATTTTCTCTCCTGAAAATCGCATTGGAAGCTATACCTTCATGATGTGTAGGCAACCTGATATCGAAGATCGATAAGATTATTCTAAATATAATTAATTGCTACAGATAAAATTAATTAATTTTTTTGTCCTCAGTAAGACAAACACTGTGGCGTTACAAGAGTATTGTGTGTACTCTGGGACACGTATTTGCAGATGGCATATGGCTTCAGATATTACTATAGTATTTTTCAATAAAAAAGGTTCAATATTTCACAGATGTAAAATTTATTGTAAACAATGAAACCTGTTGCTTGAAACAGGCAATTATTTTGGAAAACGACGGACGTTATTTGCTTGCCTAAAGACTCGGTAATCGATCTTGATATATTTATCAGGTGTGGTAAACGGTTGAAGCAAACTCGGGGTTTTCCTTGGTGGCATAAACCCAATCTTTCTACGTACACTTACAAACCTTACGTAAACTGACATCGATTACAAACAACTAGAAGACCCGTTGCGGCTTCGCCCGCGTAAACTATGACAGTTGTGTGTGTTGCATTCTGTGGTTAGCCCGTGAAGTGGAACTACTACGAATCAAGATCAGCTGTTTGAATTTCCATAAGGAATACATGATAACTTTGAAGCCCCGTGAGGAGAAACCATATACTGTAGTTGAATCGGTATGAAAACACTTAAACTTTCATAATTTAGACATAAAGAATCAATGCACCAAATTTCACAACTCTATAGCTTTCCGGGAAGTTGGAGGATTAGTGATGAGTGAATAAGGGCTTTGCCTTTTATAGGCATAGATAATCGAATGAGGACGGTATTTTTTAATTTGGACGGTGAAGAGATAATCACAGATCAAAAGCGTGTTTTTGTTTACGTGTTTCAATTCAAAGTGAGTGGATTCTATTTTTTAAATCCCCCGGGAGTACGAGTGGATAAAACAATTTGAGATAATACACTCTTTTTTGAGCAAAATGTTCCATATTTTTATCATCAAAATAAAAAAGAAGTAAAATTATAATATGTTCAAATCAAACTGGTCGTCCAACAGAGTGGATTAAATGTGAGTAAGAGGTCAAAGTCCATTGAATAATTAAATTATTTTAATTCCCCATCACGTAATGCACTTATACTGAGATCGTCATGCTCACGCGACGGAGGATCCAAACAGTAATCCCTATGACTGTTGGTGACGTGGAGGTCCAGACGAAGACTGCGGCGAAGTATCTGGGAGTGGTGATTGACCGCCGCCTCACATGGTGGGAGCACATCCAGGTGGTTTGCAACAAGGCGACGAGGGTTGTTCTGTCGCTCAGCAGATTGATGGGGAATGTCGGAGGCCCGAGGTCCAGCAAGAGGCGACTTCTCATGTCCACCGTCAACGCCACTCTCCTGTACGGCGCAGAAGTGTGGGCGGGTGCCATGAGAGTCAAAAAACACAGCAAGAGAATTCTCTCCGTTCAGCGCAGGGCGGCTCTTAGGGTTGCCTGTGCGTATCGCACTGTGTCTGGACTGGCTGTAATGGTTGTGGCTGGAGTGTTTCCCCTTGATCTGCTCGCCGTTGAGAGGCAGAACATCTTTCGCCGTGCTCCTGATCTCGGAAGAGACCAAGCTGCTGTGGAAGCCAGACTCGAAACTCTGCGAGTTTGGCAAGAGCGTTGGAACGGTGGACTGGAAGGGCGATGGACGTTTCGTCTCATCAGAGACATAAGCCCGTGGTTGAGCCGTGCATTTGGGGAAATTGACTTTTTCTTGTGTCAATTCCTGACGGGCCACGGGTACTTCAGGGAATACCTTTTCCGCATGGGGAAGGTGAGGTCACCTCAGTGTAGTTACTGCCCGGAGGAGGTGGATGATGCTCATCATACTTTCTTCCGGTGCAGTCGTTTCGCTGAAGACAGGAGGAGGCTCGTCTCTGCTGTCGGCGATCTGTCCCCGGACGTCGTGGTGGGGGCGATGCTTCGAAATGAAGACTCCTGGAGAGCGGTTGCGCTCTTCGTGCAATCCGTTCTTCGGGGAAAGCGAGACGAGGGATGCTTAGGTGACCTCTAAGTTTCCCGAAACGGTGACGTGACCCGTCTGGGCGCAAGACACGCGGGCCAGTGCCGAAGTTGTCCGATAAGGGTTCCGGCCTGGTTTTTCCCCCGCGGCTCCGTAGGAGGTTTAGTGGGTATACCTCGTAAGAGGGAGTCCCACACTGTTCCTTTGGGTTCGCGCATAAAGCGTTCCTCCTACGTAAAAAAAAAAAAAAAAATGCACTTATACTGTACTTACTTACAAGACGATTAAATATACACAAAAGATGGTATGTACCATCTTGTACCATCATTTGTGTATATTTTACTGTGTTGTATGTAAGTACAGTATAAGTGTAAATATACTTTGTGGTGTTATAAGACGTATTTTATTTATCGTGTTTAGTTGTAACTACACGCATCATACTACTAAAGATGATCATACTACTAATGTTAGAGTAGTAAAATCCTATATTCATATACTATAATACAAGCAATGTGTGTTGGTTCGTTTGCAAAATTTGCTTCGGAAGGATTTTTTTCAAGATTAGTAGTTTTAAGCCTCAAAAATTGTCTGGTGTAAACCTCAACACAAGATCAACTCAAATTTGATACAAAAATAATTTTAAATTTGAAAATTTTAACGTTGGCTTATGGAGTTTAAAATCAAAACAAAATAATCATGGCAGCTGTTTTTAACATGTGATTTTCAGAGAACAAGGACTAGAACCTTGGAATGAAGATTACATAGAGAGTGGGCACATACCACAGAATAAAATGAACGATTAACAAAAACACATTGCGGATGTGACCTCACGACCAGCTCGTGCACGAGAGGGCTAGGGGCAAGTTATCCCTCCAATGTGCATTCACTGCTTATTGATACAACTAATCAAGAAATTATCAACGAAACGTAATGATGTTTAAAAGCAGGTGTGGTAACATGTTGCAATAAAAACCAATCAAATCACATCGTCCAATAGCAAAGTGTCCAAGGATTGTGGTTGTGGTAATTACCCCCTCACAGGGGTGTATTCTAGCTGGCCACCAAGTCAACTCTGTACGGTACCACCTGAGACAATATTACCATTGAGATATATTAGGGGGGAGCGTGGTGAAAATCACGTCAGGCCTATCGAATACACTGACTAACCTTCTCCGAGCAAAGTTCGATCCCCAGGTGCTGTATAATGAACAGCGTAGGTCAGCCTTCAACATGATATAAAATACGGTTCGATGAAAGTACGCCAAGCTGCAATACATGTAGGCGTATAGTATAATTTGAAGTTATTTGAGCAGAAATAATTATTTCACGGTTGGTTACAAGTTACAATGCAAACTGCGCAGTGGCACTGCATTGTCCACACCGAAACTCCATGATTAGGACTTGGGGCTTCTTGTTTTGATGGTAAACTAGTTTTGGCTAAACCTTTGCAAATGGTCGATTCCAAATAACATTGTTTCTTCACTTCATTAGATTAAATATTATGAAAAAATATCAGTAAGGCGAACAAGTTTTGTCCAGCGGGAAAATAATTTGTTTATCCAATGACTCATTATCAATACTGATTACAATAATATCAAATTTTACAAAAATGTGGCTGTTTTATAACAATGGAAAATAGTCAAAATAATATAATTTTGAACAATTGATACCTTTGGAATTAAACTAAATATATTTATAATAACTAAACAAATTATGTTATCGCAGAATATCTCAATACAAAAAATATAATTCACGGAACTTTATCTACAAAATAAAATTCACCAACCAAACAAAAAGCCAAGCTTACATTAAAATTAAACCTTATAATATGGCAAATTAATTATAACATTTATAAATCCTATGCGGTAAATCTCATGAACAATTATAACAACTGTTATAACAGGTTTCCGTAAAAGCTATCCTAACAGGAACAATTCCCCAACTGAAGCTTGTAAATTAAAGAAATTATCATGGCCGATTAAAAAAATAACTTGATTAAAAAATAAACTATAATTATTTGCTTACCTCTTATGTAATCAAATACCCCCGTCGCAGCTGCATACTCAGCGAATTTCCAATGGAGATATAAATGTCTTAATACTGCATAAAGCCACTTACCAAGTTTCATAAAAATATATTCACAAATAAGCGATATATAATATACAATTTTAATTATTCTCCATAAGAATAACATTGGGGCTGGGTACGCAGGTTTGCTGCAACAAGGAACACAAAAAATGGGTTTTTATGCTAATGTCAATATAACTCAACTAGGTGAAGTCGTATACCAGTTTTTATTCATTTATGTGTATAATTAAGGGAGACATAGCATTTAGTTATTACCCATAAGAATAACATGGGGCTGAGGATGCAGGTTTGCTGCTACGGGAGAATTATGCAAAAACAATTTTTTGGAGCAAATATCAATAGACCTCAACGAGATGAAGTTGTATACCAAGTTTCGTCAGTATACGTTCATAAATAAGCGAGATAAAAAAATTTTCTTTTCCTCCATAAGAATGACATTAGACAACGTACTGTGTTTAGCACTTTCAATATCTTGGTAACTAATTGACGTAGAGGAATGAGCGAAATACCAAACTGTGTGTTTTTTAAGCTGAATCGAATGGTCAAAATTAAAATTTAACTTTTTCAAAAATTATATGTAAAAAATTCTAAAAACCCATTTTTGGGGTACAAAACCCCCCCAAAATACCCCTTCGGATAGGACGATCTGTCTGGTTTTCGAACTTAAAGTTATAAATGCTGCTTTTCATATTTATACCAAATTTCGTCAAAATCGGATCATTTTTACGAGAGTTATCGTGCTCACGGACATATATATATATATATATATATATATATATATATATATATATATAATATATATCAGTACTGCATATATACAGTATCGAGCGAATGGTGTTTTTGGGGTCTGGGGACCTCAAAACGAAAAGTTATCATGGTCCCGGGCCTAGGTCTTACCATGCCGACTACGGTAATAGCTTCTTCCCTATAGGGGAAATTCGCTAAAAGGAAACATAAAGGGCGAGTTCCAAAATAATAACAACACAGCTCTGAATTTTATACTTAACCGGCTGTTACCCGGCAGACGTTTTCATGCCTTTGACTATTACCAACTAAAACCAATATCACCAAGATCACCTGTTCAAGTAAACATGTCATTAGCTTTTATGTAAACAACAATATATTTCTATAAGGTTTATATGGGAACCCTTTTGGGCCTCTTGGGGTGAACTCAATTGAGGTAGGACGAAATGGATGGCTTAACAACCTTCACCGTGAAATTTTACATATATATACCGAGTTTCATGTCAAACGGTCCAACGGTGTCCGAGTCCAAAAACTTCAAATATATATACAAACAAACATCCTTTTTGATAAATATAGATGCAGTGGCTGTTACCCGCAGGCTTCGCCCCGCGAATTATTTATAAAAACTATGATAATTTTGTGTGCTGCATTCTGTGGTTGTCCTGTGGAACTACTACGAATCAATATCATCTGTTTGTATTTTCATCAGCTCAAAGAAAAATTAATGTCCATAAGGAATACATGGGAACTTTGAACCCTTGGTGCATTAGCTCTATAGGATGTTCACAACTTTAATATGCCTATATGTTACTCAGGACTATCAAGTCTGCAAAATTGCAGCTCAATCGGTCCAGTAGCTAGTTGTCACGTGATGGAACTTCAGAGGTACGCACAAACGTCCATACTTTCACATTTATAATATTAAGTATGATGATAATGTATGCAGTATTAACTCAAAACATATACTGTATATTCATGCGCATATATGATAACAGCTGAATTAGTTATTATATTAGTAATTATTACACATGTGTAGCATGTGTAATCTTTGTTATTAGCTAAGAAAGCATTAATTTGCTGGGTTCACCTTTTCTAACCTTTGTATAAGTGTTGTCATGTTCCTCCACCTCAGCCGAGTCATAGGTTTTATAAAGTCAAAGTATAAAATTTATACTTTTTATGAGTATAGTATAACTTTATACCTAAAACTCTTCTTTGCTTTTCACACAAAACGTTAATTTAAATATCTATAACTCATACTTGGATCAAGATATATGCAAGTTTTATTTAAATATATGTGTATTAATCAGCGAAATATAAAGTAACGCTAATGGATGTATTTATTTTGTATATTTGATTTTCTATGTAAAGTTGGGATTTTGGTAAAGCAAATATAATCATCAACTGTATTTTTAAACTCATAATAGCGGTGGATTTGAATTTATTTTTTGGTTTATATGGACTTCACCTAACGCTTCTATTGTTTAAAGCGTTTAAACAGTAGAAGCGATAGGTAAAGTCCAAATAAATAAAAAAATAATCACCATCAGTACAATTTCCTTTAACCGCGTATTTAACAGGCTTTTTGTATCTAAAAAATGCGGAAAAATGGATGGAAAATAAACGTTTACGGTTACAAAATAGGGAATTTAAAAAAATATCTCTAATAAACAAAGATAATGCTAATCCTTGTTCTAGCGAATTTTGTTATGCATGTCACCTACATTTCTAAACTACTTAATAATAATAAGTCTTATTTCCGCCTAGATTCTCCATAGTCATCGGTTATAATGCTAAGCACAGTTGAAGTATAACAATCAAACTTTTAACATGCAATCACTTCCGACACAATTAGTTGCCATTGCAAAGTCTTAAAACCTTATAAATAAAATTTTCTCTTGAATATCAATTACTATGTTTAAGATTTACGATACTTAATCTGTTGGAAGTTCTCTGTGTTTTGATGTACATCAAGGTCCGTAGAGAGCACCTAGCGAAAAACCTTACCTATTGAGAATAAACGGTATCAGGAAACTGACACATGCTTTCTCCCTTTAGCCCAACTTTAATGAATAAATTACTTTTTATTTACTAAATATAGAATACAAAGCACGGTCGAATGTACAGAAAATCTTGTAAACAAGTTGTTTTAAAACACATCCACCCAAATCCCTGCTTTGGAGGCACTACAGAATCCATTGCTGCACTCGTGGTTTTAAGAGGGGAAATGCCCCCTATTCCCCCCCAGGGTTATTAAGGGTCAACATATTTCGAATTTCCTCTGTTGGTCAATACTAACTTGACAAGCATATCAAGTTTGAATGAAATTGATCAGTAAATAAGAGAGAAATAGTAATTTTTTATTCCCCATAAGAATAACATGGGTACAACGTACTGCGTTTACCGCAAAATGAAAATTTCAATTTTCTCCGAAACCAGAAATCGTAGAATAGTAATTCAAAATACTAAATTATTTAGTTTTTTGAGCTCTTTTTAATGGTGAATAGTAATATTTTTTTATGTTTATGTCTTTTTATGATAAATCCAAAAAACTGAATTTTTGATGTTTTAAGTCCTGTAATTTCTGAACCCGAATTTTTACAGGAATACGGGTGGTGCCATTTTGTTGGAAAACTGAATTTCTACAAACGACTAAAGTTTAATTAAAATCGTTAGAGCCGTTTTTGAGAAATTTGGATTTTTCATGTTTTTTGGCGGTTTTGGGGGGATAATTACCCTTAAAAATCCAAAATTCAAAAAAATGAAAAAAATACCTGGAGATATCGTGGATTAGTACCTACATGCCAAATTTCACAAAAATCGGCCCATTGGTTAAGGCTGTAGCTCTGTACACATCCACACAGACACACACACACACACACACACACACACACACACACACACACACACAGACAGACATCACGTAAAAACCACTTTTTTGGGTTCAGGGAGCACCAAAACGAATATTTCCACTAACAACTCAAATTCGAAAATTTTTACGAAAACAATACTTTCTCCATATACTATGTATAGGGGGAGAAAGTAAAAATGGAAGACAACATGGTGGCCGACATTTTACCTCTGTTCATGTATGAAACAAATGGTCAGAGTGAGGAGTAGATTTGGTTACCACGGACACAGAGAGTTTGTACAATAGGTTTGTTTATAAACAGAGGGTAAATGGGGCCACCATGTAGGCTCACTTTTTCTTGGAGATTTAACATTGCTTGCACACTCTAACGCTCGTCGAAACAAACCCATATACAAAACCCTCCGTGTCCAGGGTAACCAATTTTTTACCATATGTTTTGTTTATGAATAGAGATAAAGTAGCACCCACCATGTAGGTTTCACTTTTTCACCAAAGAAAATAACTATAAATGTATTAAGCTCGTTTGTGGAGAGCAATAACAACCAACCTTTCAGAGGACAGTAATGTTACAGTTTTTATATTGCCATTAGACAACGTGGTTACATTGTTTCCAACATTTAACTTTGATAATTAATTGCAACTAGCAAACCATAAGTTTGTATCTTTAATCTCAGCTGTTCTGCTTCTTTTGTTAGCGAATTTCCCCTATAGGGAAGAGGCTATTACCGTAGGTCTCATGGTAAGACTTAAGCCGGAGACCATGATAATTTTTTAGCTGAATCGAATGGTCAACACTAAAATTTGACTTTTCCAAAAATTATGTGTACCAAATTCAAAAAACCCATTTTTGGGGCACAAAACCCCCCCAAAATACCCCTTCGGATAGGTCGATCTGTCTGGTTTTCGAACTTAAAGTCATAAATGCTGCTTTACATGTTTATACCAAATTTCGTCAAAATCGGATAATTTTTACGAGAGTTATCGTGCTCACGGACACACATATATGTATATATATATATATATATATATATATATATATATATATACAGTATCGAACGAATGGTGTTTATGGGGTCTGGGGACCTCAAAACGAAAAGTTATCATGGTCCCGGGCCTAGGTCTTACCATGCCGACTACGGTAATAGCTTTGACTTATAGTCAATGGTAATAGCTTCTTCCCTATAGGGGAAATTCGCTAAAACTTCCGATTTCGATAAAATTTGGCTCAAATGTGTAAAATGACATTCATGACTTTAAGTTCGAAAACCAAAAAAATGGGACCATGGGAAGGGGGGTTTATGGGGGTTTTAAATTTTCCAAAAATCAGTTTTTTGAATTTTTCAACCTACAATTTAAAAAAAAAATAATTTTGGTTTTCACCATGTTATAGAGATAAAAAAAACAAATAATATAGTATTTTGAATTATTAACTTAGGTTATGTGGTTGCGGGGAAAATCCAAAAAACCTACTCTTAAAATCTCCCATGTTAATCTTATGGGAAAAATGTTTTTTGCTTTTCCTCAGTTTATTTTAATGTAAACTTCACATTTGCTTTTACCAATCTATTCAGTTACACAAAACAATCATTTTGGTGTTTAAATTTTGATTCTACGCCCAACCGTTGCTGAAATATTCAAATTGCTAAACACAGTACGTTGTCCAATGTTATCCTTATAGAGAATACAGTAAATAAAATTTGATATCTCGATTATTTATGAATGTATGTTGATGAAACTTGGTATGTGGCTTCACGTAGTACTGATATTTGCACAACAATTTGATTTTTTGTTGATTATTCCCGTAGCAGCAAACCTGCGTACTCAGCCGCCATGTTATTCTTATAGAGAATAAGTAAAATGTAATGACTCCCTTAATTATGAACATAAATTAATAAAACTTGGTATGTAGCTTCACTTGGTTAAGTTATATTGATAAATGCATAAAAACCCTTTTTTTTGTTCCTTGTTGCAGCAAACCTGCTTACTCAGCCCCCATGTTATTCTTATGGAGAATAACTAAAGTGTTATATAGCGGTTATTTATGATTGAATATTGATGAAACTTGGTATTTGGCTTCGCCTCGTTAAATTATATTTATATTTGCAAAAAACCAATTGTTTGTGTTTCTTGTTTCAGCAAACCTACGTACTCATTACCAATGTTATTCTTATGGAGAATTAAAATCACTTATATATGAATATATTTTTATAAAACTTGGTATACGGCTTTATGTGGTATTAAGAGAAATATTATGCATTGGAAATTCGCTGAGTACGCAGGTTTGTTGCGACGGGGGTATTTTGATTTGTTGTCTAATCCTATCCTATCCTATACTCTAATATGAGTAAGGTTTGCTTGCTTGCTTGCTTGGTTGCGTGCTTGCTTGCTTGCTTGCGACACGGATCTCAAAAACGGCTCCAACGATTTCCTTCAAATGTTCGAATAACTAATTTTTGGGATAAAAATAAGTTCTAGACAGGCCTCATCCCTAGGAAAAATCAAATAAAGTAAAAAACCTAAAATGAAAAGTTAAAAAAATTAACATTGGGCTCATGGAGTTTCAAATCAAAACAAAAGAATTGTAACAGCTGTTCATAATCAACCAGGGAACTGTCAAAGTAATACTCATGTTGTATATGGTTATTAACATACGGTTTCCTGAGAGGAGAGATTAAAAGATTTGAGTAAATATTACATAAATATAGTAGTAAAATAAATCAAAGGGACATTGAGCTATAAATAACAACTGGAGTGACATTAAAAATGTATAAAAGAGGCAAATGAGTTATACAAATCTGATTATCAGTATGGGGAAGTGGTGAAATATTACTCCAAGTCATCTAAACAAACTGACTGGCCTTCCCCCGAGAAAAGCTCGGTCCCCCAGGTACTACTCTAAATATGAGTAAGGTTTGCTTGCGACACGGATCTCAAAAACGGCTCCAACGATTTCCTTCAAATGTTCGAAATAACTAATTTCTGGGATAAAAATAAGTTCTAGACAGGCCTCATCCCTAGGAAAAATCTAATAATGTAAAAATACCCCGTAGCAGCAAACCTGCGAACTCAGCGAATTTCCAATGCATATATATGTATCTTAATACCACATAAAGCCACATACCAAGTTTAATCAATACACATTCATAAATAAACTATTTATGACATTTTAATTATTCTCCATAAGAATAACATGGCGGCCGAGTATGCAGGTTTGCTGAAGCAAGGAACACAAAAAATGGGGTTTTATACAAATATAAATATAACTCATGTAGGTAAAGCCACATACCAAATTTCATTAATTTATTTTCATAATGAAGGGAGATAACACGTTACTTATTCTCCATAAGAATAACATGGGGCTGAGTACGCAGGTTTGCTGCTACGGGAGCCTTTGGTAAAAGATTGTTTTTTTGAGCAAATATCAATGGTCCAAAACCAGATGAAGCCGTATACCAAGTTTCGTCAGTATACGTTAATAAATAAGCGATATATAAAATTTTTATTTTCCTCCATAAGAATAACATTAGACAACGTACTGTGTTTAGCACTTTCAATATCTCGGTAACCAATTGACGTAGAGAAATGATCAAAATACCAAATTGTGTGTTTTTTTAAGCTGAATCCAATGGGGAAAACTAAAATTTGACTTTTTCAAAATTATATGTAAAAAATTCAAAAAACCCATTTTTGGGGTACAAAACCCCCCAAAATACCCCTTCGAATAGAGCGATCTGGCTGGTTTTCGAACTTAAAGTCATAAATGTTGCTTTACATGTTTATACCAAATTTCATCAAAATCGGATCATTTTTACGAGAGTTATCGTGCTCACGGACACATATATATATATATATATATATATATATATATATATATATATATATATATATGTCAGTCAAAAAATAATAAAATAATAAAGATCTTAAAAAAGGGTGTTTATTTTTGTTTTTTTTTTTATGTTAATATTATATATTAACATTTATAATAAATATATATATACAGTTTCGAACGAATGGTGTTTTTGGGGTCTGGGGACCTCAAAACGAAAAGTTATCATGGTCCCGGGCCTAGGTCTTACCATGCCGACTACGGTAATAGCTTCTTCCCTATAGGGGAAATTCGCTAAAACTAAAATGAAAAGTTTAAAAAATTACCATTGGGCTTATGGAGTTTCAAATCAAAACAAAAGAATTGTAACAGCTGTTCATAATAAACCAGGGAACTGTCAAAGTAGAATTCTGTGCCTGAGGGGCTGATCGGCTGACCTCAATATTTGCGATTTCTTATGTTATCCACATGTATTGTATTAAACTTTAGCCTGTATAGCAATTGTAATAATGCTGAACGGTTTAATAAAATGGTAAAAAAAAAAAAAAATACTCATGTTGTTTATGATTATTAACATGTGGTTTCCTGAAAGCAGAGATTAAAAGATTTGAGTTAAGATTACATGTATAGAGTGGTAAAATAAATCAAAGGGACATTGAGCTATAAATAAGAACTGGAGGGACCTTAAAAATGTAGAAAAGAGGCAAATGAATAATACAAATCTGATTATCAGTAGGGGGAAGTGGTGATATAATACTCCGAGTCATCTAAACAAACTGCCTGGCCTTTCCCCGAGCAAAGCTTCGCCCCCCAGGTACTGTTATTTAAATGGGCCAAAACCGTACTTTGAGCCAAGGATTTCTGGTTCCACGCACTGACTTGAGACCCCCAAAAGGAAAAGGCACATCTAGACGTTAAGAGCTTTCAAACGACACGTAAATCATCAAAATTGACCCAGTATTTTGGCCATTATCTTCTGCAAAAAAATATTCTTATTATTTTAATATAATGATGATCCTGTATATTAAAACACAAAATTAAACGAGTTCGCACGCAGCACGCTAACGTGAGGGAAGTGAATTTCCAAAAAAAAAGTTTAAAACTCAAAATATGTTAAAAACATACATGTATTCCAATTTTTTGCTATGTTATATATATTTACATGAATCAATGGGAAAATATTTGAGATTTACAGAAATGTATACTAAGTTCTATATTTACTATACATTGTTTGCGTTTGCCTAAGACGGGAGATATTTTCAACAACAAGCCATTTAGCCGAGGGTTATTTTATTGTTGTAAATATAGAGTAAGGTACATTGGTTGGCACCACTGAATACACATCAGCTGTTTCCGGTAGCCAAGGTTAAAGTGCAATCGGTTATATCCGCAGTAGACCTACTTTTAAACTGAGCCTTCCCTACTTGAAACCTATCCAAGTATTTAATTTAGTTAGTTCAGCCGACTTTAGAGTTGAAACTTTTTTTAGATACAGTACAAAAATTATACAAACCGGCGAGGAAATGTCAATAAAAGTAATGAAAGTGTTAGTAAATTATGATCATCTTACTTTCTAATTTTCAGTGGCATTTTATTTTTATCAGTCAACTATGTTTTTTATTTTTTAAATGGTTGTGAGGATTGTAATTTCAAACTTCAGGGATTTTCCTCCAGATGATTCGGAATGAATTGATATTTCCTTGGATCTCAGGGAATCGTCTTTAAAGTTCTCATGTTGTATTGTTTAAAGAAGGAAATATTTTATCTTAATTAAATAATCATCATTCATTTAAATAAACCTCTATACATTTTAACTACAGACTGTCAGTCTCCCTTTAGAATTGCATCGTTTAGGTCAGTAAGATCCACGTTGGGAAAATTGGATGGGTAATTCATTTTTGAAGTAACAAAACCTCCGTTACATAAAATATACGTAGTTTGCATTTTGAGAATTGTGAACTAAATTTGGAGTAAATAAAACAAAATAAGTAAATTTCAGAGATTCTGAAAGACATTTAAAAATCTGGGGATACTTACACAACTATATTAAAAAGAACCCCCTAATCCTCCTTTTTGCGTTTTAATCTTTATTTTTATAGTGTAATGTCATTTTTTGCTATGAAACAGGTTGTTTTACAAACCGGTTCATTGGCCTACTATTAGCAGTACTAAGTAAGACATAAAGTTTTATTTTCTCTCCTGAAAATCGCATTGGAAGCTATACCTTCATGATGTGTAGGCAACCTGATATCGAAGATCGATAAGATTATTCTAAATATAATTAATTGCTACAGATAAAATTAATTAATTTTTTTGTCCTCAGTAAGACAAACACTGTGGCGTTACAAGAGTATTGTGTGTACTCTGGGACACGTATTTGCAGATGGCATATGGCTTCAGATATTACTATAGTATTTTTCAATAAAAAAGGTTCAATATTTCACAGATGTAAAATTTATTGTAAACAATGAAACCTGTTGCTTGAAACAGGCAATTATTTTGGAAAACGACGGACGTTATTTGCTTGCCTAAAGACTCGGTAATCGATCTTGATATATTTATCAGGTGTGGTAAACGGTTGAAGCAAACTCGGGGTTTTCCTTGGTGGCATAAACCCAATCTTTCTACGTACACTTACAAACCTTACGTAAACTGACATCGATTACAAACAACTAGAAGACCCGTTGCGGCTTCGCCCGCGTAAACTATGACAGTTGTGTGTGTTGCATTCTGTGGTTAGCCCGTGAAGTGGAACTACTACGAATCAAGATCAGCTGTTTGAATTTCCATAAGGAATACATGATAACTTTGAAGCCCCGTGAGGAGAAACCATATACTGTAGTTGAATCGGTATGAAAACACTTAAACTTTCATAATTTAGACATAAAGAATCAATGCACCAAATTTCACAACTCTATAGCTTTCCGGGAAGTTGGAGGATTAGTGATGAGTGAATAAGGGCTTTGCCTTTTATAGGCATAGATAATCGAATGAGGACGGTATTTTTTAATTTGGACGGTGAAGAGATAATCACGGATCAAAAGCGTGTTTTTGTTTACGTGTTTCAATTCAAAGTGAGTGGATTCTATTTTTTAAATCCCCCGGGAGTACGAGTGGATAAAACAATTTGAGATAATACACTCTTTTTTGAGCAAAATGTTCCATATTTTTATCATCAAAATAAAAAAGAAGTAAAATTATAATATGTTCAAATCAAACTGGTCGTCCAACAGAGTGGATTAAATGTGAGTAAGAGGTCAAAGTCCATTGAATAATTAAATTATTTTAATTCCCCATCACGTAATGCATAAATTGTTGCCCAAAATGTCATGAAGGTAAGAAAATCACAACACTATGCGATCAGCAGATAATGGATTCAGCTATGCCATCTGGTCACGTGAGGGAGAATTCCAAGACTATAATCCACTCGTATTCCCAGGGAATTCCAAGGACTGGATCCACTTTTACTCCCTCACACTCCCAGGTGACAAAAATATATAATTTGCTTAAACGACGGTAAAACTTTCATCTAGTTTTTTTTAGAATATACAGTATAATTTCTTTCACCAATTTAATTTAGTGCACTACTCACTTTTAGTAGAGGAATACAAATGTATCGCCGATTTGACTTATTTTAAATAACGTGGAATATGTCAAGCACATGCCGACGGGGGAACAGTGGGTCGCAGTGCACACTTGAGATGTCTTGAAAAGCTCTTTTGTTCCTGCGAGACAATGACGAGCTAAATACCGCCGCCATCTTGGATATTAGGCATGTTTTACTGTCACTGATCACTGAATACGATGGTGTACAACAACCAAGAATATGATTATTTAATATACACGCCGTCCCGTACCTCTCTGGACAAAGGTATATAGAATTATATAGAATTTATATTCCTTGGGTCAATATAAACACATTTTACCATATGACCATGGGTCTCCCGTTCCTACTTTTCCGTTTGTCTGTCTGAATGTATTTTTCACTTTAAAATTCATATTTTAAAAACTTCAAAACCGAACTCAATACTCACAATCCAAAATCATTGTCTTTGACAATTTCAAAATGGCGGCCATTTTAAATGTTCTATCTTAAATGGCTTGAAAACCAGCCATTTTATAAAGTCTTTACAAGAATAACTTCTTTTAGTTAATTGTATGCCAAATCTAAGGGTACTTAAATTATTGAAACCTAGTTATAAATATCCGAGCTGTTACAATGTACGTGTGACCGGACGTAGACATGGTTTTTCCACAATACAACTGTGGAATAAATAACAAGAACTAATAGAGCATCTCGGTTATTTATTACTTGATTTCAGTATATTGTTATTTATCATAAAATTCTCTAAAATAAATTATTCTTGTAAATATTTTATAAAATGGCTGGTTTTTGAGCTATTTAACTTAGAAAATATAAAATGGCCGTCATTTTAAATTGTCAGAGATAATTTCACCATAACCTTTCTGTTGATAGACCCTATCACCATAAACAGTTGTCTTAGGTTTGGTTGAGTCTGGACAAAGCTGTATTATACCTTTGTCCAGAGGGTTACGGTTACCCTGTATTCGAGTGCAATAAGTATGATAAGATTCAGCAGCTACACAGTGAAACAGTTTCTTGAGTGCATGGAATTCACAATACTTTACTTTACTTTCTTGCTTCGCTTAAATTAACATTCAAAAGTTAGAATTCAGCAGTGTCAAATGCACAGTAGGGTACTTACTCAGTATCACATACAGCCTTGTTGAATAGGAGAAGTCTTGCCAGTTGCGTTTTTTTAACGCACAGTAATTATGAAACAATTAAAACGTATATGCTCACAAATCACAATTCGTTTGCAATACTAGCGGCATCTTCCTAAAACAAGCGCGGCGTGGCGGTACGGTGGTTGTTTACGGTATCAGCAATGAAGAGCTGATTCCATTCATAAGAGGGTTCCCTACCCCCGGCGGAATTTGTTCAAAAACCGCTTCGCGTGGTGTCATATAACATCCCTGGTCATTAACATAAAATTATGTTTATTTTGAAGATGAAGAGTTATATTACTATGTTTACTTTACATTCAGTTTCTTTGTTTACGCAGTGGGTGTCGCCAAAGTTAACAAACTTTGTAGTTCAATTCTGAGTATATTTCTAAAAATATCGATTTAGGAAAAGGAATATTAGTTTGTAGTTTTGTCATACCACTTTTAATTGTTCAAAAGGTTCGTCTGTATGTCCAAAATGATACCGCGTAAATCATTGCACGGCGAAAAGTGCTGTAGTTTTGACGAGAGAGAGAGAGATAAAGAGAGAGAGAGAGAGAGAGAGAGAGAGAGAGAGAGAGAGAGAGAGAGAGAGAGAGAGAGAGAGAGAGAGAGAGAGAGAGAGAGAGAGAGATGGTGAGTGGGGGCGAAGGGCCTCAGATATTAATAAGATCGTAAATCTCTCTAAGACATCGACGCAACTAGAGCGTAATTTAAGGCGAATATGAATGAATGATTAGTGATGATGGGTGAGATGCTTTGTACAGCCTTGTTACTGACTAGGACCGACTGATTCTTTGGCCAGGATCATTAATTAACAGCCCAATGACCAATATATGAGCTTACAACTAACTGTACAGTATTTAAAGTTATTGTGTACACTTATAAAATACAATATTAAAAATAAATGTAAACCAATGTAAATGTATGTAAACCGATATCCTGTGTTTGCAATACGTGACATACAGCCACAGTGTTACAGGTGTGTTGCGGGGCTTCCCCGGGCGAGGTTAATCGAGTGCGGCTTCTCAGCGTGGAACGTTGAAGCACTTGTTATTATGACAATAATTAGAACGTTTTGTTAAACGTTACTATACTTTTACGCCTAAAGATGGCTTCTCTCTAATCCAAGCCTTTCCGGTCATGTACCATTTAACACACTGCCAATGTACAGGCCGGGTTTTCCTTTGGCAGTAGGAAATGTTTAACTCTGCAAATATCTTTGCTCTTTTTCTAAAGAGTTCTTACCAAATTAAATTTCCGAGACCAATTTTAGTTGGTTTATAGTTTAAGTATATCAAAAAGTGTTCACTAGGGCGAATGACTCATATTCGTTTTAGTATATTCAAAATTTCAATCCTACCTAAATGAAAACAGGGGCTTTGAAAACTAATAACAGTGTCGTAAAACTTGAATTAATCCAGTTAGGTGATTACAGTACAAAGGCCGGGCCGTCACCGTGTAGGCGCCGGCGCGGCGCGGCGGCTGAACTTATATAAATATTAGCTTTAAGTCGTTTCCCAAGCACAATACAATAAACACTTATTGTATCCAAATATATACCTTTTATAACAGAAGACTATAATAGTGTATCACAAATCCGCACGCACCTCTTAAAGGTGATACCACTCACGTATCTTAGGGCTCCACCACTTGGCAAAGATACCATGTTATTCTGTACGTCTTTTTGCATGATTTTAGCCAATTTTCATTGATAAACAAATTGTGACTGCTTTATTTAACGCCGACGTTATAAAGTTGCCATGTAAAGTCCATTGGTCTTAAAAGTTGCCATGTTATTCTTATGAAGCAAAACATTTTCTTAAAGCGACGATAGGCGCTTGGTCTAATTACTTATTAATGATTAAATACTGTTTAATTAATACGTTTAAACTGCAAAACGTGTGTGTAACATTTAAATACAAACCGTGAGGGGAGAAGTCGGAAAAGTTATAGTTTTTCAATTTGATTGGGCATTCCTCAACCAATTACTGATGCTACTGCAGAGCAGCTCGGATTCCCTTGTTATTTATAAATTACATTTATAAAATGCCTTATTTAATAAAATAAAATAGTTCATTTCACGAAAATATGTTCTAATTTTTTTTAAATACGCTTATTTAAAGGGTTGGCCTTGGAGTAAATCAAGTTTGGCAGAACCGTTCCATGTTTTAGTCAAACTGGGCCAAACTCGTATTACTGGGGTTTATCTCCACCCGAACAACCCATGCTAAGAAGCCGCGCGCGGGTAACTTGTGTTGGGGGAAGGGGTGGGGGGAGAAGCCCCAGCATACCTGTTACTGCGGTGGTATGACACAATTGTAAACCCGAGGTCGTGTTATAATCTCTTCCGTTATCAAGGTATTTTCATTTTTTTATTTGAAGGTTAATTGGGCGTTAATAATCCTGTGTGGGCGGTGTATCAAAATAATTTCGCCAAATGTCGCTGGTTTAAATAGATCATAGATCCTTTAAATAGCAAAGATATTGGAGTTGGCGCTCTTTTAAATTACAAAATGGCTTGTTTTTGATGATCAAGAAGTTGCAGTCAAGAATGTGTGTATAGAGTGGTTAGTCAAACGCAAGTTTTTAAGCCCAATATAGATTTATTTTCTATATGCTGTCATAAATTTCAGGATTTTGATGACAATCAAGTTTGCTAACTACAACAACAATAAGTTAATTCAGGGTTTCTAATAAAATCTTGTAC
Organism: Allygus modestus; assembly: GCA_963675035.1. Lineage (NCBI taxonomy): Eukaryota > Metazoa > Arthropoda > Insecta > Hemiptera > Cicadellidae > Allygus > Allygus modestus. Next base: position 335,631,475 of record OY776111.1, read on the forward strand.
AGTTTTACTGAATCTATTGATCTCTTAAATTATGATGATACCATCTACTGTATATGACAGATTAAGCTAAGTAAATTTACTGCACGACTCTGACGATTTTATGAAGGTTGTCATGTATGACAAAAACAATCCGACAAAGCAAGTTTTTAGTCTACGTAAAACAGTTATTTATGTAATAAGAGCGTAAATTAGGTATTTATCGCTTGAGGCCAAAATATAGGAGTTTATTGCTTGAGGGTAACTTTTAATTTTCCAGAAGCGGTTCACATTTGACACTCGAGTTACATACTCAATTTTTCCTACAACTGCAATTTTGGATACCGCACAAAATACGAAACTTCACTATTATCCATTCAGACTGAATCAAGAGATTGAGGTTATAAACACCGAGTCAGTTAGCTTGGTCCTAAGAACAAAATCAGCTGTTTATTAGCTATCAGCGAGCAGAAAAATAAGGCGCAGCGAGCGAAAAATACTTTTTCGATGACCAAAATAAAACACCAGTTTTACTATGTGTTTTTATATCGTAAAGAAGCATTCTAAGCGCGGTTGTAGGAATAGTATATTTCACTACTAGTCACAAAAGTGGCTTATTGCGGGGCGAGGCGAAGCCGAGCGTGGAAAATTCTATCGAGTCCCGAAATGCGACTTTTGTGACGAGTAGTGAAATATACTTTTCATAACGATGCAAGTATCCACATTAAACTTAAACAAAAATGATTTAATCTTTCATAGTCTAGCAATTTTGTATAAGTAAATACAACACGCTTTTACAATTCATTTTAGTGTTAAAGCCAGCTGTTTGAACACAGAATCGTCAAAAATAACGAAATCACACAGGTGCTCTTGTTGAGTAAAACGGGAACTTCAATTGTTTAGGACAGGTAAAGTTTTGTTTGGGACAGGTAAAGTATTGTTTGGGGCAGGTAAAGTCATGTTTAGGACAGGTCAAGTCAGCTGGTCATTATTTGTTTTGATGTTTGGAAATCGACGATTTTCGAAGCTCTCAGCTGTAATGGGCTATTTTCGAATACAGAGTGATAACAACTACTTTTCGTAGATAGGTACTTAAATTAAATTGTGTGACGGTGAAGTTGACACTATTGCACGAATGGCCGCACATAGTGCCGTGATATATTTAGCCAGAGCGGGACAAAGGGCGTCTCAGGTCGCCTCAAGTGCGAGCCGCGTGGTTGTTAGCGGCGTCCTTAGCCGGCCTGCGCAAGGCCCCACTAAAAAAACAGGCCATGCTGCAGGATCCATGACGTCACACTAGTGGATAGCCTCACTGCTATATCCCATATGTTTTAGGTAAATAAGCTGGCTGTTTGTCAGATTTTGAAGGTACTGCCGTACTGAGTCGTCTGTACGTTTTCATAGTCCCAGTAACAGTAAACATTTCGTAGGTTATGTTTACGCCGCACCGCTCTTTTCTCTGTGGGCGGAACACTGATTTTGCGATTAGTCGCATTAGGCTATATTTTTTACTGTATGAATACTAAAATGGTGTAAGGGGTTATCCATCTAATTCTGACAAATCATCTCTCTTATAATTAGTTTACTAAACGTAGGTAAATAAATTAAAACATTGTTATGATTTTAAATATTTTATTAAACACACGTTGTATAGGTTTACGATCTTACTGTGTTAATTTGTCAAGCTTTCGCTTTTTGTTGGACTTTTTTTCTGAGAACTTCCCTTTTGAACATTTACAATAATTATTCAAAAGAATATTACTAAAAATGGTAATACATTTTGCCATAAGTGGAGAATTGCAAGAAGTACAAACCGTTGTGTTGTTTAATAAGAATAAATCGACGGCATTTGATATTAAATCTACTAAAATTGTACGTTGACATTTTGATTTTATGAAGTCATTTTCATACCTTTCACTTATAATTGTATTAAACAATTTCAAACCTACAGCTAAAACGTTCACAATACCATCTGACGGGTACTTAAGGCTACCTCTGTCAACGATTCTCAAATACTCATTATTAATATTTTAAATAATAATGTCTTTATTACTGTTTAGTAAGGTAACTTCACAACTTTTACATTTGTTCATTTTTAACAGTTTATAGCACACATATCCGCCAATATAGGTGAGACCCACTAAATCGTTGTCACTAACGTCCATAAATCTAATGTCTTCATAAATATCTTCAAATTCAGAATATTCATTGCACTTAATTTCTCCAGTTTCAGGACTTGAATTTAAGCTATCAATTTTAATATGTAAGGCTGAAATTTTTATTTCTTTTTTAGAGGCCGAAAATAAATTAATAATACTAATGGTTTTAAGTTTTTTTTCTGACTCTTAAGACTTGCTGAACGGAAACATTGTAGCAACCTCCGCTCATCTGTCTGTATTGGCCAAATCGTTCTTCTAAGGGATCATTTTGAAATTTACTTAAGAGTATATAGTCTACATTCCAGGCTTTCTTCAAATATTCGATAATCTCTATTAGAGTAGAAGTTGTATGTTGTAGAGCTAGTTGTGTGTCCGCAGTTAGCTTTCCATTTCTTTTCCTTTTTTTATCATTTCTTTCTCCCTGTATTTGTAATTCATTCCACTTGCTAAGCCACAAAACAAACCGCTGTAAAAATATAAAATTGTCATCATTTAGAGTTCTTATAGGCTGACAACAAGGATCATTGAAACGATCACCCTTAAATGCATGTGAAACTTCATAATTTTCCACCATTTAATAACTACTTCTAAGAATGATATAGTACCCTCGTTATTTACATTATGTTTAGATTTAACATATTTTAATGCTGCTATATATTTCTCATCAAAAAAACTTGACACATAAGTCTACTTTTTGTCGCTCAACAGATGTAGGATGCAGAACCTTTTTATTCAAAGCAGGAGCTAGCTTTATTACACTATTTTCTTCTTCTTTGTGAAGTGATTTGAGATCAGAAACACTTGCCGTACATATTTCGTCAAAGTTTTCAAATTTAGGAAATACAAATGTTTGCTTACAATCCGTTTGATTTAACCAATTATTTCTAATCGATTTGAAGAGATGCACAGAATCGAAAAGAAGAAACACTTTTTGTTTACCTCTGCTATCATGCGGATTTATAAAACTTGACATTAGTGTTCCACCATTTAGTTTAGCAAAAGCAGTACGATTTAATGAGTTGTTATCTGTTATTATGCTCAAAACTTTGTATCCTATAGTGGTTAGCATTTTTAATATTTGCAAAATTAATTCATGCAAATATTTTACATACAGGTCCTTACATGTGAATAAACCTACTACATCTTTTCTACTAGAAAATAAACTCGTGATCATAAATGTTTGTATAGTTGTCGCTAGCTGTACAGATGAATCTTTTTCTTTGGATGTCTGGTGTGCTACCCCTTCTAATTTACCACCCTTATAGCTGAGTTCAGGTTTAACGTAAACCTCATCAGCAAGGAGGTTAACTATTTTTTCGTGATCCTCCAAATGTAGTTTTCAAATAGTTAACATGAGCAGGATCAATAGTCGAACAACCGTTTCCAACATCTGATGTAAATGTTTTTAAGTATCTTGGATGAGGCATAGTTAACAAATTAGACTTCCTTATACTTTTGTATGCAGCTGGGAAACAAAAGAAAATAGTTGCAAACCATATTAGAGTTCTAGTACAATACCTAATTTGTTTTTGTAAAGCTAGATTTATTTTTTCTTTACAAAAATTAAGTTTTCTCGAAACCACTTCATTATTAGTTGATTCACTTATTTCATCCATAATTTCATTTAGACGCTGTAGTTTGTCAGTTGTAGTAATTCTTACAGAAGATTCTGTTTCAAACAACCACTCACATAATGCATTAATTTCAGAAATCTTACTAATTTTGTTTCGTTGACAAAAGTTTACTGGGCAAGTGTTGGCGATATTGTTTATCACAAAGTCGTTTTTCGTTACAACAAACGACATGTCTTTTTTTATTACTAGGGAAACCTCAACCTTTGGAACATGTCCTTTGTTATATATTACATTGAATACATTGATTCTATCGTCACAAAAATTGCAGTTTACGTTTTTCACAATAGGGATGCAGTTACTTTTAAAATAGGTTTTTAAATTTATAAAGCATTCGATAATGTCCTTTGATTGCTCTTCTCTCTGTTCCCCTTCAATTGCCCGTTGTTTTGGAGTTTGCGTAGGTAAAGGTAATTTTTCTGAAATGTAAATTGGCTCATTGTACAATATTAATGGTACTGCATCATCTGTGAGCTTTGCACGGTTTCGAGTAACACTCAATACGGTCCCGTCAGGCCGAACCACAGAGTCTTCCTTAACAATGAACCTTTCGTCGAAGTGTTTAATACATACTCTTGAACTCAAACTCGGTTTAAAATCACTATGGTGTATTGCACTTATCCAGGCATTTGCTTTAGTTTGGTCTTTTGGGAATGAAAAAATTGGTACTGACACCTTTTCTCCATCCTTGTAATAATTACTCCGACAACCTGGGACGCAACAACAGTACGGCATGTTTTATTATTTACTTTACACACCATTTTATCATCACAAAACTGTGTAGCGCGAGACACAACAACAATACCATTATACTCATTAAACATTCCACAGGTTATGTTTGTTTAACACATGTTTACAATTTTATATTTACGTCTGTCAACTTTAGTACACCCATCCACCACTGTGACGTAGTGTTGCGCTGCCCGCGCTGCAGCATGGCCTTTTTTTAGTGGGGCCTTGGCCTGCGCCTGTCCGGAGGCAAGGGTTACCAAGCAATTAGGCAGCGGATGTGCATTACTAAGATATTAAATAAAGATATATTACGTGAAAGCTCGACTTCCGAACATTACAAATTAAAATCGGAGCTAAATAAGTGGTTAATGATAATATGTTAAAACAATACATTTGAACCAAGTTTCTATTTTACTTTACAAAAATCTTCAATGGAATCCCAACAAAATGAGATGTTGACAAATTATTTATTTGTAGTTCAGTACATGAATGTTTGTCATCGTTATACTGTATGCACGTTTAGCGCGTTTCATAAACTGTCACGATCTTGTCTGTGTACTCTAAACGCGAATGATAAAATATATGTGTGACAAATGTACTTCCACCACTCGTCTTTCTACAACGAGCGTCCCTCCACGGTGAGCGATTTTGACTATAATTTTCTTCAATTGTAATGTAAGATGAAACAAATTAAAAACACGTTTAGTGGTTCTTTGTGTTGATGCTATCATTGCAGCATGCTTGCTGGAGTGTTACGGACGCAATCGACATAACAGTAAAAGTGTATAGAAAAGTAACCGCCCTCATCAGCGGTCCACACGAGTCCACTTATATTTTTACTTCGATAAGCCATTTTATTCATAGTAAGGAGTTGTTATTTACCTCTTAAGCCATGATTAGCATCACTACAGGCATGAATATTCAAAGCGCCATTTAAATCTAATCGCCTTGTACAATGTTGCGTGAACACATGCACCAAGTATATTTTGAAAATAATTAGCTTCGTAATCACCTTCCTGGACAATTTATACAAACACATGCAATTTTATTTATTGATCAAACACAGGTTTCTAAGCGTTGCTCTAGTTGTAATCGACTACAGACCTCCAACCTGCAAGCCCCCCAACCCCCCCCCCCCCTGCAGACCTGCAGGAGCTGTTTTCCTTTATAATATAATACAGAAGCATTAGAATTTTTACAAAAGCGAGATACTGTACCGGTATAAGAAACTAATAAACCGATGTTTATATTTGATATGTCAATAAAAAAGGTTGAAGGGGGAATCCCTACGAATTTCCTGTTAATTTACATCGTCACTCTGTCCTGTAGGCCTTAAAAGCTGTTCAATGTAAATCTTATGGAAAACTGATACATTTTATGCCTCAGATTGCTTGATATAAATATATTAAGAGAAATCTTACCTTAGCAATCTAATAAATTCAATTAGTCCTTTAAGGTAAAATTAATGTAAGATTCAATTATAGTGCTAAGGTAAGATTTCTCTTCATATACTTATGGAAGAATAGAAATCAATTAAATTGAATATTTACTAGATGTGTCACAATTAAAACAAAAACTCAACACAGCAGCAAAAACAATTGCTCCAAACATTATAAAAATAATGTCTACTGGAATGACAACGCAGAATGTACAATATGCTCCGAAAATTCCGAGATTCGAACTACAACTATAACTATATAGTGGTCCTCGTTTTTTGGAACACCCTGTATTGGTAAAAAAAAAACTAAAAATATTTTTACAGAATTCAAAATTAATGGTTATTCCTTTGGTCGATTTAGTGGGAAATAATTGTATTCCATCCTTCTAGGTCAATTGGTTCGTCTGCTATCGGTTTGAGAAACCTTAGGTGACACACCCCGTATATTTATTGAAATATAATTTATATGCGAGTTCGATAACACGGTAACTTCAGTAAAAAGTCCAATCTTAATGAGCTTTGGGAAAGAGAGGTGTAAAGTAGCATTTGTTTAAACGCATTCGTAAACTAGACAGATCATGCCATCCGAAGGTGGGCTTTGTAACCCTAACAATTTGTTTTAACATCACACACATTTGTAACATCAGCTTTAAAACAAATTATTATTTTGAATCACTGCTCTACGTCAATCGGTTACTGAGATGTCGAATATGCTAAAACAGTACATTGTTCAGAGGGATAGTAAGTATATACCCTAGTCACAGCAAACCTGCGTACTCAGCAAATTTCCAATGCATACATAGGCTACCAAGTCTCTTTAATATGCATTCATAAATAAGCTATATAAAACATTTTAATTATTCTCCATAAGAATAACATGGGGGGGTTGCTGTAGCAAGGAACACAAAATATGGGTTTTTATTCAAATATCTATGTAACTAAACTATTTGAAGCCACATACCAAGTTTCATCAATATACATTCATAAATAAGCGATATATACCATTTTGATTATTCTTGATAAAAAAATTATGAGAGCTAAGTACGCAGGTTGCTGTACGAGGAACACGGAAAATAGGTTTTTATGTAACTTTTGTATAACTCAATGAGATGAAGTTCTAAAGTTATATTAATTCCAAGTTTTATTAATTTATGTTCATAATTAAGGGAGACATATTTTTTTACCTATTCTCCATTAGAATAACATGGTGGCTGAGTACGCAGGTTTGCTGCTACGTGAATAATATATATATATATACAGTATATATATTTTATAAATAGACCACAATTGGATGAAGCTGATCCAAGTGTCGTTAGTAATATGTTCATAAATAAGCAAGATATAAAATTGTTCTTATTCTCCATAAGAATAACATAGGACAACGTAGTGTGTTCAGCGCTTGGCATATCTCTATAACAAATTCACGTAGAGCAATGATCATAATACAAAAATTTTGTATTTTTTTTAGCTGAATCCAATGGGAAACGAAAATTTGACTTTCCAAAATATGTAGAAAGTTAAACAAATGTTTGGTGTATAAACCCCCCCCCAAAAAAAAAAAAAAAATACCCCTTCGGATAAATCGAATTGTTTGGTTTTTGAACTTAGTCTACGTTATTACAACATTTTATTAAAATCTGTCCATTTTTACGAATGTTTAGTTTTCGTGCTCACGTGCATTGTTGCATAATATTTGTTTCAGTATATATGCCAAACGACTTTATATTCTAAAACATTAATCAGATAGACGTAAATGATGAAAAAGAAGTTTTTTTGCGAATTTTCGTTTATAATACAATCGTTTTCAAGCTATAAATTAGAAAGAATGGAATTTGAAAAGTAAATAAATATTTTATATCTGACTTAAATTAAAACATATGATTTTTGGTACAGGTAAAACATCAGCTGAGTTGAATTACTCTAGACTTAAGAATAATTACCTAAGGTTTAACCCGAACGGTTCATATTGGACAAAGTACTGTGTTTAGCACTTTCAATATATCTGTAACTAATTGACGAAGAGCTAGGTTCAAAACACCAAGTTTTGTGTTTATAGGAATCTAATGGTGAAAACTAAAATTTGATTTTTTCAATAAGTAAAAATGAAAAACCAACATTTTTGGGGTACAAACCTGCCCCCAACAAAATAGGCCTATCCCTTCGGATAGATCTATCAGATTTTCGAACTTAAAGTCATGTAGGTTTCACCATGCTGACTACGGTAATAGCTTCTTCCCTTTAGGGTAAATTCGCTAAAAATGTGATATCTTGCATAGTTATGAAAATATATTGATATATAGCTCGGTATGTGGGTTCATTTGGTTGTGGTCTATTGGTAATTGAATAAAACTTGGCATTAATGTTATTCTTACAGGGAATAAATATAATTGTGTATCTTGCTAATTTTTGAAGGTAAATAGAACTTGTTATGTGGCTTAATCTGGTTCTGTTCTATTTATATTTGCCTAAAAACTCATTTTTGTGTTCCTCATCACAGCAAACCTGCGTACTGAGACCCAGTGTTATTCTTATAGAGAATAAATAAGATGGGATACAGTATCTTGTTTATTTATGAGTATCTTTTTATCATCCTTTATAATATTGGAAATTCGCTGAATATGCAGGTTTGATACAACGGGGTTAATATTTAAGATTGTTTACAACGTTTTATTGCAATGACAAAACTGTAAATAAATTTAAGCAATTTAACAATCTTTTACTTGTGTTTTTATTATTTCTTTTGACCCCATCAAATCCAATATGTACTGCAGTGAGATACATTTTACGAACACCAAGATTAGGATCCATTTCAGTGATTATTTACTCATTGAAAAAATCATTTGTTATGCGTTTAAATTTAAATAACTCTTTATCTAGATATAAAATAATATTAAATTGTATAATAATTCCTCTCACCTATTTACTGGGATGGTTGTAGTAACAAAGGAACAATGAACTTTCAAACAGTTTTTAAAAGTAAGGTCACAAGTTTAAATACTAATTAAAGCACGGAATTATTGTGCGAGACATTTGTATAGCTAAATAACATCTATATACATAACTGTAGTTTAAATTCAGAAGATACACAACAACGTCTATCCATGCATTATCAATATTTTTCTATTATATCTATAACTAATAGATAGTTAAATCAACGGTTAATATTTAATCTAAATTAAATACCTGAAACACGATCCCGCAGGGACAGAGTGTTTCCACAGGACTCGAGTAAACAATATTACCGCAGAATTAATCGATCAGCACCACTTGTATAACAAAGAGTTTAATTTAACTTCGAGGAAGCCTTTGGCAAACATTTGTGCCCGCTATTAAACCTCAAACGCGTTTAAATAAACATTTTAAAAATACACCATTTTTATTACTTTCTTTCCCTGAATGAAGTATATATCGAGAAAATAATTAGTATATATTTGTTAGTGTTAGTTCTCGTGACGTTCTCTGAACCCAAAAACAATGGTGATATCTGTGCCTATTAGTACGGAAAGGATTGGAGGCTCACCAGCACATTCGCTGGTCACATATTTAGGATACCGACTCAACTCCAAAACAACTCTAGATGCTTTTACTTTGTAATCTTACGCAATTGTTCATAGGAAATAAGCTATTCCTGTATGTGGCATAGTAAAACCTAAAAGCCTCAACGACGCTATAACTTTTCGGTTTCAGGCCTGTGACGCTGAACACATCATTTGTTTAAATGTTCATCCAAAGTTTAAGTCTTTTAGACTCCCACCCATACAATGTAATCAGCATAGAACAATCCCATTTTGTGATTCAAATAATTTATTAAAGAAAACATTAAATTAAAAACAAGGATGATTTTAAAAAGTGAATTAAATAGCCAACGATTTAGACCACAAATAGGTTAAACCAATTACTAATTACGTTTATTTTTGAGTGTAAGATTATAACAGATATAATTGTAACGTTTCAAACTAATGGTGTATGCCTCTTCAAGTTTACCTATAATCCGTGAACAACCTCACAATTTATTCACGCGTCCCTGCAGGCCCTGATCAACATTGCGGCAGGACCAGGAGTATAGCGGGATGAGCGCATTAAATATGAAGCGCTGTGGTGATCACAACTACACCTGATACAAGCTTGTAACGTCGTATACTGGCTGTAAACATAGGGAATGTGTTGGTATGCATATATACGCGGCATAGCAGTGATCAACATTGCGGCAGGACCAGGAGTATAGCGGGATGAGTGCATTAAATATGAAGCGCTGTGGTGATCACAACTACACCTGATACAAGCTTGTAACGTCGTATACTGGCTGTAAACATAGGGAATGTGTTGGTATGCATAGATACGCGGCATAGCAGTGATCAAAACTATGCATGATGACAAGATTTTGACAGCTATACCAGCTGCACTGAGCCGTGACACTTGGTGCCGTCGCGCAATGTTGCTTTTGTCACGATTCATGTTTTAGCGAATTTCCCCTATAGGGAAGAAGCTATTACCGTAGTCGGCATGGTAAGACCTAGGCCCGGGACCATGCTAACTTTTCGTTTTGAGGTCCCCAGACCCCAAAATCGCCATTCGTTCGAAACTGTATATATATATATATATATATATATATATATATATATATATATATATATGCGTGTCCGTGGGTGCGATAACTCTAGTAAAAAAGGTCCGATTTTGATGAAATTTGGTACAAACGTGTAAAGCAGCATTTATGACTTTAAGTTCGAAAACCAGACGGATCGACTTATCCGAAGGGGTATTTTGGGGGGGTTTTGTACCCCAAAAATGGGTTTTTTGAGTTTTTTATATATAATTTTTGAAAAAGTAAAGTTTTATTTTTTTCCATTTGAATCAGCTTAAAAATACGCACAATTTGATGTTTTAATCATTGCTCTACGTCAATTTGTTACTGAGATATTGAAAGTGCTAAACACAGTACGTTGTCCAATGTTATTCTTAGGGAGGATAATAAAAATTGTATATCTCGCTTATTTATCAACTTATCCTGACGAAACTTGGTATATTGCTTCATTTCATTGTGGTCTTTTGATATTTGCACAAAAACCCATTTTTTGCCCGATAGTTCCCGTAGCAGCAAACCTGCATACTCAGCCCCATGTTATTCTTATGGAGAATAATTAACGTGTTATCTCCTTTAATTATGAACATAAATTAATAGAACTTGGTACGTGGCTTTACCTAGTTGAGTTATATTGATATTTGCATAAAAGCCCATTTTTAGTGTTCCTTATTTCAGCAAACCTGCATACTCAGCCGCCATGTTATTCTTATGGAGAATAATTAAAATGTCATAAATCGTTTATTTATGAATGTATATTGATGAAACTTGGTATGTGGCATTATGTGGTATTAAGATAAATTAATATGCATTGGAAATTCGCTGAGTATGCAGGTTTGCTGCTACGGGGGTATTTGTATATGTGGTTTGTCTACGTCGTCGTATTATGTGTCAATCCAGCCGGCCGTGATTTTTTTTTCAATTTGTGAACCCCAGTCCCCAGAGCAACGGTTTTTACAAGGGCAGAAACTTCGACTGGCGTCTGTCGCTTAAGTTTTACTTCGGCACACTGAGAAAAATGGTACCTATGTCGTGTGAAGACGTACGTTTGCGCGAGATATAAGGCGTCTGAAAATACAATCACAAATAATGTGTCTGAAACAAAAATAAGTGCTCATATCCGAAACTGATATAAGCTTATATATTTGATCTGAACAATGACGTAATTTTACTGATTAATATTTTCACATTAATTTTGCCCTCTAGGATGTTTCCAAGAGTTAATTCCATTTTCTTGATGCGTTACTAAATTTTCCGCCCCTAAGGTCACGGGTAAGTACTGCTGCTCATTTCCTTAATTTTCAATAATGAACTTTTCTCTGTTGCACCACTGGCTGATCGCACATGTTTGCAATTTTTTTGTGACAGATAAATGCCTTTGAATGATTAAAGTTGTTTTCATTAAGTCTAGTCAATAAAGAGAGCACTCGTTTTCAATTTTCCCACTGGTTATTCACAGGTGGTAATTCTTCGTGCCAATCTTCTAGGCTAACCTCTCAGTTTGGCTGGGAGTACCAGTCATAGGCCTAAACTTTCTCTTGGCCAAAATTGTAGAATAAACTGTCCCAGTTTGTGATTTTTGTGTTCCTCAGGTACCTACCCAACTTCTCACCACAAATGTTGGGTAATTTAATTTATTAAAATTATATAAAAAATAGATTTAGACACCAATAGACAAGTAACCTAGATTTCAGTTTAAAGTTTCATTATCTATTATAATGTTCATAATGAAAAAATGTCAGCCCTCATTTAATGTTTTGCTAGTGTAAAATGAATAATTGCTTCAAATTTTCCTGTTAATTGTAGTCTAGCTTTAGGTCATTTCACCACAAGATTAAACCTCCTGAGGTCTATTTTGTTGGGAACTGACTATACCAGTATAAACATGTTTTTCTCTCGTTCACTGGAACTGAAATTAATTTGTAGCATTTAGTATTCTTTTATTTTATTGTTTTAGCGAATTTCCCATATAGGGAAGAAGCTATTACCGTAGGTCTCATGGTAAGACTTAAGCCCGAGACCATGATAACTTCTTGTTTTAAGGTCCCCAGATGCCAAAATCACTATTCGTTCAAATTTATATATGTATATATATATATATATATATGTGTGTGTGTGTGTGTGTGTGTGTGTGTCCGTTAACACGATAACTTGAGTAAAAAACATCCGATTTTGATGAAATTTGGTTCAAATGTGTAAAATCACATTCATGACTAAGTTCGAAAACCAGAAAAATCGGATCGTGGGAAGGGGGGTTTATGGGGGTTTTAAATTTTAAACATCTTTTTTATTAGCATATTACGTTTTGTTACTTCTTACGGGATGTAATAAAAGACGTCTTACAACAATTAAGATATATTTACACTTATACTGATTCACATACAGACGGTAAACATATATAAAAGATGGTACTAGGCTATCGATTTCGACCAGTCACACCAGTCATCATCAGGCCAATGAGAGAACTGACAGAATCAAAATGGCTTCCTTGCTTATATCCTATTGGCTACCGGAAGTTCCGGATACAGGTTCCTAAATGAAATGTGCCACCAGAGTCGAAGTTAACTTGTTCGTTAATCTATTTATCTGTATTTTTACATTTTCTTTAAATATAAACAATTCTTCCCATGCATTCATTTCATTTCCTTTTTTACAATTCTTGAGGATGCAGAAGTATTCTTCTATTTTCCCTATTGTGTGGCCATTTTCTAAAAGATGTTTCGCTACATTTGATCTTTCCGGTTTTCTGTTCTTCCAAGCTGATACATTAAAAGATTTAAGAACCATGTATCAGCTTGGAAGAACAGAAAACCGGAAAGATCAAACGTAGTGAAACATCTTTTAGAAAATGGCCACACAATAGGGAAAATAGAAGAAAACTTCTGCATCCTCAAGAATTGTAAAAAAGGAAATGAAATGAATGCATGGGAAGAATTGTTTATATTTAAAGAAAAATGTAAAAATAGAGATAAACTGATTAACGAACAAGTTAACTTCGACTCTGGTGGCACATTTAGGAACCTGTATCTGTAACTTCCGGTAGCCAATAGGATATAAGCAAGGACGCCATTTTGATTCTGTCAGTTCTCTCATTGGCCTGATGATGACTGGTGTGACTGGTCGAAATCGATAGCCTAGTACCATCTTTTATATATGTTTACCGTCTGTATGTGAATCAGTATAAGTGTATATATATCTGAAGTGTTGTAAGACGTCTTTTATTACACCCCGTTTTAAATTTTCCAAAAATTTGTTATTTTTGCATTTTTCACCCTAAAATCTTTTAAAAACTTAATTTTGGGTTTTGCCATGTTATAGAGCTTAAAAGAAACAAATAATGTAGTATTTTGAATTATTAACCTAGGTTAAGTGGTTGCGGAGAAAATCCAAAAAACCTACTCATAAAATCTCCCAAGTTAATCTTATGGGAAAAAGGTTTTTGGCTTTTCCTCAGTTTATTATAATGTAAACATCACATTTGCTTTTACAAATCTGTTCAGTTCCACAAAACAATCATTTTGGTGTTTAAATTGTGGTTCTACGCCCAACCGTTGCAGAGATAAAGTGCTAAACACAGTACGTTGTCCTATGTTATCCTTATGGAGAATAAATAAAACGTTATATCTCGATTATTTATGAATGTAAGTTGATGAAACTTGGTATGTGGCTTCATGTAGTACTGGTATATTGATATTTGCACAAAAATTTGATTTTTTGTTGATTGTTCCCGTAGCAGCAAGCCTGCGTACTCAGCCCCATGTTATTCTTATGGAGAATAAGTAAAATGTAATGACTCCCTTAATTATGAATATAAATTAATAAAACTTGGTATGTAGCTTCACTTGGTTGAGTTATATTGATAATTATATAAAAACCCATTTGTTTTGTTCCTTTTTGCAGGAAACCTGCTTTCTCAACCCCCATGTTATTCTTATGGAGAATAACTAGAATGTTATATAGCGCTTATTTATGATTGAATATTGATGAAACTTCGTATGTGGCTTCGCCTAGTTAAATTCTATTTATATTTGCATAAAAACCAATTGTTTCAATTCCTTGTTTCAGCAAACCTACGTACTCATTACCAATGTTATTCTTATGGTGAATAATTAAAATTGCTTATGTGTGAATATATTTTTATGAAACTTGGTATGCGGCTTTATGTGGTATTAAGACATTTATTAGGCATTGGAAATTCGCTGAGAACGCAGGTTTGCTGTGACGGGGGTATTTTATTTCGGACGTCATTGTTCAGATCAAATATATAAGCTTATATCAGTTTCGGATATGAGCACCTATTTTTGTTTCAGACACATTATTTGTGATTGTATTTTCAGACGCCTTATATCTCGCGCAAACGTACGTCTTCACACGACATAGGTACCATTTTTCTCAGTGTGCCGAAGTAAAACTTAAGCGACAGACGCCAGTCGAAGTTTCTGCCCTTGTAAAAACCGTTGCTCTGGGGACTGGGGTTCACAAATTGAAAAAAATCACGGCCGGCTGGATTGACACATAATACGACGACGTAGACAAACCACATATACAAATACCCCCGTAGCAGCAAACCTGCATACTCAGTGAATTTCTAATGCATATTAATTTATCTTAATACCGCATAATGCCACATACCAAGTTTCATCAATATACATTCATAAATAAACGATTTATGACATTTTAATTATTCTCCATAAGAATAACATGGCGGCTGAGTATGCAGGTTTGCTGAAATAAGGAACACTAAAAATGGGCTTTTATGCAAATATCAATATAACTCAACTAGGTAAAGCCACGTACCAAGTTCTATTAATTTATGTTCATAATTAAAGGAGATAACACGTTAATTATTCTCCATAAGAATAACATGGGGCTGAGTATGCAGGTTTGCTGCTACGGGAACTATCGGGCAAAAAATGGGTTTTTGTGCAAATATCAAAAGACCACAATGAAATGAAGCAATATACCAAGTTTCGTCAGGATAAGTTGATAAATAAGCGAGATATACAATTTTTATTATCCTCCCTAAGAATAACATTAGACAACGTACTGTGTTTAGCACTTTCAATATCTCAGTAACAAATTGACGTAGAGCAATGATTAAAACATCAAATTGTGCGTATTTTTAAGCTGATTCAAATGGAAAAAAATAAAACTTTACTTTTTCAAAAATTATATATAAAAAACTCAAAAAACCCATTTTTGGGGTACAAAACCCCCCCAAAATACCCCTTCGGATAAGTCGATCCGTCTGGTTTTCGAACTTAAAGTCATAAATGCTGCTTTACACGTTTGTACCAAATTTCATCAAAATCGGACCTTTTTTACGAGAGTTATCGCACCCACGGACACGCATATATGTATACAGTTTCAAACGAATGGCGTTTTTGGGGTCTGGGGACCTCAAAACGAAAAGTTAGCATGGTCCCGGGCCTAGGTCTTACCATGCCGACTACGGTAATAGCTTCTTCCCTATAGGGGAAATTCGCTAAAACATGAATCGTGACAAAAGCAACATTGCGCGACGGCACCAAGTGTCACGGCTCAGTGCAGCTGGTATAGCTGTCAAAGTCTTGTCATCATGCATAGTTTTGATCACTGCTATGCCGCGTATCTATGCATACCAACACATTCCCTATGTTTACAGCCAGTATACGACGTTACAAGCTTGTATCAGGTGTAGTTGTGATCACCACAGCGCTTCATATTTAATGCACTCATCCCGCTATACTCCTGGTCCTGCCGCAATCTTGATCACTGCTATGCCGCGTATCTATGCATACCAACACATTCCCTATGTTTACAGCCAGTGTATGACGTTACAAGCTTGTATCAGGTGTAGTTGTGATCACCACAGCGCTTCATATTTAATGCACTCATCCCGCTATACACCTGGTCCTGCCGCAATGTTGATCACTGCTATGCCGCGTATCTATGCATACCAACACATTCCCTATGTTTACAGCCAGTATACGACGTTACAAGCTTGTATCAGGTGTAGTTGTGATCACCACAGCGCTTCATATTTAATGCGCTCATCCCGCTATACTCCTGGTCCTGCCGCAATGTTGATCAGGGCCTGCAGGGACGCGTGAATAAATTGTGAGGTTGTTCACGGATTATAGGTAAACTTGAAGAGGCATACACCATTAGTTTGAAACGTTACAATTATATCTGTTATAATCTTACACTCAAAAATAAACGTAATTAGTAATTGGTTTAACCTATTTGTGGTCTAAATCGTTGGCTATTTAATTCACTTTTTAAAATCATCCTTGTTTTTAATTTAATGTTTTCTTTAATAAATTATTTGAATCACAAAATGGGATTGTTCTATGCTGATTACATTGTATGGGTGGGAGTCTAAAAGACTTAAACTTTGGATGAACATTTAAACAAATGATGTGTTCAGCGTCACAGGCCTGAAACCGAAAAGTTATAGCGTCGTTGAGGCTTTTAGGTTTTACTATGCCACATACAGGAATAGCTTATTTCCTATGAACAATTGCGTAAGATTACAAAGTAAAAGCATCTAGAGTTGTTTTGGAGTTGAGTCGGTATCCTAAATATGTGACCAGCGAATGTGCTGGTGAGCCTCCAATCCTTTCCGTACTAATAGGCACAGATATCACCATTGTTTTTGGGTTCAGAGAACGTCACGAGAACTAACACTAACAAATATATACTAATTATTTTCTCGATATATACTTCATTCAGGGAAAGAAAGTAATAAAAATGGTGTATTTTTAAAATGTTTATTTAAACGCGTTTGAGGTTTAATAGCGGGCACAAATGTTTGCCAAAGGCTTCCTCGAAGTTAAATTAAACTCTTTGTTATACAAGTGGTGCTGATCGATTAATTCTGCGGTAATATTGTTTACTCGAGTCCTGTGGAAACACTCTGTCCCTGCGGGATCGTGTTTCAGGTATTTAATTTAGATTAAATATTAACCGTTGATTTAACTATCTATTAGTTATAGATATAATAGAAAAATATTGATAATGCATGGATAGACGTTGTTGTGTATCTTCTGAATTTAAACTACAGTTATGTATATAGATGTTATTTAGCTATACAAATGTCTCGCACAATAATTCCGTGCTTTAATTAGTATTTAAACTTGTGACCTTACTTTTAAAAACTGTTTGAAAGTTCATTGTTCCTTTGTTACTACAACCATCCCAGTAAATAGGTGAGAGGAATTATTATACAATTTAATATTATTTTATATCTAGATAAAGAGTTATTTAAATTTAAACGCATAACAAATGATTTTTTCAATGAGTAAATAATCACTGAAATGGATCCTAATCTTGGTGTTCGTAAAATGTATCTCACTGCAGTACATATTGGATTTGATGGGGTCAAAAGAAATAATAAAAACACAAGTAAAAGATTGTTAAATTGCTTAAATTTATTTACAGTTTTGTCATTGCAATAAAACGTTGTAAACAATCTTAAATATTAACCCCGTTGTATCAAACCTGCATATTCAGCGAATTTCCAATATTATAAAGGATGATAAAAAGATACTCATAAATAAACAAGATACTGTATCCCATCTTATTTATTCTCTATAAGAATAACACTGGGTCTCAGTACGCAGGTTTGCTGTGATGAGGAACACAAAAATGAGTTTTTAGGCAAATATAAATAGAACAGAACCAGATTAAGCCACATAACAAGTTCTATTTACCTTCAAAAATTAGCAAGATACACAATTATATTTATTCCCTGTAAGAATAACATTAATGCCAAGTTTTATTCAATTACCAATAGACCACAACCAAATGAACCCACATACCGAGCTATATATCAATATATTTTCATAACTATGCAAGATATCACATTTTTAGCGAATTTACCCTAAAGGGAAGAAGCTATTACCGTAGTCAGCATGGTGAAACCTACATGACTTTAAGTTCGAAAATCTGATAGATCTATCCGAAGGGATAGGCCTATTTTGTTGGGGGCAGGTTTGTACCCCAAAAATGTTGGTTTTTCATTTTTACTTATTGAAAAAATCAAATTTTAGTTTTCACCATTAGATTCCTATAAACACAAAACTTGGTGTTTTGAACCTAGCTCTTCGTCAATTAGTTACAGATATATTGAAAGTGCTAAACACAGTACTTTGTCCAATATGAACCGTTCGGGTTAAACCTTAGGTAATTATTCTTAAGTCTAGAGTAATTCAACTCAGCTGATGTTTTACCTGTACCAAAAATCATATGTTCACTCGTTCACTGGAACTGAAATTAATTTGTAGCATTTAGTATTCTTTTATTTTATTGTTTTAGCGAATTTCCCATATAGGGAAGAAGCTATTACCGTAGGTCTCATGGTAAGACTTAAGCCCGAGACCATGATAACTTCTTGTTTTAAGGTCCCCAGATGCCAAAAACACTATTCGTTCAAATTTATATATGTGTATATATATATATATGTGTGTGTGTGTGTGTGTGTGTGTGTGTGTCCGTTAACACGATAACTTGAGTAAAAAACATCCGATTTTGATGAAATTTGGTTCAAATGTGTAAAATCACATTCATGACTAAGTTCGAAAACCAGAAAAATCGGATCGTGGGAAGGGGGGTTTATGGGGGTTTTAAATTTTAAACATCTTTTTTATTAGCATATTACGTTTTGTTACTTCTTACGGGATGTAATAAAAGACGTCTTACAACACTTAAGATATATTTACACTTATACTGATTCACATACAGACGGTAAACATATATAAAAGATGGTACTAGGCTATCGATTTCGACCAGTCACACCAGTCATCATCAGGCCAATGAGAGAACTGACAGAATCAAAATGGCTTCCTTGCTTATATCCTATTGGCTACCGGAAGTTCCGGATACAGGTTCTTAAATGAAATGTGCCACCAGAGTCGAAGTTAACTTGTTCGTTAATCTATTTATCTGTATTTTTACATTTTCTTTAAATATAAACAATTCTTCCCATGCATTCATTTCATTTCCTTTTTTACAATTCTTGAGGATGCAGAAGTTTTCTTCTATTTTCCCTATTGTGTGGCCATTTTCTAAAAGATGTTTCGCTACATTTGATCTTTCCGGTTTTCTGTTCTTCCAAGCCGATACATTAAAAGATTTAAGAACCATGTATCAGCTTGGAAGAACAGAAAACCGGAAAGATCAAACGTAGTGAAACATCTTTTAGAAAATGGCCACACAATAGGGAAAATAGAAGAAAACTTCTGCATCCTCAAGAATTGTAAAAAAGGAAATGAAATGAATGCATGGGAAGAATTGTTTATATTTAAAGAAAAATGTAAAAATAGAGATAAACTGATTAACGAACAAGTTAACTTCGACTCTGGTGGCACATTTAGGAACCTGTATCTGTAACTTCCGGTAGCCAATAGGATATAAGCAAGGACGCCATTTTGATTCTGTCAGTTCTCTCATTGGCCTGATGATGACTGGTGTGACTGGTCGAAATCGATAGCCTAGTACCATCTTTTATATATGTTTACCGTCTGTATGTGAATCAGTATAAGTGTATATATATCTGAAGTGTTGTAAGACGCCTTTTATTACACGGTGTAATAAAAGGCGTAATTTACACCCCGTTTTAAATTTTCCAAAAATTAGTTATTTTTGCATTTTTCACCCTAAAATTTTTTAAAAACTTAATTTTGGGTTTTGCCATGTTATAGAGCTTAAAAGAAACAAATAATGTAGTATTTTGAATTATTAACCTAGGTTAAGTGGTTGCGGAGAAAATCCAAAAAACCTACTCATAAAATCTCCCAAGTTAATCTTATGGGAAAAAGGTTTTTGGCTTTTCCTCAGTTTATTATAATGTAAACTTCACATTTGCTTTTACAAATCTGTTCAGTTCCACAAAACAATCATTTTGGTGTTTAAATTGTGGTTCTACGCCCAACCGTTGCAGAGATAAAGTGCTAAACACAGTACGTTGTCCTATGTTATCCTTATGGAGAATAAATAAAACGTTATATCTCGATTATTTATGAATGTAAGTTGATGAAACTTGGTATGTGGCTTCATGTAGTACTGGTATATTGATATTTGCACAAAAATTTGATTTTTTGTTGATTGTTCCCGTAGCAGCAAGCCTGCGTACTCAGCCCCATGTTATTCTTATGGAGAATAAGTAAAATGTAATGACTCCCTTAATTATGAATATAAATTAATAAATCAAATCAAATCAAAATATTCTTTATTGCCATGGAAACACAATAACATGCATTGGCTTGCGTCACACAAAGATAATTATAGTAAGTATACAATAACAATGTAAGGACCATACAAGTAAAATCAGGAAGTATCATATGTACCACTAATGTAGTCATCTACAGAATAAAAACACTTCTCCAACAAAAAGGACTTGAGCTTTCTTTTAAACTGAATGCCATCTGATTCAGTTTTAAGGACATCAGGTAGAGCATTAAATAATATTGTTGCATTATAGTATGTATGGATTTTAAAGAAGGAAGTACTGTGATAAGGAATATTTAGTTTGTTTCTTTTTCTGAGGCCATATTTAGATTGAGGGACAAGGGAATTGAAAATACTGTGGTTCTGCTTAAAAAAAATCAAAGTTTGATAAATATAAATACTAGGGAACGTGAGAAGTTTTAGTTTTCTGAAAACGGTCTTGCATGATTCCCTCCTTCGAAGACCAGCAACAATTCGCACTGCCCTCTTTTGGAGGACAAAAATGGGTTTGGTTATAGATCGTTCTGAACCCCAGATTGCGACAGCATATGAAATATATGGAAAAATCAACGCGTAATACGAAGTAAGAAGAACCTCAGTATTTGTAAAGAAAGCTAGTCTACGAAGTACAAAAATCCCAGAACATAACTTTCGTGCGACATCGCTAACATGAGCAGAAAATCTAAGATGTCTATCAACATTTAACCCCAAAAACCTAACATTGTCATTGGAGCAGACTTCTGCTTCATCAACCAAGATAGTCAGATTATCATTACGCTTGGCCAAAATTGAGAAATCAATTACAGAAGTTTTGTTAGCATTGATAGCCAAACCATTTTCCCGAAACCACTGGACAATCATATTTGACTCAACAAAGCTATTGACCTCCATGATCTCACGACATATGCCATCCACAATTATTGACGTATCATCAGCAAACAAACACAACTCAGCACCTCCCACACAGCTCTTCAGATCATTCACATATAAAATGAACAGAAGAGGACCGAGTATTGAGCCTTGCGGAACCCCCGCATTAACAATTTGTACGTCAGAGTGGCAATATCTCATAATCTCTGAATCAATGAAAGGTATTTCAACCACTTGCCTCCGACCCCTCAAATAGGACGAAAACCATTGGTTTGCTATCCCACGTACTCCAATAACTTCAAGCTTCTCCAGAAGACGATCATGACACACCATATCAAATGCCTTCCTTAAATCAAAGAAAACTCCAGATGCATACTTCCCTCTATCCAAAGCATTGACTACCTTGTCGATGAGCGTGAACATAGCACTGACAGTTGAGCCCCTCTTAACAAAGCCGAACTGGTTCTTGAATAAAATATCATTATGATTAATGAATGACCACAATCTACTTATAACTGCCTTCTCAAATACCTTTGAGAATGTTGAAGAAATGGAAATAGGGCGGAAATTATCAAGTTCATCTATTTTCCCTTTTTTATGCAGTGGCTTTACAACCGATAACTTTAGAAAGTCAGGAAAAATTCCTCTAGTAAAGGAAAAGTTAATCAAATGAACTAGAGGATCGACGAAAAGATCACAACATGACTTAAGGAGCTTTGATGATATACCATCAATGCCAGATGACGTCTTTGGCTTTAAATTCATGATAATATCAGTAACCTCACTCCTGGAAACAGGTGACAGGAAAAACGAAGTTGAGCTACCACCAGGATGGCCATTAGAAAAACAATTAGACCCCTTTGGGACTACATTTATAAAAAAATCGTTAAAAATATTTGAGATGGACTTCGGATCCCTAACAACAACTCCCTTCTTGTCTTTGATGGACCGAGGAATGTTACACAAATGTTTTTTGATGCCTCTATGTTCATTTATTACATCCCACACAGTTTTGACCCTATTAGAAGAGTTTTGAATCAAGTTAAATACTTTAGTTGACTTGGCAGCCCTAATACTTGCCCGATATTGCCTTTTTAACGATAAGTAGTGCTGCCCCCTTTCATCCGAAGATTCCAAATCCTTGGTGAAATAGTACCACTGAAAAACCAAGTCACGGAGTTGTAACTGATCATTATCCAAAGCGACCTTACTGCACGTTGCACGCTTCAGAAGTTTTGTTTTTTTCAGTGGAAAAGCTTGGTCAACATAAAAAGAAATGGAAGATTGAAATAAATGCATTTTGTCATTCATGGAGTCGGTTTCGTACATATCGGACCATGATTCTTTACCAAGTAAATATTGAAATACACGAACATTTTCACATGAAAACGATCGTTTGAACGAATACTTCGGGCTTATGACATCCGCTGGCGTTAATAACTTGATAACGCCTACCTGAGCATGATGATCAGAGAGAGCAGTAATTAGAACCGAGCAAGTACAAGCATCATCAGGAAGATCGGTATAAAAATGATCAATCAAAGACTTCGAGTTTTTGAACTCTCTGGTATATGACCAAACCTTATTCTTCAGTCCAAAAGAAGCCATCAAATGTGTTAAGCTATCGACTTTAACATCAGTGACAGCCAAATCCACATTGAAATCTCCCACAACAATAGTTCTAGCATTATGACATATGACTTCATCAAGGCAGTCTAACAAACACCTGTAAAATATCTCATGTTCCTGTATTGACGATGAAAAAGGTTGAGGCTTATAAACGGCAACCAACATAAAACAATCCTCACCAAACTGAAACTTAACAGCAGCCAACTCACATTTACCCTCCAGGCAAAAACGTGAAACATCAATTTCCTCCAAAGTTAATGAGGCTTTGCCAAAGATACACACACCTCCTTTATGGATAGTTTTCCGGCAATATGCTGTAATGCCATGAAACCCATGAAGCGAGACAACATCAAATTCAAAATCCTTCAGATGGTGTTCAGATAAACAAATTATGTCTGGGTTTTCAGAATCAATCAAAATTTGTAAGCTATCTAGCTTACTAAGAAGGCCTTGAACGTTGTGGTGGACAATCTTAAAATTGGACGCTACATTGGAGTTGTCTGCTATACAACCTGAGACGTTTCTCCTAAAAAAACGTTTTCAGACTCACGTTCCACAATGGGTGAAGCAAGCCTAACTGAAGTTACTTGGGATGAGACATTTCCTGAATCTAAAGATTCATTATTAGGTTTTACATCCACGATATCACGTCCCTGATTTCGGCTAGCCGTAGCAAGTACAACAGAAAATAGTTTACCTAATTGATTATTACCATCTCTGTTTAAATGCCTACCATCCCTGGCAAGGTGTCTCCTACTCACCCAACAATTTGCCTCAACAAACGCAACGCCAAAATTGATACACATCACCTCCAATTGTTCATTGAAGTCAAATAAAGCCTTATATGTCATATCAGATCTTATTATAATGCTATTTACAAAAACCACAGTATTAGGAAAATGGGTTCTGGTGGTATACAATAAGTCGGCCATATCATTGAGAGCCTCACGCTTACCGTGGCCCCCATTATAGCCCGCTCTACCCTTATACCATTTCTTAAGATTATTTGTTCCAACATGAAAGTGAATTATGGATATATTACTATCGGTGTATTTCAATAGTTTCCCTTTAATATCCCTTATTTCCCCCCCTGGGCAAACCTCAACGATTGCCCCTCTCTTGGAGCTTTGTTCACTTGCAAACCTAATCATCGAATCACCTATCAATAACACTTTGTCATCAAATTTTGAAATATCACAGTTATCCTTCAAAATGCCCTTATCGGATATATTAACAGAATGGGGAGTACACTTATTTGTCTTATCAATAAACTTAGCCGTCCTATCTGGGATAGTCATTTGTTCTTTATCAGTCACAGACTGATAATCTTCTTGGCGCTTTGACTTAATATATTCATTGTCTTTCCTACTTTTACTTTTACAGTGAGACCTTACACTTTGATCTCTTTGTTCCCATACACCAGATACATTTCTTACATAGCAATCCTCTCCATCAACTTGTTCATGTGTGCTTAGATCCTTAAATCTATTGCTGCAATGAAAGAGAGGTGATTGCTTCGCAACTGGCATTGATTTTGATTTCCCCCGTTTGGAATGTTTAGATTTCACAAACTCCCAGCCTTCATTGGAAGACTTTTTTATTGTGAAAGGAGTTACGGTTTTACAAATACCACCGCTTAAGCCATCAACCCCCTGACACTGATCTTCAATACAATCAATCACTGTATGGTTTACAGTATGGGTTACCGTATCAATCAGCGGGTCAATACATTCTGGGTTCAAAATCGAGGCATTCCTAAACCATTCGATAAAAGATATTTGCGTCTGAGAATAACAATAATAATTAAAGATCAACTTTGCATGTACAAGTAAGTTAATGCCACATTCATAGTTATTGTTTTGCCGAAAACAACTGATAGAAAACACATTCTCTTTAGGTATATTTAGGTTAGTTGCTATGGTATGAGCATGAACTTTATTTAAATTCAACAGAGTGTCAAGGTGATAAGCATGCTGCTTTGGTTTGTCAATAAAAATAAGGGACCAGTGTGAACCACTTCCGCTACTCGATTTACTAACGCTATCGTTTACCACAATAAAAACATATTTACAAGCCTGAAATGATGGAGAGTTTAAAACGTCAGATGAAGCCTCCTTGTCTCCCACTTTTATAAGATGTGAAACAGAGGGACTAAGGAACAGACAATGGCCCATTTCACCTACAACGTTTTGCATGGATTGCAAATAATCATTGATTAAATCATCATCTAACCATTTATCAGTTGACATTTTTTTGAATTCAGTAATTTCCTGTTTAGCCAAGTTAAACTTAATTTGGAGATTCTCTATTGTTTTATTTTTGTTTTCATTATCAAAACTAAGAGATTTAATATCACTATACAAGTCATCAATCTTAAGTTTAAAGGAGTCTTTTTCTGCAATCACAGCCGAAAAGCGCAGATCCCGTTCCCGTATTACCGCTTGTAGTGCCTCGATACGCTCATTCAGGGCGTGAATTTCAGTAGCTGTTAGGTCCTGGACTTTAAAAGAAGCATTCATCTCCTCCTGTCTAATGTCTTTTTCTAGTTCGAGCCTAGACTCTAACATTTTCATGTCAGCGCTTATAAAACTTGGTATGTAGCTTCACTTGGTTGAGTTATATTGATAATTATATAAAAACCCATTTGTTTTGTTCCTTTTTGCAGGAAACCTGCTTTCTCAACCCCCATGTTATTCTTATGGAGAATAACTAGAATGTTATATAGCGCTTATTTATGATTGAATATTGATGAAACTTCGTATGTGGCTTCGCCTAGTTAAATTCTATTTATATTTGCATAAAAACCAATTGTTTCTGTTCCTTGTTTCAGCAAACCTACGTACTCATTACCAATGTTATTCTTATGGTGAATAATTAAAATTGCTTATGTGTGAATATATTTTTATGAAACTTGGTATGCGGCTTTATGTGGTATTAAGACATTTATTAGGCATTGGAAATTCGCTGAGTACGCAGGTTTGCTGTGACGGGGGTATTTTATTTTACAAAGGGTCCATGATGGGAGGACAAAAGGGCCCATGTTGGAAGAATAAAATCACATGTTGGGAAAATAAAAGTCCATGATGAAAATTAAAGTTAGAAGGAGAAGATATTGAAACCATGAAGACACTTAAGTTTTTTTTTAAGTGAGGGACCATAACGTAATTTCCTGAAGCTGTGTTAAGTTGGATTTTGAAGAACTTTTGGAGACATAAATCTGGTGGAAGTGAAATTTGCCAATGATACTGAGGTTGGCTAATGTTTGTCATCGTTAACTACATCTTACGTTGAGACTGCTCATTGGTGAGACCTATCCTTGTTAGTGAATTTCCTTTGGAAAGTGAACTATTAGCATGACCCGCACACGTTTTGGGGGGTCGTTCCAAATTATATATATATATATATATATATATATATATTTCTTTCGGTATAGATGCCAAACGACTTTATATACTAACACATTAAAACAGATAGATATAAATGATGAACAAGAAGTTTTTGCGAATTTTCTTTTATAATACAAACGTTTTCAAGCAATAAAGGAGAAAGATTGTAATTTGAACAGTAAATAAATAAAAATAAACAAATATTTTACATCTGACTTTTAAAAACTAAAACATGTGATTTTAGGTACAGGTAAAAAAATAAAATTTAAATTAAAGTAAGCTGAGTTGAATTATTTTAGACTTAGAGAAAAAATTACCTGAGATTTAACCCAGAAGGAACCTTGGTCTTCAATACCAACTGATGTGCCAATTCAGAATTTCTTAATATCAGTTGGTTATATTTTGGATTTTGATGTGGTTTAATTTTGTGAAGTGCTTTTTTGAACTAAAAGCACTAATGCAATCATGAAAGGTGAGATTTTTAAATCACATACAAATTATTGCAAGATATTAGCTATTTTTTAAATATGAAAACTCCAACAACAGATGATTAAAATAAATTAAATTAACAACCGTTTTATCTAATCTACTTAGAGTAGTTATATAGCAGACTGCCATCGCACCCAGTTTCATCCGGGAATACAACAGTTGTGTGTGCTGTATTCTGTGGTGAACCCGTGGAACTACTACGAAACATGATCAGTTGTTTGAATTCTCGTCAGTTCAATAACAGAGGATTGGAACATTGTCTCCCCGTGGGGTGGAGCCCTATGAGGATTTCTTAAAATCCTTTCTTAGTGCATCTTACCTACGATATGGAAAGAGTACTCGTGCCAAATTTCGTGATTGTAGGTGTAGAGGTTTGGCCTGGGGGATGATCGGTGTTTTTATTTTTAGATTGTCCATAAGAATAACCCAGAGTTGGAACTTTAACTCCCCGTGGGGCGGAGCCCTATGGGAATTTCTTAGAATTCCTTCTTAGTTACTCACATTACCTACATCTACCTACATTATGAAAAGAGTATACGTGCCACATTTCGTAGTTGTAGGTGTAGAGGTTCGGCCTGGTAAATGATCGAGCCATGGTAAGACCTAGGCCCAGGACCATGATAACTTTTCGTTTTGAGGCCCTCAGATGCCAAAAACACCATTCGTGTAAATTCATATATATATATATATATATATATATATTGTGTGTGTGTGTGTGTGTGTGTGTGTGTGTATGTGTGTCCGTAGGCACGATAACTTTCGTAAAAATGGTTCGATCTTGATGAAATTTGGTATAAACGTGTAAGGTAGCATCTATTTTCATGAGTTCGAGAACCAGACAGGTCGCTCTACTTTAAGGGGGGTTTTGATGGGGGTTTTGTACCCCAAAAATGGATTTTTTTTACTTTTTACATATAATTCTTTTTAAACCCAAATTTTGGTTTACACCATTAAATTCAGCTTAAAAAACAAACAATTTGGTATTTTGATCATCGTTCTACCTCAATTGGTTACCGACATATTGAGAGTGCTAATCTCAGTACGTTGTCCAATGTTAATCTTACGGATAATAAGTAAAATTGTATATCTCGCTTATTAATAAACATATATTAATGAAACTTGGGATGTGGCTATATTTACACCCAAAAATTCAGTACTTTCCGCAAATTCAATTTATTTCCCTGACACTAACTTAATAATCAAATTTCCTGTGTTCATTTGTTGATTATGGAAATGAATTAAATTTGTTTGGGAGTAATTAAGATTGGGTCCATTCTACCTAAGCCTAGTTTTCATGGAATATATATCGTCTGATGATATGCTAACTATAAAGGAAATGGGAGGTGCGTTTACCAACTTAGCGGGATCATCTGCAAGTTTAATAATTCTAGAAGGCACCGCGAATAACAAACCGTTTATGTAAATAATGAAAAGAATAGATCCAACTTTAGACCCCTAAGGAACACCTTGTTTTAAATAGTTTTATATTGAATTCACCTCTGACAAATACTTGCTGGAATACATATCTATATTTAAGACATGATAATTGCCTGCAAACTACACAAACGCTGAACCAGTAATTCTATACAATGTAAACGGTTCCAAGAGGATATCGTGTCCAACACAGTCGAAGGCCTTTGACAGATCACAGATAACACCAATAGCTCTCTGAGATCTCTCCAGGGCTTCCACGGCTTCGAAATAAGATAAACTATTGCATAAGAAGTAGTCTGTTTTTCTAAATCCAAATGTAATTTTATTCGGCTACTCATTATATTAAATAAATGAAACTAGTTGTAAAAGTGCTCCTTATTCAAAGACTTAGGAGTTGATAAGAGAGCAACAGGTCGAATGTTAAATTCTTTCTGAAAATCTCTCTATTTGAAAATAGGTTTGTTTTGAGAATATTTGAATTTACGGGAAAAGAACCGGTTTGTTGTGAGATGTGTCTACAGTGTAAATGGTTTTACAAAAAGAGAGGCCAAGGCTTTTAGTATATAAATTGGAAATTTTAAACAATGAATATGTAGTGATTTCATCCCCCCCTGTGGAACTTTGATTATTTTACAAAATAGGACAAGTAATTCAGAGACAGGCTTAAATTTAAACAGAAAAGGTGCCTTCACAGAAGCTTTCTTTGCATTTGCAACAGATTCTGAAACTGGCACATGAAATTGGAAACTATTGGCTATACTTGAAAAATGTCTATTCATAGAGTTTCAACATATACTGGATCTTTGATTTCTTTCTCATCCATTTTGATATCTGGACCAAGTTGCTATTTAT
The DNA here is from genome assembly GCA_963675035.1 of Allygus modestus. Lineage (NCBI taxonomy): Eukaryota > Metazoa > Arthropoda > Insecta > Hemiptera > Cicadellidae > Allygus > Allygus modestus. The sequence continues at coordinate 335,660,862 of OY776111.1, forward strand.
GACATAAACAAAGTTATTTTTTTCAAAACTCCGAGTTGTTTGACCTACATTATCATTTTTTTTATCAAGCTTAAATTAAGTAAATTTGTCTACTAAAATTTACTATTTAAAAATATGTTTTCCAGTTTTAAAATTATTTAAAAAAGACGGGATTAGAATTGTTTCTAGAAATTTTATACAATTCACATTTTTCTTGCTTTGCACTTGAATCCCTTTGGTTATCCATGTTCTTTTTCCTTCTTTTTTGTTACAGCTTTTGTATTGATTGAACAATTATTTAAAACATAAAATAAAATGTTTTAAAGAATTTGTTAAAGCTTTACGTATTATAGTTCAGATAAACAAGGATATAATTTATTATAAACAGTATGGGTTTTCCTTAAATTTAAACGCAAGTTTTCATTAAAAATTACAGATTCAATTAGTTTAGCTTAGTTAGGAATATTGGCCCTTAAAGAACTAATTATGTGCAGCTCTGATTTAAATTAAAGTCAATTTACCCTTGATTCCAGTTTCCTTGGCAATATTGGCTGGGTATTGATATTTCAGAGATGTGAGAACTACTTTAATTATATTTTCTGTTCCTAGAAAACAACACAGGCGTTTTGGGTGTTTTCACTTAAATAATGGCTAGATCTGTAACACAAGTTTTTAATTCTTAAAGTAGCTATAACGAAATAAAGTTTAAATGAGTTTAAATTAATTATTTCACTAGTTCTGGGAGTTACTGCAACTAATTATGATTGTGTATGTCTGTCTGGCCGAATAGTAAGAGGCAAGCAGTCTTGAATAATTTGTGCAAATATTCCTCACAACTACAGAACGATCGATATGATTTATTATTTCAGTGGCAATTGCCATTGAGCGGATATGAGGTATTATGACGGGGGGATGAGGAGCTCCAAGTTCCCTACCAGACCTTATAAATCATTTCTTCAATTGTAAAATCATGTTTCTTAGTTGGTATCGTTTAAAATGTTATACCTACTGACTGCCACGTCAGATTAAATATCTTTTTAATGTTTTACATGGTATGATAAAGTATTCCAAACTTTCTTTCAGAGTAGAATACGGCAGATGTAATTATTCGTATTTGCCTTTTTCACCAATATTTTAATATTAATTAGTTATTTAATTCACCTGTTTCAATATGATTGGAGGTCTGAGTTTGGCCATAAGATTTAGGTCTTCTACGTAATTTGTAGCGTAGTTTAGACTTAGAGGTTAGCTATGCTGGTTACATTGTATTTTCTCCGATCTGTAGAGTGGAGGACAACGGTTATTCGCATCTTCACCGGCCTGCGAAGGAATGGTTATCTGAGATTAACATTGTGATATTACCATTTTATCTTCTGTTACTTTTAAAGTGGAGAAGAAAAACTTGCTTGGTATTTACATTGCACGTTTCCCACTGCGGAACGGATTCTCTTAGTTTGGCCATAATTTTTAGTAAAAGCATAAAAATTACTAAAACGAAATTTGTACTCAAAAATATTGTCTATACTGAACGAAACCGTTCAGGTCGTTTCAGGGCTGAATGTGAACACAACTAATCAAGCAAACGTCACTCGTATTAGAGAACAGAATGGTCCAATTTAAAGTTATAATGAAATTTAAATTTTATTATTTTTTTACAACAAACAGTTGATTTGATTATTTTATACAGGTTGCTTTTCTAACTGGAACAATATTTCAATGTGCACTGTTCAGTTCAGTGTGCACGAGTCAAAGCCAACCCTAGTTCAGATACATGCAGCGACCTTAAACTTGGACCTCAAAGGTCAAAGTTGACGGGAGGTGCCAATCGATACCGTCCCACCCTCGCGCCTGCCTCTGCCTCACCTCGCCGCGCCATCACATACACGCCACACATATTTGTACATCAACTGTACAGTTGAAATACATATATGTTGTTCTTCTATGCACAAATAAAACCATTAGAGAAGTACTTTAACTTTATGACGCTTATCTTGCCTAGATTGTCCATTAGTATTAACAAGACTTGGGGAGATATTACTTCAGGCTTTAGCGCTGACTAATATTAAGGCCGAAACTTAAATTGCGATAAAACATATAATGCAGTTTTCCCAGCGGCTCATCATGAACTCAACAAAGTATAGAACTTTTTACTAGTATATTTCATCACTAGGGCCTAAAGTGACGCTTTTCGATACGAGCTCAAGTTTAACGATTGAGGCGAAGCCGAGCTCGGAAAATGAGCGAGGATCGAAAAGCCACTTTTGGTCCATGTGATGAACTATATTTTTTGTCTTACTGCACTATATATTAAGCTAACTGCTTTCTCAAAACTAATATTTTACAACTTGTTTACCTTTAAAAGCTTGCTCCCAAAATGGATTCCATCTTGTTCTTGCTATTTAAAACAAACAGCTGTTACTACAGATGTATTCAACTATTAGGTTAGACTAACTATAACGATAGGTATATCGAATGCTGTGGACTATCGATTGCAAGAAGGAATACTTAGTCAACCGTTTCGAACTATATCAGGAATCAGACACTTGCTGCGAACAGCGTTATCGCTTAGCTTGTCTTCTCCCTGAGACAAAATTAAATATTTATTCACCTTCTTGACATAGTTTAGTTTAGTATTGCCCATTTTTAATAGATTATTATTTTTGCCTCAGGTTTAGTAGAATGTTTTGTTAGATTGTCGATATACAACAGAAAATATCTGTTACTATTAGGCTAATTAGGCTAATTAATTAGGCTAATTACATATTAGGCTAATCTAAATATCAATAATTACAAAATAATAAAAATTGGCTTCATAAGCAACCATTTATTTATATACTTATTTTTAACCTATAGAATAACAATGCAACAATGAATTACAATCGATAAAATAATGTATTACTACTCTCGATACAATCGATTACTTACAATCGGCGCGACGTCCACAAGTTTGCAGATTCACTACATTGATATTTATAAATGACAGAAACGGAACAGCTGATGACCTCGTCACCAGCTGATTCTTTTCCGCCTACGACTGAAAAGAACTACTTTCGCCCCGCAACGCAGGCATTGAAAACAGCCGTTTTCCAAGCAGTATGACGAAAACAACAATTTGCTTTACTCGAGATTTGAACTGATTTTAGTTTTCAGAAACATTTCCCTAGTCGACGATAATTGCTCAAACACCACAATTCTGTGTTGACGAAGTAGTCGAGTGTCCCTGCCCTTACATAGCACCACATTGGTAAATGTCAATGATTTGAATGAGAGAACTTTTATACTTGTAGTAAATGGTCACGTCAAAGACATGTGCAAGCAAATTCGGCTCTCTGCACTTTTTCCTTGGCTGAAATTTGCAAATTATCCGTACTACATTTTTCTGCAGCATCCCTCTTTTTTGCCTATATTTAGCAGAGTGTATAAGGGAAAAGTATGGATAGATTAGCCAAAATATTCCATTGATCATCGTGCAAAACTGTACAAGGTTATATATATATATATATATATAAAACCTTGTACAGTTTTGCACGATGATATATATATATATATATATATATATATATATATATATGCATACATTCAGTTCGTGACCTTTGCACAGAATATTCGGTGATCAGATATCGTCATGTCAGCCTTTTATCAAGGTGTATTCCCAGGGGCTTCACGAAATTATGTTATTGTAAAATATCATCATCCATATCACATTTACATAAAAACCAATGGCAGTTGTTTTGTATTTGAACTGTTTTTACATCAAAATCAATGACAGTTATTTTTTTATTTGAACTGTTCCGTAGTCCGTCTAGTTTTAACAAAGATTGCTACACATACTCTCTTGAAACAGCTTCATTAAAAACAATCTGCAAATATGTAATTTTTTATTCTGAGAGTTTTCCTAAAACCTATGCACGTCGACTGAACCGCTCATCAACCTTATTCGTTGCTGACCTTGCATTAATGTGTATAGTAGAATTTTTAGTTAAACATACAGTCTCGCAGGTAGCCCCCTCCATCTTAATCCTCTGTTTACTTCAACCCCATTATAGCGCGCTCGGAGCGCGGCCAACCGGTTAGGCGGCGGAGGACACCCTCACTGCCCGGCGATTCCTAGAATTTAACCCTCAGACCAAAGAAGCTAATAATTGAACCTTTACACTCTCACTAACTCGCATTAATGACAACTCATTTGTTTTGTCATGATCAGACGAATACAACAAAACTTGAATCACAATTCTACGATCTTGCGTTCGGTGGCAAATGTTCCAATAACTAAACTATATCAAATAAATTTTATTAATCTTGACTATGGAACATCGTAGAATTGTGATTCAAGTTTTGCCATATTCGTCTAATCACGACGAAACAAATGAGAATTCATTTGATAATAAGAGTGCAATAGTTCAATTGTTTACTTCTTTAGGAAGAGGGCGTAACTCCAAGAATTGCCAGGCAGTGAGGGTGTCTTCCACCGCCTAACCGGTTGGCCGCGCTCCGAGTGCGCCACAATGGGGTTATTTTGTAAACAGAGGATTAGGATGGAGGGGGCTACCTGCGGGATTTGCACATTTGTATTTGGGTTTTATATTGTTGACCCCCCTCGAATTATTTTAGATATGTTAAATAAACACGCCCCATTTCGGAACTGGTGTTCTACCCCAATGGCCTCCCGGGGATGCGGAGGTCAATTTTTTTTGCGAACATGGTCTATCGTCTTTCTCATCAATGTTGGAAGGTGACGGGCACGGCACGGGGTACGTCTCGAAGGGGAGAGATAACCTCCAGCCGATTATATATTACGTCAGTGTAGTTAAATAATTTAAGGTATTTACTGGGGTGATACCTGGTTTGTATATAAATCCATACAATAAATAAGTTGTGGGTGTGTGTGTGTGTCCCAGGTGATTTCTAAAACGGCTCCTCAAAACTGCTCCCGGACCACACCACGTTGTAGAAGGCCGCCAAATGATAGATATGTTTCTTTTGTTTTTCCCCAGGCCTCCAGGGGTGTCAATGAGATCTCATTGGGGCGGAGGTCCCAATGAGATCAAAAGCTGCTAAGTTATTCTTATGTAAAAGAGGTTTTTGTTCTAAATGGCTCCTCAAATCTACTCCCGGACCATACAGTACCACTTGTTGCGAGACTAAAATACTTCGGTTAATTTTTCCGGCCTCAGGGTTTCTTCCCCAAATGCTTAATCATGGCCATGTTATTCTTGAGGAAAAAAGAGTACTCCATGTGACTGTGAAAAAGCTCCTCTAATCTGCTTCCGGACCATACCAAGTTGTTGGGGGACTAAAATACTTCGGATACGCTTCATCATGATCTCAGGGCTCCGCCCCACTAACTTCCTCATCACTTTCCGACGTTCAATTTTGACGATGTCATGGACGTGGACCACACCACGTTATTAGCATGTATAACTGTTTCTGAACTTAGGACTCCGTCCCAGTGCCCTTAAAATGTCACCATGTTTTTGTTATGGTGAGAATATTGCTCTTGGAGCGACGAAAGCTGCTCGGTCTAGGTACTAACTAGTTATGAACGTTTGTCGCATTGATTTAAAAGAAGTGCTACACGTTGCTCTATAACAAATACAAAATAGCCACTTTCTCACCGACTCATTTTTAGCGAATTTCCCCTATAGGGAAGAAGCTATTACCGTAGTCGGCATGGTAAGACCTAGGCCCGGGACCATGATAACTTTTCGTTTTGAGGTCCCCAGACCCAAAAAACACCATTCGTTCGAAACTGTATATATATATATATATACCTATATATACAGGTATATATATATATCTATATGTCTATATATATATCTATATATATCTATATATATATATATATATGTGTGTCCGTGGGAGCGATAACTCTCGTAAAAAAGGTCCGATTTTGATGAAATTTGGTACAAACGTGTAAAGCAGCATTTATGACTAAGTTTGAAAACCAGACGGATCGACCTACCCGAAGGGGTATTTTGAGGGGTTTTTGTACCCCAAAAATGGGTTTTTTGAGTTTTTTACAAACAATTTTTGAAAAAGTAAAATTTTATTTTTTCCCATTGGAATCAGCTTAAAAAGACGCACAATTTGATGTTTTAATCATTGCTCTACGTCAATTGGTTACTGAGATATTGAAAGTGCTAAACACAGTACGTTGGCCAATGTTATTCTTATGGAGGATAAGAAAAATTGTATATCTTGCTTATTTATCAACTTATCCTGACGAAACTTGGTATATTGCTTCATTTCATTGTGGTCTATTGATATTTGCACAAAAATCCATGTTTTGCCCGATAGTTCCCGTAGCAGCAAACCTGCATACTCAGCCCCATGTTATTCTTATGGAGAATAATTAACGTGTTATCTCCTTTAATTATGAACATAAATTAATAGAACTTCGTATGTGGTTTTACCTAGTTGAGTTATAATGATATTTGTATAAAAGCCCATTTTTAGTGTTCCTTATTTCAGCAAACCTGCATACTCAGCCGCCATGTTATTCTTATAGAGAATAATTAAAATATCATAAATCGTTAATTTATGAATGTATATTGATGAAACTTGGTATGTGGCTTTATGTGGTATGAAGATAAATTAATATGCATTGGAAATTCGCTGAGTATGCAGGTTTGCTGCTACGGGGGTATTTAAGTTTGTGTCTTGCGTCTGGCCATTCAATAAGCGTAATAATCTGGAGATCATATTATTTTAATATGATATTACCGTATCATATTATGTAAAGTCACTATAATCACAATACGGTCATTTTTACTCTCTAATCTTAATACTTGAACTACGCTTATAGGCTATTTCGCATATTATCTAATCCTTTAAATAGAGCGAAATGTGTTTGTTCAGTACATATATTTCTTTATAAATACCCTCAATGGAGGGGGGGGGGTAAACAACCAACAAAGCTAAGTGTGAATTCACGCCGTCAAACGAGTGGGCTGAATCAATGACTGCTCTTGATTATACGCCACCAAACCCACACAACCCTCAACTACCCCCTTATCTCAACCCCTCTACCCTTCCCAACACCCACTCGCGGGCTCCCTAGCCTCATTCATGTCAATAAAGTTACGAGCGTGTTCAACATTTACTACAGGCCCGGCTGAAAACTCTCCCTTTAGTAATATTCTATGTTTATGGAACTGGTGAACATTTTTACATCCAGGTGTTGAGACTAAATGAAAATTGCGCTTGTGAAAAACAGTACACCTTTATAATGTCGCTGCGAGAATGTATTGTTATGTAAAACTTTCTGCAGCGTATTTTAAAAGTAAACGTAATCTATGTGAAATAGTGCAGCTGAACCGATGTAGTGCACAGGACATGCCACTGGCAAGGGAATTCAATGCCGCGGACACTACTTTGGGAGAACCTTTGGCATTTTCTTTTTTACGCTCCCAGTTTAGGTTTGAGCTTTGGCCATTTGGTATCATTGTAGTAGCTCCATGAGCGCAACCCTACGGCTAAGTGTAGGGTTGGCCGGGCCTCGAGGCTGGACATTTTATTGACGTCACAACAAGTAGTTGTGCCCCTCTCCCTCACCCCCTCATTTGTCACCTCCTCCCATCAACTCTTGCACTCAAGGCCTCATTACCACCGTAGTACTACGCCTCGCACCCTACCTGAGGCGTTTCGGAACTAAAGAGATCAAAATCAATGCCCAAAGTGATTGCTTGTTTCTAAATGTTTGCTTATTTTCTACAAATTTCTATGGGGTTGCTGTGACCATCACTATCTGGGGTTCGTTTTCTCGGTAATCTGTATTATATAATAATATGCTATTTATTTAATTTCAGGATATATAAAGGTAAATTTAGGCTTGCCATATTTATTTTCTTGTTTGTAGTGGACACACTAACTGTCTTGATTCGTAAATTTGCTTAGCATGATCTAATGTCAATATTTTGTCAAAATGATTATTCAAAAATGTTTAGGGAATTACTATTTATTTGTTATCTGATTCAGTCAAGTTAGACATTATTAAGGGTTCTTCCATGCAAAATTTCATGTAGTTCTAATTTTTTAGTATGTTTTTACGACCTATATCACAAATAAGAAAGCAAGTTTGCAGCTTCGAAAGACCTGTGCTACTGGCGTGGTTGCCAAAAAACAGTCACATTTTTTTATTTTTTCAGTTTTTGCTAAATATACGAAAGTATGCCTCTGACAGAATATGCTGGATATAATTAGCTAAACAGAAAGTTCGTCACTTAAATCCAGTAAAGGGCTGAAATTTTGGAACAGTGGCGCTATCCGACGGCGGAAGTCAAAACTACGTGTTGATTGAAAGTACGTTATCCGCATTATTTTAATTTATGGGTTATGTATATTTTTTTACGTTGATCATTCTCAGATGTTTTATATCCGTTTTATATCAGATTTTTTGTTATGTTTGTTTACAACTGAAGTAACCTTTCATTGGGTATAGTAGAATTTTCAGTTAAACATACAGTCTCGCAGGTCCCCTCCATCTTAATCCTCTGTTTACTTCAACCTCATTGTATCGCGCTCGGAGCGCGGCCAACCGATTAGACGGCGGAGGACACCCTCACTGCCCAGCGATTCCTAGAATTTAACCCTCAGACTAAAGAAGCTAATAATTGAACCTTTACACTCTCACTAACTCTCATTAATGGCAGCTCATTTGTTTCGTAATGATCAGACGAATACAACAAAACTTGAGATGGTAACGACTTCAGTACGTCCGTTATTTACTAAGGATACAGTACTTTAAAAACTTCAACAAAATTTTAAATTTTCGTTATGGTATATTTTTTGTGACATATTGTAAAAAATTTTATATCTCGCTATTTATAAATATATACTGACGAAACTTGGTATGTGGCTTCATCTGGTTGTAGTTTATCGTTTTCGCACAAAAAACAATTTGATGCCGATGGTTCCCGTAGCAGCAAACCTGGGCACTTAACTCCCAACTTATTCTTATGGATAATAATTATTACAATGTTATGTATCCCTTAATTATAAGAAAAATTAATAAAACTTGGTAGGTGGCTTCATCTAGTGAGTTCTACTGATATTTGCATACAAACCCATTTGTTGTATTCCTGGTTGCAGCAACCAGCGTACTCAGCCCCAATGTTAATCTTATATGAAGAATAATTAATAAGGGTTGAGTTTTTAAAGTATTTTATCTAATACTATTTAATAATGGACGAACTGAAGTCATTAACGTCTCAAACTTTGGCAAATGTTATCCACTTTACGATAGGTTTTGGGCAAAATATTCTGTCAGAGGCATACTTTCGGAGATACTTAGCAAAAACTGTAAAAAATGTACAAATTTGATTGATTTTTGGTGAATACGCCAACGCCAGTAGCACATGTCTTTCATAGCTGCAAACTTGGTTTCTTACTTTTGGTATAGGTCCTAACAACATACAATAAAATTAGAACTGTATGTATGACCTTTTGGACGCACGGGTGTTTTTCTTGACTGGACTATAATGTTTCTAATGTATGACAAAGTCATTTAAATATTAATATCTATATTTAAAACTTTATTTCTTTAATATATGCAATAAAATGGAAAATCCACAGAGGTAAAATTGAAAATGTTGTTGTGACAAAAACATGCCACACAGCTTATAAAAATCGTCATTATGATTCCGACATGTGTGAAAACTCAGAAATGCCACAGGCCATTTAAAATTCCAATGCTTATAAATTGCAGATTATTTTATTATTTTATTTTTTTCTGTGCGGATATTATTAAAACTATATTAATAAACTATTAGTTTTCCTGTTGCTCGAATCCGAGCAAGTTTTTATAGTAGGACTTTTAGTTAAACGGACTGTCCCGAAGGTAGCCCCCTCCGCCCTCATACTCTGTTTACAAAATAACCCCATTGTGGCGCACTCGGAGCGCGGCCAACCGGTTAGGCGGCGGAAGACACCCTCAGGCCTAGCGCACACGGGCGATTATTTGAAGGCAACTATTTCATCGGCCAATCTGTGCAACATAGATGGGAATGGAAGCGCGCACACAGGCGATCAAGAATCGCGCCGATTTAAAAATCTGTGGCATGTCACAGATTTGTAGGCGAGGCGATAGTCGGCCGGCCGTCTGTAACATACAGGTTGTTACCTGTCCGCGCACACAGTCGACTGAATAATCGGCCAGTTACTTGTTGTTCTCCTCTGGCATCAGTTGTCTGTTTTGTGATTTGCAGTGTTTTTTAATTGTTTAAATCTTGGTTTGGTTCAAAATATGGGTGATTTCGACACAGAATTGTTCATAGGTGAAATTGAGAAAAGACCTCAGTTGTATAATACAAATTTAAAAGAGTATAGTGACGGAAATGTTAAAGAAAAATTGTGGTCATAATTGTGCGTGATGTTTATTCCAAACTTCAGCACCCTACAAGACTCTGAGAAAAAGGAAAAAGGTAATAGCAGTAAAAATATTATTAGTAGCATTTAAAATTTCTAATTTCTAATTCTAATTTTTTGATATGATGAAGATGAGTGTATTTTTTAAGGTAAATAAGTGCATTTATACAAAGTTAAGATGTATCTCATCGTATTTATTTATCAAGCTACTGTGAACTTATAATTTAAAACATTTTTTAAACATAAACATAATTTGAAAACTGCCTATACATTGCTAGTTAAACAAAAACATTTTTTACATTAAAAATAAGTTTTTAATTTTGATTTGACGTTCATATTGAACCTGATTTATTCTAAGTACATAGTAAATTTATAAATAAATATCATATGATCCACCTCAACTTTGTATAAATGCACTTATTTCCCTTTTTACGTCCCTTGCATCACGTGTTGCACGGGACAGATTTTAAATGCCTCGTATAACAACATAAATTCATAATAACAATGCAAATTATATTTGTTATATTTATTTACATATTTATTGTTTATATGAAGAAAATACATTTTTTATGACTTTTCAAATGTCAAAAAAATTGAAATACTGTTATATAAAATAATCCAGGATATACGAAAGGTTTGTTTCAAAATGTGGGTTTCGAAAATTATTTACAAATAAAACAAATAGTACAGATTTTTCAATTTATTTGAAGACAGCAACAATTTACTGTACAATAAATGAACTCAGTCTATGGTATTGTAAACCGGTGGGGTTAATGTGCAGTATTGAAAACAATCTTTAACAAAATTAATGAAAAACAATTTCATTTTGTCAATGCTTTACACACGGTCATATTGCCAAGAAACACATCCTTGAGGTGAAGTGAAGTACTGCGTTAGGTATTCCCTAACTTGCAAGCCTGTAGCATTGCCTCTGGTCCTGTCAGGTTGCAGACTCTGAAGGGGGCATTCAAACAGTGTCTCTTCAAAAGCAACTCCATCTCTAGCTCTTACATAGTTATGTAAAATGCAACACGCCTTAATAATGGAATCACAAAATTCAATGTTAACATCTACTGCCCGTGTAAGTAAGCGCCACTTACTGGCAAGAATGCCGAATGAGCACTCCACCATTCTCCTTGCTCTTTTCAGCCTATAGTTAAATATACGTTTGTTGTAAGACAAATTTCGTCTTGCATAAGGCCTCATAATGTGTTTAGAATTCGCAAACGCTTCATCGACAACAAACACAAATGGCATAGGATTGCCCTCGGTATCATTCGGCAATAGTGCTGAATTAGGGATTTTCAGTCCCTCTTTTATTAACATCTTTCCAAATTTAGAGTTACTCAAAACAAAAGAATCATTGTTACATCCATAAGATCCCACATCAATGGCTACAAAACGATAGTCAGCATCTGTGACGGCCAACAGCACTACTGAAAAAAAGGACTTGTAGTTAAAAAAATCTGATCCGCTGTTGCCTGGACACTTAACCCTGATGTGCTTTCCATCAATTACACCAACACAATTTGGAAATAGGGTTCGTTCATAAAACTGTCTGGCGACCTGTAACCACTCTTCATGGTTTTTAGGGGGCATGTACTCACTAACAAGACAGTCCCAAATAGCTTCACACGTGTCCTTCACAATATTACGGATTGTTGAAGCTCCCAGTAAGTACTCATAATGTAGAGACACAAAACTCTTCCCCGTAGCAAGGTACCTGAAACCAAACAAACAAATTTAGTTTTTCAATTTTTTAAAATATTTTTTATAGGTAAAGAACTGCAAAATAAATGGAATAACCTAAGAACTTGTTTCAATTTTTTTAAATATTTTTTTATAGGTAAAGAACTGCAAAATAAATGGAAAACATAAGAACTTGTTTCAAGAAAGAGTACAACGCCCAAACATGTTTTCCATCTGGGTCTGGAGAAAACAAAAAAAGGCGTAAATACATCTACTTTGACCAAATGTTGTTTCTCCTTCCAACCTTGGAAAACAGGCCTACTACTAGTAATTTGGATTCACCTGACAAAGATACCGAAGATAACACCGATATTGGTGATGCTGATGCTACCAACGATTCAGAAAGACCGATTGCAGATGAACTTCCTCAGCAGACTAGAGCAAACGTTCAAAGACAACCGTCAGCTAGGTTCAAACAAACCAAAAGAACTCCCACCTATGAGGAGTCATTACTAAAAATACTAAAGGAAAAACGGGAAGAAGAAAGAGACATAGATGAGGATAAATATTTTCTGCTTTCTTTGTTGCCTGCTTTTAAAAAGTTGAACAAAGAACAAAAGTTTAATGCTAAGTTAGGGATTATGAATGTGATGCAGCGCGTTCGATTGAATATCCCCCAAAACCAACCTTTCCCAAATCAACAGCCATTTTTACCACAACACTCCACATACCCGTACAACAACCAACACATGTCGCAGCAACGTCCGCTCCAATTTCAAAACGACCAACAAATGCCACTGCAACGTCCGCCCCAAATTCAAAACGTGACAATTTGCAATGAAGTTGTGTCTCAACTGAATCAGGGTAACCAACAAGTCAACCGTCAGGGTACAATCAATCGTTCTTCTACTACTGGAAATTTTTTTTAAATGTTCAATCCTGAGCCTGGTACATACAACAACGAATCTCAGGCTACAGAGTATGATTAATCATTAAGTTCTTCAATTTATTCATTGAAATAAGTACTTTCTATAGAGAAAACATTAACTTAAGTGCCAACACTAGATTTTATCATCAGCTAACTTCATGGCTAATTATTTTGTACTGATATGATGATATGTACTATAGTGATAGGTATTGATTTACGTACTGATCTATTATTCAATAACCTTACTATCTTTTGAAGTAATAAAATATGTTTAAGAAATTATTACTATGTTTCATTACTGACTTTTCTTTATCTCCACCACATAACTTATAGATTTGCGCATGTTTTTTTACAGCTATTCTTTTACCTATATATATTTGTTTAAAAATAGCAACCAAGGGTCATTTGAATTTCTTTTGTTTTCGATTAACCACTTTTTAATACTAAAATAATTAATTTTTATTGAATAAACGTGGAATATTGTATGCTAAAATACTGACTTACCTTAGAGTTACTGACAGTCTTTCCTCTGGTGGAATAGGTAATCGCATTGATGTTCTTTTGTAAGTTAACCGTTGGCTAACTATCAATAACAAATTATCAAAACTTTCAACTGACATTCTGTAGTAATTAAAAAACTTTTTTCTGTGATCACGTAAACAAGTGTACAGTTTATAAAACTGCCCATTTAAAAGTCTCTGACTTACAATAGGATGGACCCAATACCTCCGTTGTCTTCTTTTGTTCCTTGCTCGAAGTAGTAAAGCACAAACACAAGTTAATTTGACAAAGTCCATTGTATTTTAAATAAAATGTATCTGAAACCACAACACAACAGTCGACAAAATCCATTCCTCAACTAAAAGATTGCTCTCAAGTGTGCGCCTAGACATAAACAATACCCCCGTCGCAGCAAACCTGCGTACTCAGCGAATTTCCAATGCATAATATATGTCTTAATACCATATAAAGCCGCATACCAAGTTTCATAAAAATATATTCATATATAAGCAATATATACAAGTTTAATTATTCTCCATAAGAATAGCATTGGCGATGAGTAAGCAGGTTTGCTGCAACAAGGAACTAAAAAAATGGGGTTTCATGCAAATATCAATATAACTCAACAAGGTGAAGCCACATACCAAGTTTTATTAATTTATGTTTATAATTAAGGGAGTCATTACATTTTACTTATTCTCCATAAGAATAACATGGGGGCTGAGTACGCAGGTTCGCTGCTACGGGGATAATCAACAAAAAATCAATTTTTTGTGCAAATATCAATATACCAGTTCTACGTGACCCCACGTGCCAAGTTTCATCAATATACATTCATTAATAATGGAGATATCAAATTTTATTTATTCTCCATAAGGATAACATTGGACAACGTACTGTGTTTAGCACTTTGAATATCTCTGCAACGGTTGGACGTAGAATCACAATTTAAACACCAAAATGATTGTTTTGTGTAGCTGAGTTGATTGGTAAAAGCAAATGTGAAGTTTACATTAAAATTAACTTAGGAAAAGCCAAAAACCTTTTTCCCATAAGATTAACATAGGAGATTTTATGAGCAGGTTTTTTGGATTTTCTCCGCAACCACTTAACCTAGCTTAATAATTCAAAATACCATATTATTTGTTTTTTTAAGCTCTATAACATGGTCTAAACCAAAATTAAGTGTTTTAAACATTTTAGGGTAAAAAATGCAAAAAACCGATTTTTGGAAAATTTAAAACCCCCATAAACCCCCCTTACCATGGCCCGATTTTTCTGGTTTTCGAACTTAAAGTCATAAATGTCACTTTACACATTTGAGCCAAATTTCATTGAAATCGAACGTTTTTTACTCAAGTTATCGCATTCACGGACACACACATATATATATATATATATATAGATATATATATACATATATATATAAATTTGAACGAATAGTGTTTTAGTCATCTGGGGACCTAAAAAAAAATTTCTCATGGTCTCGGGCTTAAGTCTTACCATGAGACCTACGGTAATAGCTTCTTCCCTATAGGGGAAATTCGCTAATAGGAGATTTTTAATCGGCCGATGTTTTAATCGGCCGCTCAAAAAATCGCCCGTGTGCGCTAGGCCTCACTGCCTGGCAATTCTTGGAGTTACGCCCTCTTCCTAAAGAAGTAAACAATTGAACCATTACACTCTTATTATCAAATGAATTCTCATTTGTTTCGTCGTGATTAGAAGAATATGGCAAAACTTGAATCACAATTCTATGATGTTCCATAGTGAAGATAAATATATTTTATTTGATAGTCATAGTTTAGTTATTGGAACATTTGCCACCGAACGGAACATCGTAGAATTGTGATTCAAGTTTTGTTGTATTCGTCTGATCATTACGAAACAAATGAGCTGCCATTAATGAGAGTTAGTGAGAGTGTAAAGGTTCAATTATTAGCTTCTTTAGTCTGAGGGTGAAATTCTAGGAATCGCCCGTCTAACCGGTTGGCCGCGCTCCGAGCGCGATACAATGGGGTTGAAGTAAACAGAGGATTAAGATGGAGGGGGACCTGCGAGACTGTCTGTTTAACTAAAAATTCCACTATACCCAATGAAAGGTTACTTCAGTTGTAAACAAACATAACAAAATATCTGATAGTAAAACGGATATAAAACATCTGAGAATGATCAACGTAAAAAATATACATAACCCATAAATTAAAATAATGCGGATAACGTACTTTCAATCAACACTTAGTTTAGACTTCCGTCGTCGGATAGCGCCACTGTTCCGAAATTTCAGCCCTTTACTGGATTTAAGTGACGAACTTTCTTAAAATTCTGAGACGTATTGGCAAATCTACGTAAAATACCTTTAATTTGACACCTCAAACGTTAAAATCCGTCCAGCCGTCATCGAGTTATGACTGTAAAGAAACCCCTAGCGTATTAATATATAGGATATTAACTATATTACCAGTGTCACTAGGATCGTCAGGATTAGTTACACTATGAGACAAATAATCTTCGCAATTACAAAATTGTACTTGAAAAATTTACCATTTGTAACTACAGTTAAACAAGTCTGCTATGCTTCCTATTTGTTTAGCTAGTAAGAGGAATTGGTGTACACTTTGCTTCTTGTCTTCTTTATAATTAGTTCCCAGCGAATTATTATTGGGACATCTACAGTGGTCTCAGCGTCAAAGTTGTATCATACAAAACATTCCACTCATTTTCATAAATGAATTTTCCTCACGGGATTTAACTAAATACTTAACACGAGAAATATTTTAGGTCTACTTCATTGCTGAACATAACTTTATACTGATTGTTTTTTGTTAGTTTGCCGGGCGCTGAACCAGTAGAGTATCGAGATCTCAGCAGTAAAGCATTGATAGAGAGTTTATGTAGGGCCAGGCGGGGATGTTACGGCTATCGATTGGCAGCCCAACGGCCCAACGGCAACTTACAGTGCCTGGATGGCGAGCGAGCGAGGATCAATGTATTGCTTTGGTTGTAGCAATTTAAGGCGTAAACAGTTATTAATGTAGCCATATTTTATGTTTTACAAATTATTAACTATCTGTATTGACTGTTTTAAAGTTCAACGACCTCTACACGTCACCACACACACTACTCCAGAGTCGGTGTTATGATACTCCTACAAATTCCACTGTCTCTGCATTAGACCGAAAAAATGCCTAAAAGTGTTTATTTATTTTGTTTAAAGATGTGGTGGTATACAAGTCACAACGTACTAAACACAGGATTTTACAAGCGCACTCATCCGTCCTCTCATATGTTTCGTAATATGAAAAAAAACATCTATAAGGAAGTAAAATATAGGCCACCTATTTAATCATTACATCATTATCTAAGACGCCGACGCAACTAGGGCGTATTTAAGGTGAATATGAATGAATGAATAATAATCAGTTTACTAGTAAAGTAAAGTTTTATTCTGTGTTCAAACAACCGCATAGTGTATCCTTGTTGTGTATCCTTTGTATCCTTTGAAGTGTATTGTTGTTGGATTTTTTTTTTTCATTTTATTATTCTCAACGGCAATGCATACTTAACTAAAAGACGGTGGCTACAACAATTGAAAATGCTACAAACAATTATTAACATTGGATTGGCAAGAAGACTAGTCTAGAAAATATTACAATGTTATAAATATGGTACTTAAAAGAAATTGCTTACATTTATGAATAAATATGGATTTAAGTATTGCAATAAATAAATATTATGAAAATTTTCATATTTTTAACCCAGACATGGATATGGGGAGTTTATGTTGTTAAAGCTATATTTAGTACACTGTGTCTTAAAGGCAAACCATGTATGCATGGTCAGTAACAGTTTCTTTTCTCTCTGTGGACACTGACCAATAATGATTAGAGAAAAGCCAATTTCACAGTGTTACGGTATTTTAACCTATTGATTATGCAATATACAAAGATAACGGTAATATCAAACATAAATAAATATATAATACCTTTATTATATCGATTCTCAGTTTAAAACAGACTTTCAGAATGCCTCTTTTAAAATACTTATGTTATAAAATCATGTAAATAAATAATGTTTCAGTATAATTGTTAACAGTCAAATAATTTATAATTTATTTAGAAGTAACTTACTTGGATAATATTTTCACAATCATTTTTATTGACTGGCTCTCTAATTTCTAAAATGGCAATTTTTTAAATTGTAATAGTTTATGCGCCTTTTACCAAGTTCAAATGTTGCAAATAATATTCATTGGTAATGGTAGATCTACTTTTCTGAAGTAGGTTACACTATCGATTTCCTTTAAACTAAACATAAGTATTAAAGAAAATTTTACTTTTTCTGTTCGTTTGATTTCTCATTGATTTACACTCAAACACCTGACCCCATTCCGAAGACCCTTCATGGCTCTGCTCTAAAGGATTTTAACTGTGCATGTTAATCTGTTTGACATTATTTGGAACGGTTGACTTAAAAGGAAGACAGGTTTCAAAAGTTAGATAAGCCTAACTCCAGTTTCAAATTTTGTTGAGCTCTATCCCACTGACCTTAAAAATTCCTATATTACGAACTAAATAATTGAGATGATTTTTTTGTAGAAAGTTAGATAATAGACCTAGATCAAACCAGGGTTGTTCCAGCTCCAAACTTGTTGGGCTCTTCCCGTGTGGGAAACCACAACCGATTAACCTGAAGTTTTATAAGATACAAGCATCAGTATAACCATTTAAATAAATAACTTAATCACACGAACACAAATTTTGAAAATATATTCAACCAATCCTATACATTAAAATTGACTGGTGATCTTTTATCCAAAAGTTCAGAGTTGACGGAACTCAATGTCAAAAACTTGACGGATTTTAATTATTTGTTTTTTAAGAAAAGGTAGTTTAAAATGGACGGGACTACGTTTTACATTTTTAGAGTTTTATTAGCGAATTTCCCCTATAGGGAAGAAGCTATTACCGTAGTCGGCATGGTAAGACCTAGGCCCGGGACCATGATAACTTTTCATTTTGAGGTCCCCAGACCCCAAAAACACCATTCGTTCGAAACTGTATATATATATGTGTGTGTGCGTGTCCGTGAGCACGATAACTCTCGTAAAAATTATCCGATTTTGATGAAATTTGGCATAAACGTGTAAAGCAACATTTATGACTTTAAGTTCGAAAACCAGCCAGATCGCTCTATCTGAAGGGGTATTTTGGGGGGGTTTTGTACCCCAAAAATGGGTTTTTCGAATTTTTACATATAATTTTGGAAATAGTCAAATTTTATTTTTCCCATTGGATTCAGCTTAAAAAAACACACAATTTGGTATTTTGATCATTTCTCTACGTCAATTGGTTACCGAGATATTGAAAGTGCTAAACACAGTACGTTGTCTAATGTTATTCTTATGGAGAAAAATAAAAATTTTATATCTCGCTTATTTATGAACGTATACTGACGAAACTTGGTATACGGCTTCATCTGGTTGTGGACCATTGATATTTGCTCAAAAGACAATTTTTTTCCCAAGGCTCCCGTAGCAGCAAACCTGCGTACTCAGCCCCATGTTATTCTTATGGAGAATAAGTAACGTGTTATCTGCCTTTATTATGAAAATAAATTAATGAAATTTGGTATGTGGCTTTACCTACATGACTTATATTTATATTTGTATAAAACCCCATTTTTTGTGTTCCTTGCTTCAGCAAACCTGCATACTCAGCTGCCATGTTATTCTTATAGAGAATAATTAAAATGTCATAAATCATTTATTTATGAATGTATATTGATGAAACTTGGTATGTGGCTTTATGTGGTATTAAGATACATATATATGCATTGGAAATTCTCTGAGTACGCAGGTTTGCTGCTACGGGGTATTTTATTTTTTTATTTTGGAAATCTCCACCGGCCAATGGAAACATTTTAGTTTGTTTTCAAAGCATTTTAAAACCAAACCATCCAGATGTGAACAATTATATCCATGGAATATGAAGTAGTAGTGGTTGAGGATGGTTTATAAACAAAAGCATAAAATACAAACATCATGTGAAAATAATCCATTGTTTTAATTTACGCTGGAAAGACCGAGACCAGCAGCTATAAATATTGTAATTTTTTATGTTTTCTTAATTTCTTTTATTACATCGTGAGTCTTGCATGATTGTGACCGCCAGTGGCAGCGGCTAGTATAAATGTATTTAAAGCATTTTAAGGCACCTTACAACCTATACACTGTACAATGAAATAATTACTGTATTCCTCCAATATTTACATAATTACATTACACAGAAATATTTTTCGGAATTACGTTGTCATAGCATCCAGTAATTGTGACAACGTTTAAACAATAAAAAAAAAACAGTTTTAATAACATTGAAACTGAGTCCAGTCTTTCTGAGAAAAAATAAACACATATTCCCGATCTCCGTGGCGTGTAAAATAATATAAAGTTAACTAAATATATATTAATCCTATTACATTCATGTGTTAATCAAATAAAATAATATTAGCTCATAATTTCTAATAAATGAATGACATGGTTTGAGTTGAGCTGACAAATATAAAAGCAAATGTAAGTACGAGGGAAGGTTAAATGACAAAATAACAACTTTTAACAAAGAATATTATATAGAAAATCAACATTTGGAGTTCTGAAAAGCCCATCTTTTAATTTTACGGAGAATGATTCAGGTTCAAACAACTTCTGATAGTTTCCGGTAGCTGGTTGAAATATTTATGCCCATTATACTGATAAGAATGTCTAAATAGCGATTTGTTTACTCTATGTAACCTAAATACTCCCTGATTACTGTTCCTATCGTTGTATAAGATATTGCTTGTTCCAGTATTCCCAGATCGAACGTAAAATAGTCTTAACATTTTATAAACGTATAAGTGCTGAATCGGAAGGATTCTTAAATCGAGAAATAAAGTGAATAAGCTATCCCTCTTATGACTATTTGTAATTATTCTCAACAAATTATTTTGCGATATTCTTAATTTTTCAATTTGACAATAATAATAATAATATTCTGAGGGGTGTCCCCTAGCAGGTCAGGCACGGGTGTGTAGGGGTAGGCCGCGGGGCTGGCCTCAAGGCCGGAGATATATTGACGTCACAACAAGTGGCTGTAACCCCTCCAAACAACCCCTCTCAACCAACACCTCCCCCACTGACACCTACACGACCACCGCTGGAATTGTACAACCTACGACAATAGGCAGAAATACAATTTCAACCATTTAAAAATAGTGTTTCAATTTAGTAATGCATTGATTTAAACATGGCATTTAAAATGCGTAGATACAAATGGCTAATGTCAAACACACATACCTCATAGAGTTATTAAAGAAAATGTGATTTGACTAAACACAGTACGAGCTAGTACATGCTGTTCTTATGGGGATTTTACATTAGAGAAGGCTGTTTTTCAAATCTTGGCCTATTTTTATCATCGCCAATACTTTCAAACCTACTATATCAGTAGTGGCAAAAAGCCGTTTTAAAGCCACTTTTAGCAGGTTTGGGCCATAAAAATAACATGGAGATCAGTTTTTGGACACTTGCTAGATCACTGCCTGTAACAATTTCTTCTCTAGTCTATACTCTTGCCCACCCCCTAACTATATCAAACAAATATTCCCATACCCAATCCGTCCCCTACATTTAAAAAAATTAATTTCCAAAATCATGCCAAAAAAATTTGGTGTTTATGGTCCGATTTGTTTTTAACTCGGATATGTTTTTGCCCTAGGCTAGTGTATATGTAAACACTACCTATAATTTCCAAATTAAACATTACGGTCAAATACAAATACTCTAGTGCTAAATGTCAACTTTTTTATTTACAGTCCAATTTGGCTGATTTTTGGAGATGTTACAGCCCTCGACTATTATATGTGTACTAATCCATCTATTACATGTATTTCCAAATCTAATACTTTGTATAATTTGTGTATATATATACACGGCTATGCCCGGAGAGCCAGTCACTGAAATTATACTCGGGGAATGCAGTCAGTAACACCCCCACATATACTTGGAAAATATGCGATATATATATTTTTGTATTTGCTCAAATATTGCCGTTGGCCATTTCCGGTTATATATATGTCGTATATATTACAAAAATAAAAACTTTATATACGTAAAACTTCCTATGCTAAGCCAGTCACCGGCGTTTTTGCCGGGAAGGCCAGTCACGTAACGTTTGTACTGCTAAGCCAGTCACAATATATTGAACGTAAGTGCCCGGGATGGCAGTCGCTGAAAATCTGCACTGGGAAGCCAGTCAGTTACATCCTCAAATATATCTTTGCTTATCTGTTGTTTAGTTAAAGCGATAAAGCATATTTCACTGATAATATGTGTGGCATTATATTAAGCGAGCCTTTGAAGCTCCCACGTGTTTCATCAAATTTATCTATAAGTTATAAGTCTTATAAATCTTGAAAGGTCGCTCTGTAATTTTACAGAACTCCAAAATGTAATTTTATTCATACAGAAATAATAACAGAAATAGTAATAATTAATAATGGCTGAGCAATATATGTTCTTTGAAATAGGTCATTAAAAGAGAACTTATAATAAAACAATTAACATTTTATATTCCACTAGCTGCTATCGTACCCGGTTTCACCCAGAATGCAGTTGTGTGTGCTGCATTCTGTGGTTAACCCGTGGAACTACTAAGAAACATGATCAGCTGTTTTAATTCTCAAGAGATCAAACTAAAGTGGATGTCTATAAGAATAACACAGGATTGGAACTTTGACTCCCCGTGGGGCGGAGCCCTTTGGGGATTTCTTAAAATCCTTTCTTAGTGGTTACCTACGGTATGGAAAGAGTACACTGCCAAATTTCGTGGTAGTATTTGTAGAACTGTGGCCTGCAGGATGATCGGTTTTTCAAATTTATAGATATAGATTTTTACATTCGCATTCATAGCTATTCATATCAAGTCAGGTACCTTACAGATTAGTTTACGATTATCTTATTACGTAAAGGTGTTTGCCTTTTTATGGTATTTTAATTACGAAAAATTAATTAAATAATTAGTGTTTTAACTAAATACATTTGTGGAGATTCCCCTAGGGTATTTAAAAGGTTTATTATGTTTGTTTTTTGCCTGAAAAGTTACAAGGCGATCGTCTTTTTGCAACAGGCACTGATAGTAATGGAAAGTATAGGTTAGCTTGTAACGCTAATCATATGGATGTTAGCATATGATATATCTAATTTAAACGTTATCATTAAAGCATACAACTGTCCCCCTTTTTTCTCACATTGTAGAAGAAATTCAAGCATACCGTCATTAGAAAGGTATTGTTGTATAGATGTGCAGAAACACCTTATAACTTACACCAGCCCTCAGGGCTACGCCCCACAGACTTTCATAGTTTCAATGATAATCTTATGGAAGAACAGTAATTAATTGAATTGTATATTTGAAAGTTGATATAATAACAAAATGCTAGCACAACAGCAAAAGTAGATGTTTCAGGACTAATGTAAATAAAAATGTCACTGACTACTGGAATAGTGACACCATTCTCTTATCCGTTTAACACCAAATACAAAAATAAACCTGGATGTGAGGGGGAGTGGCGGATGAAGGGAAGAGGGAGAGAGAGAGAAATATAGGTTATTCGAGAAGTTCAGCATAAGGGCAATGGTTAAAATGCATTTGTAATTAACTACTCACGCAGGATGGAAAAAAAATCACACAAACAACCATTATTCGTGTGCACTACTTTAGGTTTACGTAGAATTATTTTTGGTCTAATTTCAACCTCTTGGTGATCGCTAGTATTTTTGTTGTGGTTTACATGTACTTTTCCAATATAAGAATTATTACTATGTTACATAATTATTATTATGTTGGCCATATTTTCGTAAGATAGATTATTTTATGAACATTTAAGCAGATTCAAACCCAGCAAACAGCCCAATAGGACCGTTTCTGAATTATTGCACAGTGCAAAGACACATAAATAAATGCAATTATATTTGATGTATTCCTTTTAACTATGCAAGTACACATTTAAGTAGATATTTAGGTTGTAGTTTACGTTTAAATGCAATATTTGTCGTAACAACATACACACCTTAAAGTAGTAGAGTATAATATAATCATAGAAAAATAATAATGTAGCAGCTTGGAGACACGATGTGTATAATTTGTCATGATAAGGTATTACTACCGCTACACAATACTTATCGTCAACATGGATTCACTTAAGGATAATCCAAATTTTATCACCAAATATGCCAAAAAACCCTGATATAAATACATTATTAAATATATGATATCTGTCAAAGTATTTGTAACTATCACAAAACCATAAAAAATATCACTATTTATGAAAGTTAAAATCAGAAATCAGAAATCAGAAATCAGATCTTTATTGCCATTCGACTTTTACAAGCATTGACAAACGTCATTTACAAAAATAATGTGACATAGAAAATATAACTAATTTATAGCACAATGTACAAAACATTCAAAATTATATATGTCAACGGTAAAAAAACAATAATTATTTCTTGTCAATAAAATACTCAGACACACTGTAGTATTCCTTAGCAACCAAAAAGGATCTCAGCCTCCTCCTAAACTTACCCACATCAGTTACTGCCATGAGATTGGATGGGAGGGAATTGTATAATTTAATGCCTGCATACAAAGTCTGGTTTTTGAAAAATGTAGTGTTGTGACGGGGAATTGCCAGGGATCCAGCATTACGAAAATTAAACCTAGAAATGTGGCCCATCTGAAAAAAGTGTCTGTTTTTAACCAAAAATGAAAGAGTTTCAAAAATATAAATACAGGGAAAAGTCAGTAAGTTATTTTCAGAAAAAACACCTCTGCACGACTCAAGCCTTGCCATTCCAAAAATCAGTCGTATTGCTTTCTTTTGTAACCGAAACAGTTTCTTTGTACGAGTTGATTCGGCACCCCAAATTGGAATGCCATATCTGATGTGTGGATACAAACAAGAAAAATAAGCAGTTAGAAGAACCCTAGTATCAGTGAACTGAGCAAGTCTTCGAAGAGTAAAAATGCCACTATTCATCCTTCCGGAGACCTTGTTAATGTGTTTGAAATAATCAAGTTGAGAATCTATGATAAGTCCTAAAAAATCATTTTTTTCGCATGCCTCTATTTCAAAATCTCCTACAATAATATTTGAACCATCAGAAATGCCATCACAATTTCTTAATTTAAAATCAATAAACTTGGTTTTATCGGAATTTACAGAAAGTTTGTTTACAGCCAACCACTGAAGAAGAAGACTACTCTGCAAGAATGCATTGATTTCAAGATTTTCTCGAGATACATCGCTGATACTGAGCGATGTATCGTCGGCAAACAGACACAGGTCACATCTAGGTACACTACCAGCAATGTCATTGATAAACATCAAGAAGAGGATCGGTCCAAGGACCGTACCTTGAGTAACTCCAGTGTCAACTACTACTTCTTCAGATTTCTGTGAAGCAATACAGCCTCGTTGATCGATATAATTGATTTGCACAGTCTGTGTTCTCCCAAGGATAAAAGCAGTAATCCAATCCAAAGCAACACCCCTAATACCAAAATGTTCCAATTTCTTTAGCAAAAGGCTGTGATTCACCATGTCAAAAGCCTTGCTCAGATCTAAGAACAATCCAAAAACATGTTTGCGGTCGTCAAGTGCTTTAGAAACAGTAGAAATAAAATTGAACATTGCATCAACAGTGGAGGTGTTTTTGCGGAAGCCAAACTGTTTATCAAAAAGAACATTATTACAAACCAAGAATGGGTAAAGCCTGTTGAGAAAAAGTTTTTCTAAAATTTTAGAGAAGGTTGAAGTTATAGAGATAGGGCGATAGTTGTTTTTATCAACGACACTGCCCTTCTTGTGAAGAGGTTTGACTACAGCGGATTTGAGAGATTCCGGGAATACCCCCTGTTCAAAAGAAGAATTAGCAATGTGAGCAAGAGGGCAAACAAGAAGATCGGCAACCTGTCTGAGTAGTCTTGAAGACATGCCATCTTTGCCAGCAGAGTTACTGATTTTTAAAGAGCTCATGGTGTCCATTACTTCGCTCTCACTTGCAGGATTTAGAAAAAGAGAAGAGGAAACACGTGGAACATTGACGGGAAGGTCCAGGGCCATAGGAGAGCCATCATTATGCCTACCTCCAATACTGGAGAAGAACGTATTAAATTCATTTGCTACTTCTTCGGGAGAGTGTAAAAGATTTCCATTTTCATTCTCAATTTTGAGTTTTTTGAAGGACATTGATTTTTTGTTAGGGATAGTCTCGCTAATGACATCCCAGATAGCCCTAGACTTACATTCCGCGGCATCAATGTGTTTAAAAACTTGTCTAGCCTTTGAGGACCTAATTTGTTCCCTAAATTTCTTTTTTAGCTCGAGGTATGACTTTCTCATGGAATGTGAGGAACTCAAATCCTTAGTGAGAAAATACATTTCAATTAGGTTTTCACGCAGCTTGATTACTGAAGGATCTAGTTTCACTTTGGAGAGAAACTTTTTTGAACACACCCTTGCCTTCTTATAAGGAAATGCAAGTTCGAAACAATAGTTAACAGTTGACAAGAAGGCATCAGCTTTATCATTAACATCAGATGACAAATAAACATCGCTCCAACTGTATTTTTCCAGAAGATACCTAAATATTAGAATATTATCTGTTCTAAACGACCTGTTGAATTTAAATTGAGGTTGGTGATCAGAAACAGAAAATATGATGTCAGCAACTTGTGAATGATGATCGGATATACCTGTAACAACTACCTCTGTATTTAGAATTGGAGGGCTGATATTACAAAAGACGTTGTTAATGAGGGATTTTGACCCATTAAACTCTCTAGTATATGAAAACACTGTGTCATGTAGGCCAAAAGACAACATAAGCTCTGATAGTTTTTCCGATGAGCTGTCAAACACAGAGAAATCTATATTGAAATCACCGGCTACGATAATCCGTTGGTTTAGCTTGGAAAATGATTCAAGGCATTTTTCTAAGGAATCAATAAAAAGATCAACACTATCCACCGAGTTGTGTGGTGGTCTATAGACAGCAAGTAAGAAGCATGAAACGTCCTCAAGATCAAATCTAATAGCCGCAAGTTCACAAAAACCTTCAGTGCAAAACCTACTGACATCCACTGTTTGGAAGGTTAAGCCATTTATACATAAAATACAAACACCGCCATTTTTCATACTAGAACGACAAAACCCAGTAGCAGTTGAATACCCTGGAAAATTAAAAGCAATTAATTCAGAACTATTCAAGAAGTGTTCAGACAAACATATAATATTGGGGGACACCATGTCAATAAAGATTTCCAGCATGCTAAATTTGGGAACAATACCCTGCACATTCTGATGAACGATTCTAAATTTATTATCTCTTGTCTTAAGATTAACATCAGAATTAATATTTACGGTAGGTGAAATATTTGTTGGACAGGCCCTAAAAAATGCTTCTGTATAGGAATAACAGGAAAGGAAGAGTCACTATAAATATATGGTTTAGGATTATTATTGCATGCAGTGGATACATGAACTGGAATGTGCTGGGGACAATCAGGTTCTGATATTGGCACAGTGCGCTCTGCGAGTAATTTAGCAATCAGTTTTTTCCCAAACATATTGAAATGGAGGCCAAATTTAGTGTAAAAACAAGGCTTGTTGATTGACGTCAGAGAAAGAAATGATGCATGTTTAACTTGAGAAACAGCCTGCAAGATGCTTTTGTTTAGCTCATTAATACGCTTATTCAGATGGGGCTGATCCCTTCTGAATGGTAATCCTACAATAACCAATTGAGTGTTTGACACTTTTTTAAGCAAAGTTTTTATTTCGGCCGTAATGTCTTTACCACAGTGTATTGAGTTTACATCGTTTGTACCACCGAATACTATTAGTACATCATTTACGTCCATATCCTTTGTTAAACTATCCACACTGTCAATTATCTGGCTTAGTTTACCATTCGGCTTAACTATACCTAAAACTTCGCACCTGCCTGAGCACCTGTTGAGCATCAGGTCTGCCAAGTGACGTCCATGACTGTCAGAGACTATCCTTACTTTCAATTTACGTAAAGGTAAGTGGTTATGATATACATTTCCCCAGAGAATGTGTGATGTTTTGTAATTTTATATATCAATAGGATACGGTGTAGTGAACGAAATATGCATGTAAATGATCTGTTTAATGGATATGCAAAAAATAAGCAAGAAGATAAGTCCTTTGTGTTTTAAAAGATAACTTTACAAGTTAACAGGAAAATGTATTACTATGAAAAACAGGCATTTTATATCAATTATTGTAATACAAAAAAATCACTAATGTTCAAATATATTATATAAATATGTTAGTAGGAATTTAAATTGCAATTAAAGTATTTAAAACTAAAGAAATATTTATATTTGTTAGTAAAAATAAAGTTTGAACTTAATGTCAGTACATGGGAAAACTATTTTCTTTCTAGGAAAAGCAGCGAATTTTGCTGAAGTTACCGGTACAAGAAAAACTAAACTATTATGCAATAGTTATATGAAACAAACAAGTATTGTTTCTTATTTACTCGTTTCTTATTTTTGATATGTCCGCTTTATATTCAATCTTTATTTTTATTAGTTATAGTTACACATAACCTAATCCATGTACATATTTAAGCCCTGTACATTGGTTCTAATCACTAATCTCACAAAAAATCTAACAATTATACTTTACCAAGTGAGTTTTACCTTAGAAAATGTTTTTTTTGAACAGCTGTAGTTTAGTTGTTTCGTAAGCTCGTGATGAGGGATGAACATTTCCAAAAATATTGGGGAATGTCCTGCAAAAAATAATTCCGTTTTTCGGGCGGGATTTATTTGACCTCGAGATTATTTCGGGGCGGGATTATGTAATCAAATTGGTAATCTGTGGTGCGATCGTCTTTTACGAACATGATTACGCGGTACGATCGTCATTTACGGCCGTGATTATGGTTAAATCGTCTGTTTCGGCGAATAGCGGTGCGATCGCCATTATTTTTTTATAAAGTGCGGTGCGATCGTCATTTATGACCGATTGCACCTGTTGCGATCATAAATTACGGCAACTATAACGCGGTTAGGTCACCTATTACTATAAGCGTAATTTCTGTATTTGTACTGGAGGGCAAACATGGTCGTGATTATGATTATTGGGACTTTTCATATATTACAAGAATATTTTCGCCAAATTATTGGGGGTCAACCACCCCCTTGCCACCCCCGAACTACGCTGATATCTATTACGTTGATGGTGCATGGTCCTCTTTTACTGCCTATATTATGTTTTTCGATCGTCAATTATGGCCGATGTTATACGGTGCGATCGTCATTCACGGCCGATGTTACACGATGCGGCCGTTATTTAACCGAGAGATAAGTCAACCTAGGACCCTTTAGATCAGACAATTTGCTTTAAGGGGATTCCAGAGGTGTCCCTGAGTTTAGGCAACCACTCATTGGTTAGAAAGAGATGGAACTCTACATTGATAAGAGACAAAGCTACCTGATGCTGGTATGCCCTTAACGCTTAACGCATCCACAAAATGAAGCTACCTTGGGCCGCGTTCAGGGTTCAGACATTCGTTCATGGAGTCATCTCGACAACCCCCCTCCCCACCCCCAAGAGTTGAGGGGGCTGCCAAATCAACTCAAGCCTATGGTGCCACACATCGTAATCAGGCCCCGACCGTGTTTAATTGTGTTCAGTTTCATAATAAGATTAAAGTAATTTGAATGTTAGTGACAGTTATTCAACCCTCTTTCGTATACCATTTTGTATGGTACTTTAATTTATTAATTAAGTTTTGCTTACCATAGTTAAAACAATAGTTGTACAATTTTATGAATGTGATTGAAAAACCTATTACCGTCATATATGTTATTGCGTGCCGTTATATGGTTTAGTATACCGTTGTAGAATAGTGAAGCAGACGTGTTTCCTCCGTTCTGTGGTAAAATATAATTAGCTCATTAGAAAAAATTTGTGCATTCTATAATTAAAGGTTAAGTAACCTGTACCCATAAGATCTAGTTTTGAGCACTGACGGACCAAGAGGCGGCCGCATAACCCTAATGATGTACGATGATTAAAACAGCCTAAACGTGTCATGCTCCAAACGACGATAGGTAAAATGTTTTATTTAATTCAGTACAGTAATTTTTGTGAAATTCAGTTAAAAATGGCTGTTAACAAGACAGAAAGATAAACAAATATCAACAGAAATTAAATTTAATTATCTCCACTGCATACAACATGTCACTGCTCAAAGCGATGTAGAAACAAAACTTATTTGACTTCTATCGATAAATTCCTTACTTCTAACATCTGGTATTACTAATAATCTATCCATAACGTATTAACGGCTGCAATTCAAATACATTCCTTATTTTTATCTTAAGGGCCAAAAACGAACTTTGAAACCGGCCCGTGCCCTTCAGATTGAAAATATCGAAAAATAAAAACCTTTTTGCACAACTAGTTATCAGGTCAAATAGGCTACGTTGGAACCTCAATCGTCAAAATAGGCTCAGAAATAACGGAGGAGTACTCTTAACAAGAATCGGCTCAGCTTAATAGTATATAAGATATAGAATGATAGTAGGCCTAGTTTAATAACAATTTCTTTCCTATTACTGAAATGTCATCAATACTAAAAATGTTAGATTTTCCTCACATAGTTCCTAAATTGAAGCAGCACTAGATTGCCCGAAGATGTCACTGTGTTGACGGAACACATTCAGTTTAGGAACTGTCGTAAAGTAAATTTTAAATTTATAACATAGTTTGATATTTGTCAGTACTATAAATTGAACGGAACTGGTTTTATAAAAAAAGAAGGGTAAACTAACCACTATGCCCCAGTCTACTAGATTGACTAATAATAATTTTAAATATGTGACGAACTTTCAACTACAGAGTTCTATTAGGCCTTGCCATCCGTGGTATACTTTCCTCATATGTTTTATAGTACCAAAGAGTTTATTATCACTGAATTGTATGTCATTAACAATTTCAGCGGTCTTATAGAGTGTGTTTTATGTTTGATTGCGCAAAGGTTGTCTACAGAAAGGGAAGTCCCAACATACCTACACTTCTGTCCCTTAAATAAAACTTAAATTGGAAAATGTGTAATACAAATGATGGCGATTTTAAGA
The DNA here is from genome assembly GCA_963675035.1 of Allygus modestus. NCBI lineage: Eukaryota > Metazoa > Arthropoda > Insecta > Hemiptera > Cicadellidae > Allygus > Allygus modestus. Next base: position 335,691,543 of record OY776111.1, read on the forward strand.
ACAAATGGAGGGGAAAATAAATACGCAAAGTGAAATCTGCACTCTTCATTTGTGTCGGTTTTGAGGTTTTCTGTCCTTTTGTGAGGAAGAATAAATATAAATAATACAAAAATACAAAATACTTTTTAATAGATATAAAGAGTAAAAACTTAAACTTAATATAAGTGCCTAATTTTTACTGACCTCTTTTCGTTGTTCATTATTAGGTAATTTTAGTTAAAAAGTACAGTAAAATTATAAAACCTTTTATTATAAGGATAAGCAAATTCATACATTTGTATCTTGCTTCGTACAAAAATTAAAAAAAAAAAAAAACGGCGGAGATAACTTGCTTTTAGATATAAGTAAGTTACAATTATAAAGCTATACTACAAAACCACTTCTAGCTAATTAAAGTTATGATTTTAGTATTTTATAGTTTTAGTAAAATTATTAACAAAATAAGTGAATGCGTGTTCGACGGGATTTTAAATCCAAGTACTGTATTTTGTATTTGACAGTCATACGTCAGTTAAAACTAGTTTCCACTACTCGACTGAGCGCGAATGTGATAAGTAGTTCCACATACCGGCACACTATAGCAGCACCAGTAAGCCGTCTCGGTATGTAAAGGATGCACGGCAAGCCGTACCTGACTGCCTTTCGGGAGGGCTGACTGGCTTTCGGGCAGGTGACTGCCACACCGTGTAAAATACCAGCGCGGTGACTGACTTACCGGGCGCAGATGAATGTGTATATATATATATATATATATATATATATATATATATATATATATATATATATATATATAAATACTAACCACAAAGTACTAACTTTGCTGTTTATGGTCCGATTTGTCTGCAATTTGGATATGTTATTCTCCTAAGCTAATACATTAATAAATTCCACATATAATTTCTAAATTCAATATTTCTGTTAAATAAAAAAATATTGTAAATTTATATAGTACCTAATAATATATTAGCCGGCTTCTTTATTTACTGTTTGGTTTGATTTGTTCTTGGGTAAAGCCCCCAACCAAATATAATATTTGTATAAATATTATATTATAAATATAAATTGGTATATATGTAAGATTACCATACATTATTTCCAAATTCGATACTCTGTATAATTTATGTATATAATAACCACAAATATTGTCTGGTCCGATTTGTTTGTAGCTTGGATATGATACTGTCCTAGGCTGCTGCATAAGTAAATACAACATATCATTTTAAAATTTAATTTATACAATATTTTGTAAATTACTATAGTACCAATTGCAGACTTCTTTATTTACCATTCGATTTAACTTATTTTTGGATACGTTAGAGCCCCCAACAATTGTATGTATAATTACCATATATATTTTCCAAATTCATTACTTTGTACAACTTACAGTATAATATAATATATCCGCAAAATACTCACTTTTGTGTTTATAGACCGATTTGTCTACAATTGGATATGTTATTGCCCTAAGTTAATGAATTATTAAATTCCACCTATAATTTCCAAATCCAAACAATATTTTTTTATTTACTATAGTGCCAATTAACAACTTCTTTATTTACAGTCCGATTTGACTAATTTTCGGGTATGCTATAGCCCTCGACTATTGTATGTACAATTACCACATATTATTTCCAAATTCGATACTTGGTAAAATGTATATACCACTAAATACTAACTTTAGTGTTTATGGTCAGATTTAACTATCACTTGGATATGTTTTTGTCCTAATCCAATGTATAATAATATACCCCACACTATTCCCAAATAAGTTTAAACAATATAGCGCCAAATGCCAGCTTCTTTATTTTGTCTGTTGCATGTATAATTGCTATGTATTATCCCAAATGTAATACTGTATAAACTGTATATATACATTTTTGCAAATACTACTAAATACTACTAAATTTGTGTTTATTAGTCAATTTAATTGGTTATTGGATTTGTTGTTGTACTATGCCAAAAGAAGTGTAATTACATATAATTATGCCCACAACTCTTATCTTAAATTTATAAATCACTATAGTGCCATTATAGTGTTCCATTTTACACGAATGTTACAGGTTATGTCAATTGACACATTTTTTCTGTTTGTGGGTGGCAAATCCGAATATCACAGAAAATGTAATAATTTAGAAATATTAATGTTTAAGTTATATATGTTAATATATAGATGGGGTGGTGTCATTTATTACAAAACTGTAATTATTTGGAAGTAATAGTAGACAGTTATATGTATATTAGTCTAAGAAGATAACCAGCCATTTCGATCCACAAACACAAAAAAAACTATCCCTTTGGGACTTTTATTTATTAGCTGAACAAAGTATAGAGACATATGTATACGTAATACCTAGGGGGATAACTGCTCCAAAGATCTACTACATCTGACGGTAAACAAAGAAGTTTGCGATTGTTACATTACTTTGATTATTACATAGTATCGAATCGGTGATAATACTTGGTAAATATAATATCCAAAAATTCAACAAAATAAGTAAGCTGGTATTTGGCACTATAGTAATTTATAAATTTAAGATAAGAGTTTTGGGCATAATTATATGTAAATTACACATCCTTTGGCATAGTACAACAACAAATCCAATAACCAATTAAACTGACTAATAAACACAAATTTAGTAGTATTTAGTAGTATTTGCAAAAATGTATATATACAGTTTATACAGTATTACATTTGGGATAATACATAGCAATTATACATGCAATAGACAAAATAAAGAAGCTGGCATTTGGCGCTATATTGTTTAAAGTTATTTGGGAATAGTGTGGGGTATTTTATTATACATTGGATTAGGACAAAAACATATCCAAGTGATAGTTGAATCGGACCATAAACACTAAAGTTAGTATTTTGTGGTATATACATTAAACAAAGTATCGAATTTGGAAATAATATGTGGTAATTATACATACAATAGTCGAGGGCTATAGCATACCCGAAAATTAGTCAAATCGGACTGTAAATAAAGAAGTCTGCAATTGGTACTATAGTAATTTACAAAATATTGTATAAATTAAATTTTAAAATGATATGTTGTATTTACTTATGCAGCAGCCTAGGACAGTATCATATCCAAGCTACAAACAAATCGGACCACAAATACCAAAGTTAATTTTTGTGGTTATTATATATATAAATTATACAGAGTATCGATTTTGAAATAAACATCTCCAAATGTAAATCACAATGTAACATCTCCAAAAATCAGCCAAATTGGACTGTAAATAAAAAAGTTGACATTTAGCACTAGAGTATTTGTATTTGACCGTAATGTTTAATTTGGAAATTATAGGTAGTGTTTACATATACTCTAGCCTAGGACAATAACATATCCGAGTTAAAAACAAATCGGACCATAAAATAAAGTCAATTTTTTGAACTGATTTTGGAAATAAATTTTTAAAAATATAGGGGACGGATTGGGTATGGGAATATTTGTTTGATATAGTTAGGGGGTGGGCAAGAGTATAGACTAGAGAAGAAATTGTTACAGGCAGTGATCTAGCAAGTGTCCAAAAACTGATCCCCATGTTATTCTTATGGCCCAAACTTGCTAAAGTGGCGTTAAAACGGCTTTTTGCCACTACTTTTATCCGTACTGGACCTCTTCCTAGTCTTATATACAGAAAATTGCTATCCCGTGATAAATAGAAGCAGCAGCATTAGAACAACCAAAAAATAAATATTTTCCAATTTCCATTAAAATTGAAATAACTGCGTGTAGCACAGTATTTGATTTTTTAAATTTGTTATGCGGAAATTGGCTTCCCCCACTTCAGCGTGCTGCGTTCAAACTCATTTTAGACGAGTTCTTTCAGTACTATTGGGCCGAATTTTGATTTATGTATCTTGCTAATTTTGCAGTAAATGAATTTTAAATAGATTGTTACACATTTCTACATTTTGCACGTAGCGTAACGGATTCAGTTGACCAGTTATGGGCTGTATTGATTTACGTAGTGTCATGTGAATAAGGCGCTTGAGGTGTTTGTTCACGGAGGCATGCATGATCGTAAGAGGATGTAGGCATGGAGAAAACCTTGATAAATTCAAATTTGTTTGGTTTTAAATTAAATTCTACACCTTATTTTAGATAACAATTTATAATTTATATGAGGTTTAGCATTCACAAATATAATGTTTAAAACCAAATTGTTAGAATTATTATTGATTTTAGGAGTAACGTAACGTAATTAGAAGGGGCATAGGCTCTGGGTCAGCATTACAAGATACAAACTGGAAATCTAATGCTAACAATATTTTAAAATGTAAACAAATAATTTTTAAATTGATTTTAAAATGTATGTTACTATTTTTGATTACGTAAACATGTTTCTGTATTCTTTCAACATTCCCTGTAACAATGAAAATAGTTAAAATAAAGCGTGAATTGAGTCTATTATAATTCTCCATCATCTTACAGGTTTGTGTTGTGCTACTTTAGAACGCACAATCATGTCAATGTTGTACTGCTATTTAATGATTTATTTCAAACTTACTAATCCGTTATAGCTTTTAATGTTGTACAGTTTGTTTCTTTAAGGGTTGTTTTAACATCAAATATTTATTTGTTATTTTAAAGTACACTTTTATATTATAATTATTTTGTTATATAAACCTGTATTGAAAAATATAATAAAACTAGTTTAACATGAAAATTGTTAATAGATCTCAACGTTAGCAAACTTATGAATAAAGTATATTTCATTACAGTTTTTAAAACGTGAGCTTTTTTAGTGTTTGTATGATTGCGTAGTAGTGGTGAAATACCGGGGAGGCATACTATTCGGCGCTTTTTTCCCATGTTATTCTTATGGGGAGCCGTTTTTGAACATTTGCCAGCTCCCGCCTTACACAAGTTTCCTTGTTAGCCTGTACTAATGTCCAACCCTTGCCTATATTAAATATATTTTCCCAATCCCCATCCCTCCTCTATATTTTTTAAAATTAATTTTCAAATTCAGGCTAAAAAACTATCTTTAGTGTTTATGGTCCGATTTGTCTGCAATTTGGATATGTTATTGTCCTAGGCAAGTGTTTTAATAAATTCCACTTACATTTCCCAAATTCACTATAACGGTCAAATTAAAAAATATTTTTGAAAAATACTATAGTGCCAATTGCCACCTTCTTTATTAACTGTCCGATTTGTCTTCAATTTGGATATGTTATTGTCCTAGGCAAGTGGTTTAATAAATTCCACTTACATATCCCAAATTCACTATTACGGTCAAATTAAAAAATATTTTTGAAAAATACTGCCAATTGCCAACTTCTTTATTAAATGTCCGATTTGTCTGCAATTTGGATATGTTATTGTCCTAGGCAACTGTTTTAATAAATTTCACTTACATATCCCAAATTCACTATTACGGTCAAATTAAAAAATATTTTTGAAAAATACTGCCAATTGCCAACTTCTTTATTAAATGTCCGATTTGTCTGCAATTTGGATATGTTATTGTCCTAGGCAACTGTTTTAATAAATTTCACTTACATATCCCAAATTCACTATTACGGTCAAATTAAAAAATATTTTTGAAAAATACTGCCAATTGCCAACTTCTTTATTTACTGTCCGATTTATTTAAAATTTAGATATGTTATTGTCCTAGGCAAGTGTTTTAATAAATTCCACTTACATTTCCCAAATTCACTATTACGGTCAAATTAAAAAATATTTTTGAAAAATACTGCCAATTGCCAACTTCTTTATTTACTGTCCGATTTGTTTAAAATTTGGATATGTTATTGTTGTAGGCTAGTGTATATGCACCATCCACATTTTACAAATATTGCGGTTAAATTTTAAAAAATTTGGAAAAATACTACCAATTGGCAACTTCTTTATTTATGGTCTGATTTGTTTAAAATTTATATATGTCATTATTCTAGGCTAGTGTATATGTACCATCCACATTTGACAAAATAACTATAATGGTCAAATTTAAAAAATATTTTGAAAAATATACTAACAATTTCAAACTTCTTTATTTACTGTCTGATTTGATTTATTTTCGGATATGTTATAGCTCTTATATAGGTAACAAGACCACACTACCACACGTTCCATTACCCCCCTACAATACAGTATTTTGTCTTTTTTGTTTGTTTATTTTGCTGTAATCCCAAAACTGACTTTGCTGTTTATTGTCCGATTTGCCTACACTTTGGATATTGTCCTAAGCATTTATTGTCTGATTTATTTTTGGATATGTTATAGCCCCCAACTATTATATCTAAAATTACAATATTATTTCCACCTATAATACAGTTGATGTGTTGTTTGTTTTGCCGCAACCTAAAAACTAACATTGGTATTTGTGTTTTTACAAAACTATATTTTGCGGTTGGATTAAAAAAATAAATGCAAGCTTATTATATACATCCAGCTGTTATATTTGCCACATTTCCAATATTGTTGTGACCCTCTCAACTACCTCTCATTGTAATATAATAAGTAATATATATCCACAAAATATTTATGGTCAGAACTGCCTAAATTTTGGATATGTTTTAAGCCAATGCGATAACAAAAATAAATTTTTAAAACCCAAAACAACTAAACACAAAACACTAATCTTTCTTTGTGCTTGTTTGGAGTAGTCTTTATTTTATCCAACTTAATTTTAATTTTGTAGTTAAAATCAAACTTCCCACATTCTAGCTCCCTTTCCAGCCAGTGGTTGGAGACATAAAGGTTACGAATATTTTCAAACTGTACAATATATCTTTTTCTACCCCTATGTTGGACTTGTTTAATAGCGCTTATTAATAATTCCGCACCATATTCCAAATCCTCCAGTCTACTACATTCTTTAAATTTAACATTGCCTTTAATATCTTGCATCTCTATGTCTTCTTGTCCAACATCATCCCACTCATTGTTACGGAAACTTAGGTTTTCTATTTTTGGAAAGGAATTGCCATAAAATGTTGCGGTTCCGTTAGTGTTAAAGCTTGCAAGTGGCTCGTTGGTAGGTAGATAAATAATGTCCAAATCACCACTGTATGGCAACACGCTATAACCTTGCCTATTCTTATTTATCTCTATAAATACAGTTTTACAGACACCTTTAACATAGTATACACCCCTCCGTCCATCCATGATACATTTTAGTCATATTACCAAAACTACTTTCATGTCAATAAACTATCAGAGTTTAATTTTTGAAGAAAAACTATATTCTGACCAATTTTAGAGATGCCTAAAATCTGGAACTAATATAGGTCTAAGTCTAAAATAAGGGCCTTAAACTGTGGGAATGATAATGGAAATACATTCTAATATAGTTTACAAAACCATTTTTCATGACTTAAGAGTTCTGAACTGTAACAAACAATTACAATTGGTGTTTTCACAACGCTCTTACCTTTCATGCAAACATCCATGTTCATATGTGTGTTTGTTCATCAGTTACGTACCCCACCAAGTCCAACAGTGTTGTAATGCTCTCCAAAAATAACAAGTGGTTTTATTGTTTGCAGATATATTTTAATGAAACAGTAGCTTTTCGAAGCTCTAAGAAACATATCTTCCCCATAAGAACAACATATGGTATCTTGGAGGCCCTGAGGTGTCAGGTATGGACAACGTGTACCTGGTCCAGGAGCAGTTCTGAGGAGCCAGCCGGTTTAGAAAACATGTGGACTCACACACACAATATTACATTATTTAGTATTGATTAAATTTGTATTATTATTTCAACCCTTTGACCGCCAATAATATTGTTGGCGGGATTGAATTATGTTGTGTCGTTGATATTTTAAATACTTTGAACGCTTGGACATTTAAAATTTAAAAATTCTTCTGAGAACAGTCGCACAGAAGGGGCAGATAACAAAAAGCAAATCAGCTGATCAGATTTGATTTGAATTATTGGTTTTAAGTTAGATAAATAGGGCTACAACGCCCACACCCTCTCTTATATAGTACACCTTATACATGAAATAATAACTGCAACTACATCAAATACAAAATAACGATAAAGTTAATTAATACAACAATTAAAAAAAATATAATTAATAAATTAAATGTTAATTTTGTGTATTTAAAAAAGTTCAAATAATGTTTCACTTCATCATACGTTTTTTGCTAATTTACAAGAACTTATCATTAATAACAATTAATTTATTCTTACTCCAAAATATTTGATTGGGAAAAAATAAAATCTTTATCAATTTACATAATTGATTGTAATTATGTTCAGTCCTGATTAGTTCTGGGAGGTAGAGATGTGCAACTCACAAAGAATTCAAGCACTAAGTTAATAATGACAATAGAATAGACAAGAGACAATTTATAGTAATAAATGTAATTTTATTGACAGATTTTGTTATTGAAAGGAATTTCAATTTGTTTAGTTATAAAACCTTCCCACTGTCCAAATAAATGTGCAATGTTTAGTTGGGGTACGACTACCCGGTTATGGCATGATACGATTGTAAAGTTTGCATAAGGCCCGATCTCAGTGTGAGCTCTTCTCATCAAAAACACCAGGGTAAAATAGGTCTAAGGTGAATAGAGGAAGATAGTATGAATAGAATAAACATTCGTCATCATATCTCAAGACGTCTGAACTACCGGTACAAAGTCCATACAAACAATTAAAATGGCGTTTTACAGTGGTGTGTTAGATAGACAAGATAATGTATATTGTACGTCAGCTAGCGCATCAATAACAATAGAGGTCTGGGAGGTCTCGCGCCCCAGCAACCTGAGTGATACATAGTGTTCAGTGCTCACCAAAATGGCCGGTGAGCATATTAGAATACTTCACGAGAAAGCAATACTTTTGAATAAATAATGTTATTATGTCTAAAGAACGAGTATGCCAACACATGATTAACGTTATAATAACAGAATTTTGTTGTTTGAAATTTTAAGAGATGTTTTGAAAACGGAATGACTGAAAACGTGAAACACATAAAACATCAAACACAAACTGGATGCGTAGGATTGTACAGTGATGTCTCTGAGGGGAGGGTAGGTGGTAATGACGTAACTCCCCCACCCCTCAACCCCATTTAATGGTTACTGTTGCAATGATCCCAGCAGTGGGCGAAGTGCCAAAGCAGCAGCTATTGTAGGAACCTGTAAACTGAATGCGGACAATAAACTCGCAGGATATTGTTGAAGTTGTCTTCATCGAAATAATGTTATTTATCAGACATGAGAATTTTAGAATTTTAAAATTGCTTTGAGCCTTACAAAATTTAATTATAAGCATGTAGACATTTAGATAGTCTAAATGTGTAGAATGGACTTATCCATCTTTCACGGAACGGGTTGAAAAATATATATATATATATCAATAATTTCTCTCAAATTTGTACCGTGGTTGATAACTCAGGTAAACCTTATAGTGTTTTAGGTCTCTGACAAAACCTCACCACCCGCATTTCTAGAAAAATTCGAAATGTTAACAAATTCAGTTTTTGGGTTTTATAAAATCATTGACTATTATAGTCAATGATAAAACCGTAAACTTTAAAAACAATTTACTTATCACCATAAAAAATACTTGAAAAACTAAATTAATTAGCATTTTGGTTTATTGACTAATGTTTGCAGAGAAGATTTAAATTTTCAATAAGCGATAAACACAGTACGTTCTCCAATATGTTATTCGTATGGGGAATACAAAATATAAGTTATCTCTTATTTAATGAACAATTTAATTAAAATCTGGTATGTAGGTTAAGTTAACATTGACTAATAGACGTTATTTGTAGCGGAGAGTGAGGAGGGGGATTACCCTCATACCACTGTGTGTAACGGATGCCTCTGTAGCCCAAGGGACTTGATTGGATATTTCTGAAAAAAGTTTGCTATAGAAGATTTTCTTTACACAATTTATATTCTATATTATTTAGTCAATTTAAGGACTAAAACTGGTGCTACGGAGTTGATGAGATTGTAGCATCAGACCATTTACACCAACCGAATGTTATACACCTCCATCAAATGGGAATTGTGTGGCGATTCCAACCAGCCTGCGATTTTCACTACCACTCCAAACCATAGTCGTCAAGTTTCATCAGATGTCCGTCCTTCTTTGAGTGCCACAAGATCTGCGACTTTCAACCAACGAGCTATTCTGGGTCCTACCACTTGTTCTATTGTCATTATTAACTTAGTGCTTGAATTCTTTGTGAGTTGCACATCTCTACCTCCCAGAACTAATCAGGACTGAACATAATTACAATCAGTTATGTAAATTGATAAAGATTTTATTTTTTCCCAATCAAATATTTTGGAGTAAGAATAAATTAATTGTTATTAATAATAAGTTCTTGTAAATTAGCAAAAAACGTATGATGAAGTGAAACATTATTTGAACTTTTTTAAATACACAAAATTAACATTTAATTTATTAATTATATTTTTTTTAATTGTTGTATTAATTAACTTTATCGTTATTTTGTATTTGATGTAGTTGCAGTTATTATTTCATGTATAAGGTGTACTATATAAGAGAGGGTGTGGGCGTTGTAGCCCTATTTATCTAACTTAAAACCAATAATTCAAATCAAATCTGATCAGCTGATTTGCTTTTTGTTATCTGCCCCTTCTGTGCGACTGTTCTCAGAAGAATTTTTAAATTTTAAATGTCCAAGCGTTCAAAGTATTTAAAATATCAACGACACAACATAATTCAATCCCACCAACAATATTATTGGCGGTCAAAGGGTTGAAATAATAATACAAATTTAATCAATACTAAATAATGTAATATTGTGTGTGTGAGTCCACATGTTTTCTAAACCGGCTGGCTCCTCAGAACTGCTCCTGGACCAGGTACACGTTGTCCATACCTGACACCTCAGGGCCTCCAAGATACCATATGTTGTTCTTATGGGGAAGATATGTTTCTTAGAGCTTCGAAAAGCTACTGTTTCATTAAAATATATCTGCAAACAATAAAACCACTTGTTATTTTTGGAGAGCATTACAACACTGTTGGACTTGGTGGGGTACGTAACTGATGAACAAACACACATATGAACATGGATGTTTGCATGAAAGGTAAGAGCGTTGTGAAAACACCAATTGTAATTGTTTGTTACAGTTCAGAACTCTTAAGTCATGAAAAATGGTTTTGTAAACTATATTAGAATGTATTTCCATTATCATTCCCACAGTTTAGGGCCCTTATTTTAGACTTAGACCTATATTAGTTCCAGATTTTAGGCATCTCTAAAATTGGTCAGAATATAGTTTTTCTTCAAAAATTAAACTCTGATAGTTTATTGACATGAAAGTAGTTTTGGTAATATGACTAAAATGTATCATGGATGGACGGAGGGGTGTATACTATGTTAAAGGTGTCTGTAAAACTGTATTTATAGAGATAAATAAGAATAGGCAAGGTTATAGCGTGTTGCCATACAGTGGTGATTTGGACATTATTTATCTACCTACCAACGAGCCACTTGCAAGCTTTAACACTAACGGAACCGCAACATTTTATGGCAATTCCTTTCCAAAAATAGAAAACCTAAGTTTCCGTAACAATGAGTGGGATGATGTTGGACAAGAAGACATAGAGATGCAAGATATTAAAGGCAATGTTAAATTTAAAGAATGTAGTAGACTGGAGGATTTGGAATATGGTGCGGAATTATTAATAAGCGCTATTAAACAAGTCCAACATAGGGGTAGAAAAAGATATATTGTACAGTTTGAAAATATTCGTAACCTTTATGTCTCCAACCACTGGCTGGAAAGGGAGCTAGAATGTGGGAAGTTTGATTTTAACTACAAAATTAAAATTAAGTTGGATAAAATAAAGACTACTCCAAACAAGCACAAAGAAAGATTAGTGTTTTGTGTTTAGTTGTTTTGGGTTTTAAAAATTTATTTTTGTTATCGCATTGGCTTAAAACATATCCAAAATTTAGGCAGTTCTGACCATAAATATTTTGTGGATATATATTACTTATTATATTACAATGAGAGGTAGTTGAGAGGGTCACAACAATATTGGAAATGTGGCAAATATAACAGCTGGATGTATATAATAAGCTTGCATTTATTTTTTTTAATCCAACCGCAAAATATAGTTTTGTAAAAACACAAATACCAATGTTAGTTTTTAGGTTGCGGCAAAACAAACAACACATCAACTGTATTATAGGTGGAAATAATATTGTAATTTTAGATATAATAGTTGGGGGCTATAACATATCCAAAAATAAATCAGACAATAAATGCTTAGGACAATATCCAAAGTGTAGGCAAATCGGACAATAAACAGCAAAGTCAGTTTTGGGATTACAGCAAAATAAACAAACAAAAAAGACAAAATACTGTATTGTATGGGGGTAATGGAACGTGTGGTAGTGTGGTCTTGTTACCTATATAAGAGCTATAACATATCCGAAAATAAATCAAATCAGACAGTAAATAAAGAAGTTTGAAATTGTTAGTATATTTTTCAAAATATTTTTTAAATTTGACCATTATAGTTATTTTGTCAAATGTGGATGGTACATATACACTAGCCTAGAATAATGACATATATAAATTTTAAACAAATCAGACCATAAATAAAGAAGTTGCCAATTGGTAGTATTTTTCCAAATTTTTTAAAATTTAACCGCAATATTTGTAAAATGTGGATGGTGCATATACACTAGCCTACAACAATAACATATCCAAATTTTAAACAAATCGGACAGTAAATAAAGAAGTTGGCAATTGGCAGTATTTTTCAAAAATATTTTTTAATTTGACCGTAATAGTGAATTTGGGAAATGTAAGTGGAATTTATTAAAACACTTGCCTAGGACAATAACATATCTAAATTTTAAATAAATCGGACAGTAAATAAAGAAGTTGGCAATTGGCAGTATTTTTCAAAAATATTTTTTAATTTGACCGTAATAGTGAATTTGGGATATGTAAGTGAAATTTATTAAAACAGTTGCCTAGGACAATAACATATCCAAATTGCAGACAAATCGGACATTTAATAAAGAAGTTGGCAATTGGCAGTATTTTTCAAAAATATTTTTTAATTTGACCGTAATAGTGAATTTGGGAAATGTAAGGCTAATTTATTAAAACACTTGCCTATAACAATAACATATCTAAATTTTAAACAAATCGGACAGTAAATAAAGAAGTTGGCAATTGGCAGTATTTTTCAAAAATATTTTTTAATTTGACCGTAATAGTGAATTTGGGAAATGTAAGTGGAATTTATTAAAACACTTGCCTAGGACAATAACATATCTAAATTTTAAATAAATCGGACAGTAAATAAAGAAGTTGGCAATTGGCAGTATTTTTCAAAAATATTTTTTAATTTGACCGTAATAGTGAATTTGGGATATGTAAGTGAAATTTATTAAAACAGTTGCCTAGGACAATAACATATCCAAATTGCAGACAAATCGGACATTTAATAAAGAAGTTGGCAATTGGCAGTATTTTTCAAAAATATTTTTTAATTTGACCGTAATAGTGAATTTGGGATATGTAAGTGGAATTTATTAAACCACTTGCCTAGGACAATAACATATCCAAATTGAAGACAAATCGGACAGTTAATAAAGAAGGTGGCAATTGGCACTATAGTATTTTTCAAAAATATTTTTTAATTTGACCGTTATAGTGAATTTGGGAAATGTAAGTGGAATTTATTAAAACACTTGCCTAGGACAATAACATATCCAAATTGCAGACAAATCGGACCATAAACACTAAAGATAGTTTTTTAGCCTGAATTTGAAAATTAATTTTAAAAAATATAGAGGAGGGATGGGGATTGGGAAAATATATTTAATATAGGCAAGGGTTGGACATTAGTACAGGCTAACAAGGAAACTTGTGTAAGGCGGGAGCTGGCAAATGTTCAAAAACGGCTCCCCATAAGAATAACATGGGAAAAAAGCGCCGAATAGTATGCCTCCCCGGTATTTCACCACTACTTTGCGTCATGGGGTCCTGTAACGCCGAATCATATATGTTTAACTTTAAGTGTGGTGTCATAGCTCCAAATAAATATTTTGACTTTCGAGTTATTACACATACAAAAGACATTTTTTATCGAGTAAAACAACCAATGTTTTTTGGGTGAGTTTAGAAATTAAGTCCAGCTTTAGCATAACTTCGAAACGGTGCGATGTTGTACTAGACCGAAAGCGGCATGGTAAGATAAAAGAGATTGACACACGGTTAATGGTTTATGTTAGAATATATGTTATGTTGGTTTAGGTTAGGTTAGTTTAGGTTACTTCGTCATGAAGTGGGCCGCTCACACAATTCGTTTTGCTCAATAACGTACTTGTGTACAGTCGAGTCTAAAAAACACGTAATTTCAGTAAGTCTAACTACATTTGATTTCGGTTGAGTCTCAAAGGAATTGATTTCGATCGTATGTAAAACAATTGGTTGGGAACTGTAATGAAGGGGGGAGAGTTAGTTAGTTTATTATAATATTTCTGTAGTTAAATATGCAAGAGATAAGGCAAGATTTTGTAAGGAGGGAGTATTTAGCATGTTGTGTGAGTAGGCTGGAATGTATTAACTTTAAAAAAATCTAATAATTATAAAACTTACTTGGTCCAAGGTCTAACAGGCCCTGGACCCTGAGGGGGTCGCGAATTTTAAAAGTTTTGACGTTAATCCACAGGACAGCCAAGCTCGAAGACTTGGATTTGTCATAAAGCCTTCATCATATAAATCATATACAAAAATCATAACTACCCCAGTTGATGTAAGGCAGGATTTAAAATTGCTGGACCAGAGAAAAAACGCACTGTAATAAGATGTTTAAATAACAAATAATATGTTTTAGAAACTAAACATGAACAATGTTTACCCAAAAACCAGCTGGGCAAACCATCAGTTTCTATACAACATAATTAGCATGTATTTTATAAGGAGAGACCTCTTAGAACATCGCTCAGCCTCTTTATGGGCCTTCAATAACAAGTGGTAGGACCCAGAATAGCTCGTTGGTTGAAAGTCGCAGATCTTGTGGCACTCAAAGAAGGACGGACATCTGATGAAACTTGACGACTATGGTTTGGAGTGGTAGTGAAAATCGCAGGCTGGTTGGAATCAGAAACCGCCACACAATTCCCATTTGATGGAGGTGTATAACATTCGGTTGGTGTAAATGGTCTGATGCTACAATCTCATCAACTCCGTAGCACCAGTTTTAGTCCTTAAATTGACTAAATAATATAGAATATAAATTGTGTAAAGAAAATCTTCTATAGCAAACTTTTTTCAGAAATATCCAATCAAGTCCCTTGGGCTACAGAGGCATCCGTTACACACAGTGGTATGAGGGTAATCCCCCTCCTCACTCTCCGCTACAAATAACGTCTATTAGTCAATGTTAACTTAACCTACATACCAGATTTTAATTAAATTGTTCATTAAATAAGAGATAACTTATATTTTGTATTCCCCATACGAATAACATATTGGAGAACGTACTGTGTTTATCGCTTATTGAAAATTTAAATCTTCTCTGCAAACATTAGTCAATAAACCAAAATGCTAATTAATTTAGTTTTTCAAGTATTTTTTATGGTGATAAGTAAATTGTTTTTAAAGTTTACGGTTTTATCATTGACTATAATAGTCAATGATTTTATAAAACCCAAAAACTGAATTTGTTAACATTTCGAATTTTTCTAGAAATGCGGGTGGTGAGGTTTTGTCAGAGACCTAAAACACTATAAGGTTTACCTGAGTTATCAACCACGGTACAAATTTGAGAGAAATTATTAATATATATATATATATTTTTCAACCCGTTCCGTGAAAGATGGATAAGTCCATTCTACACATTTAGACTATCTAAATGTCTACATGCTTATAATTAAATTTTGTAAGGCTCAAAGCAATTTTAAAATTCTAAAATTCTCATGTCTGATAAATAACATTATTTCGATGAAGACAACTTCAACAATATCCTGCGAGTTTATTGTCCGCATTCAGTTTACAGGTTCCCTACAATAGCTGCTGCTTTGGCACTTCACCCACTGCTGGGATCATTGCAACAGTAACCATTAAAGGGGGTTGAGGGGTGGGGGAGTTACGTCATTACCACCTACCCTCCCCTCAGAGACATCACTGTACAATCCTACACATCCAGTTTGTGTTTGATGTTTTATGTGTTTCACGTTTTCAGTCATTCCGTTTTCAAAACATCTCTTAAAATTTCAAACAACAAAATTCTGTTATTATAACGTTAATCATGTGTTGGCATACTCGTTCTTTAGACATAATAACATTATTTATTCAAAAGTATTGCTTTCTCGTGAAGTATTCTAATATGCTCACCGGCCATTTTGGTGAGCACTGAACACTATGTATCACTCAGGTTGCTGGGGCGCGAGACCTCCCAGACCTCTATTGTTATTGATGCGCTAGCTGACGTACAATATACATTATCTTGTCTATCTAACACACCACTGTAAAACGCCATTTTAATTGTTTGTATGGACTTTGTACCGGTAGTTCAGACGTCTTGAGATATGATGACGAATGTTTATTCTATTCATACTATCTTCCTCTATTCACCTTAGACCTATTTTACCCTGGTGTTTTTGATGAGAAGAGCTCACACTGAGATCGGGCCTTATGCAAACTTTACAATCGTATCATGCCATAACCGGGTAGTCGTACCCCAACTAAACATTGCACATTTATTTGGACAGTGGGAAGGTTTTATAACTAAACAAATTGAAATTCCTTTCAATAACAAAATCTGTCAATAAAATTACATTTATTACTATAAATTGTCTCTTGTCTATTCTATTGTCATTATTAACTTAGTGCTTGAATTCTTTGTGAGTTGCACATCTCTACCTCCCAGAACTAATCAGGACTGAACATAATTACAATCAATTATGTAAATTGATAAAGATTTTATTTTTTCCCAATCAAATATTTTGGAGTAAGAATAAATTAATTGTTATTAATAATAAGTTCTTGTAAATTAGCAAAAAACGTATGATGAAGTGAAACATTATTTGAACTTTTTTAAATACACAAAATTAACATTTAATTTATTAATTATATTTTTTTTAATTGTTGTATTAATTAACTTTATCGTTATTTTGTATTTGATGTAGTTGCAGTTATTATTTCATGTATAAGGTGTACTATATAAGAGAGGGTGTGGGCGTTGTAGCCCTATTTATCTAACTTAAAACCAATAATTCAAATCAAATCTGATCAGCTGATTTGCTTTTTGTTATCTGCCCCTTCTGTGCGACTGTTCTCAGAAGAATTTTTAAATTTTAAATGTCCAAGCGTTCAAAGTATTTAAAATATCAACGACACAACATAATTCAATCCCACCAACAATATTATTGGCGGTCAAAGGGTTGAAATAATAATACAAATTTAATCAATACTAAATAATGTAATATTGTGTGTGTGAGTCCACATGTTTTCTAAACCGGCTGGCTCCTCAGAACTGCTCCTGGACCAGGTACACGTTGTCCATACCTGACACCTCAGGGCCTCCAAGATACCATATGTTGTTCTTATGGGGAAGATATGTTTCTTAGAGCTTCGAAAAGCTACTGTTTCATTAAAATATATCTGCAAACAATAAAACCACTTGTTATTTTTGGAGAGCATTACAACACTGTTGGACTTGGTGGGGTACGTAACTGATGAACAAACACACATATGAACATGGATGTTTGCATGAAAGGTAAGAGCGTTGTGAAAACACCAATTGTAATTGTTTGTTACAGTTCAGAACTCTTAAGTCATGAAAAATGGTTTTGTAAACTATATTAGAATGTATTTCCATTATCATTCCCACAGTTTAGGGCCCTTATTTTAGACTTAGACCTATATTAGTTCCAGATTTTAGGCATCTCTAAAATTGGTCAGAATATAGTTTTTCTTCAAAAATTAAACTCTGATAGTTTATTGACATGAAAGTAGTTTTGGTAATATGACTAAAATGTATCATGGATGGACGGAGGGGTGTATACTATGTTAAAGGTGTCTGTAAAACTGTATTTATAGAGATAAATAAGAATAGGCAAGGTTATAGCGTGTTGCCATACAGTGGTGATTTGGACATTATTTATCTACCTACCAACGAGCCACTTGCAAGCTTTAACACTAACGGAACCGCAACATTTTATGGCAATTCCTTTCCAAAAATAGAAAACCTAAGTTTCCGTAACAATGAGTGGGATGATGTTGGACAAGAAGACATAGAGATGCAAGATATTAAAGGCAATGTTAAATTTAAAGAATGTAGTAGACTGGAGGATTTGGAATATGGTGCGGAATTATTAATAAGCGCTATTAAACAAGTCCAACATAGGGGTAGAAAAAGATATATTGTACAGTTTGAAAATATTCGTAACCTTTATGTCTCCAACCACTGGCTGGAAAGGGAGCTAGAATGTGGGAAGTTTGATTTTAACTACAAAATTAAAATTAAGTTGGATAAAATAAAGACTACTCCAAACAAGCACAAAGAAAGATTAGTGTTTTGTGTTTAGTTGTTTTGGGTTTTAAAAATTTATTTTTGTTATCGCATTGGCTTAAAACATATCCAAAATTTAGGCAGTTCTGACCATAAATATTTTGTGGATATATATTACTTATTATATTACAATGAGAGGTAGTTGAGAGGGTCACAACAATATTGGAAATGTGGCAAATATAACAGCTGGATGTATATAATAAGCTTGCATTTATTTTTTTTAATCCAACCGCAAAATATAGTTTTGTAAAAACACAAATACCAATGTTAGTTTTTAGGTTGCGGCAAAACAAACAACACATCAACTGTATTATAGGTGGAAATAATATTGTAATTTTAGATATAATAGTTGGGGGCTATAACATATCCAAAAATAAATCAGACAATAAATGCTTAGGACAATATCCAAAGTGTAGGCAAATCGGACAATAAACAGCAAAGTCAGTTTTGGGATTACAGCAAAATAAACAAACAAAAAAGACAAAATACTGTATTGTAGGGGGGTAATGGAACGTGTGGTAGTGTGGTCTTGTTACCTATATAAGAGCTATAACATATCCGAAAATAAATCAAATCAGACAGTAAATAAAGAAGTTTGAAATTGTTAGTATATTTTTCAAAATATTTTTTAAATTTGACCATTATAGTTATTTTGTCAAATGTGGATGGTACATATACACTAGCCTAGAATAATGACATATATAAATTTTAAACAAATCAGACCATAAATAAAGAAGTTGCCAATTGGTAGTATTTTTCCAAATTTTTTAAAATTTAACCGCAATATTTGTAAAATGTGGATGGTGCATATACACTAGCCTACAACAATAACATATCCAAATTTTAAACAAATCGGACAGTAAATAAAGAAGTTGGCAATTGGCAGTATTTTTCAAAAATATTTTTTAATTTGACTGTAATAGTGAATTTGGGAAATGTAAGGCTAATTTATTAAAACACTTGCCTATAACAATAACATATCTAAATTTTAAACAAATCGGACAGTAAATAAAGAAGTTGGCAATTGGCAGTATTTTTCAAAAATATTTTTTAATTTGACCGTAATAGTGAATTTGGGAAATGTAAGTGGAATTTATTAAAACACTTGCCTAGGACAATAACATATCTAAATTTTAAATAAATCGGACAGTAAATAAAGAAGTTGGCAATTGGCAGTATTTTTCAAAAATATTTTTTAATTTGACCGTAATAGTGAATTTGGGATATGTAAGTGAAATTTATTAAAACAGTTGCCTAGGACAATAACATATCCAAATTGCAGACAAATCGGACATTTAATAAAGAAGTTGGCAATTGGCAGTATTTTTCAAAAATATTTTTTAATTTGACCGTAATAGTGAATTTGGGATATGTAAGTGGAATTTATTAAACCACTTGCCTAGGACAATAACATATCCAAATTGAAGACAAATCGGACAGTTAATAAAGAAGGTGGCAATTGGCACTATAGTATTTTTCAAAAATATTTTTTAATTTGACCGTTATAGTGAATTTGGGAAATGTAAGTGGAATTTATTAAAACACTTGCCTAGGACAATAACATATCCAAATTGCAGACAAATCGGACCATAAACACTAAAGATAGTTTTTTAGCCTGAATTTGAAAATTAATTTTAAAAAATATAGAGGAGGGATGGGGATTGGGAAAATATATTTAATATAGGCAAGGGTTGGACATTAGTACAGGCTAACAAGGAAACTTGTGTAAGGCGGGAGCTGGCAAATGTTCAAAAACGGCTCCCCATAAGAATAACATGGGAAAAAAGCGCCGAATAGTATGCCTCCCCGGTATTTCACCACTACTTTGCGTCATGGGGTCCTGTAACGCCGAATCATATATGTTTAACTTTAAGTGTGGTGTCATAGCTCCAAATAAATATTTTGACTTTCGAGTTATTACACATACAAAAGACATTTTTTATCGAGTAAAACAACCAATGTTTTTTGGGTGAGTTTAGAAATTAAGTCCAGCTTTAGCATAACTTCGAAACGGTGCGATGTTGTACTAGACCGAAAGCGGCATGGTAAGATAAAAGAGATTGACACACGGTTAATGGTTTATGTTAGAATATATGTTATGTTGGTTTAGGTTAGGTTAGTTTAGGTTACTTCGTCATGAAGTGGGCCGCTCACACAATTCGTTTTGCTCAATAACGTACTTGTGTACAGTCGAGTCTAAAAAACACGTAATTTCAGTAAGTCTAACTACATTTGATTTCGGTTGAGTCTCAAAGGAATTGATTTCGATCGTATGTAAAACAATTGGTTGGGAACTGTAATGAAGGGGGGAGAGTTAGTTAGTTTATTATAATATTTCTGTAGTTAAATATGCAAGAGATAAGGCAAGATTTTGTAAGGAGGGAGTATTTAGCATGTTGTGTGAGTAGGCTGGAATGTATTAACTTTAAAAAATCTAATAATTATAAAACTTACTTGGTCCAAGGTCTAACAGGCCCTGGACCCTGAGGGGGTCGCGAATTTTAAAAGTTTTGACGTTAATCCACAGGACAGCCAAGCTCGAAGACTTGGATTTGTCATAAAGCCTTCATCATATAAATCATATACAAAAATCATAACTACCCCAGTTGATGTAAGGCAGGATTTAAAATTGCTGGACCAGAGAAAAAACGCACTGTAATAAGATGTTTAAATAACAAATAATATGTTTTAGAAACTAAACATGAACAATGTTTACCCAAAAACCAGCTGGGCAAACCATCAGTTTCTATACAACATAATTAGCATGTATTTTATAAGGAGAGACCTCTTAGAACATCGCTCAGCCTCTTTATGGGCCTTCAATAACAAGTGGTAGGACCCAGAATAGCTCGTTGGTTGAAAGTCGCAGATCTTGTGGCACTCAAAGAAGGACGGACATCTGATGAAACTTGACGACTATGGTTTGGAGTGGTAGTGAAAATCGCAGGCTGGTTGGAATCAGAAACCGCCACACAATTCCCATTTGATGGAGGTGTATAACATTCGGTTGGTGTAAATGGTCTGATGCTACAATCTCATCAACTCCGTAGCACCAGTTTTAGTCCTTAAATTGACTAAATAATATAGAATATAAATTGTGTAAAGAAAATCTTCTATAGCAAACTTTTTTCAGAAATATCCAATCAAGTCCCTTGGGCTACAGAGGCATCCGTTACACACAGTGGTATGAGGGTAATCCCCCTCCTCACTCTCCGCTACAAATAACGTCTATTAGTCAATGTTAACTTAACCTACATACCAGATTTTAATTAAATTGTTCATTAAATAAGAGATAACTTATATTTTGTATTCCCCATACGAATAACATATTGGAGAACGTACTGTGTTTATCGCTTATTGAAAATTTAAATCTTCTCTGCAAACATTAGTCAATAAACCAAAATGCTAATTAATTTAGTTTTTCAAGTATTTTTTATGGTGATAAGTAAATTGTTTTTAAAGTTTACGGTTTTATCATTGACTATAATAGTCAATGATTTTATAAAACCCAAAAACTGAATTTGTTAACATTTCGAATTTTTCTAGAAATGCGGGTGGTGAGGTTTTGTCAGAGACCTAAAACACTATAAGGTTTACCTGAGTTATCAACCACGGTACAAATTTGAGAGAAATTATTAATATATATATATATATTTTTCAACCCGTTCCGTGAAAGATGGATAAGTCCATTCTACACATTTAGACTATCTAAATGTCTACATGCTTATAATTAAATTTTGTAAGGCTCAAAGCAATTTTAAAATTCTAAAATTCTCATGTCTGATAAATAACATTATTTCGATGAAGACAACTTCAACAATATCCTGCGAGTTTATTGTCCGCATTCAGTTTACAGGTTCCCTACAATAGCTGCTGCTTTGGCACTTCGCCCACTGCTGGGATCATTGCAACAGTAACCATTAAAGGGGGTTGAGGGGTGGGGGAGTTACGTCATTACCACCTACCCTCCCCTCAGAGACATCACTGTACAATCCTACGCATCCAGTTTGTGTTTGATGTTTTATGTGCTTCACGTTTTCAGTCATTCCGTTTTCAAAACATCTCTTAAAATTTCAAACAACAAAATTCTGTTATTATAACGTTAATCATGTGTTGGCATACTCGTTCTTTAGACATAATAACATTATTTATTCAAAAGTATTGCTTTCTCGTGAAGTATTCTAATATGCTCACCGGCCATTTTGGTGAGCACTGAACACTATGTATCACTCAGGTTGCTGGGGCGCGAGACCTCCCAGACCTCTATTGTTATTGATGCGCTAGCTGACGTACAATATACATTATCTTGTCTATCTAACACACCACTGTAAAACGCCATTTTAATTGTTTGTATGGACTTTGTACCGGTAGTTCAGACGTCTTGAGATATGATGACGAATGTTTATTCTATTCATACTATCTTCCTCTATTCACCTTAGACCTATTTTACCCTGGTGTTTTTGATGAGAAGAGCTCACACTGAGATCGGGCCTTATGCAAACTTTACAATCGTATCATGCCATAACCGGGTAGTCGTACCCCAACTAAACATTGCACATTTATTTGGACAGTGGGAAGGTTTTATAACTAAACAAATTGAAATTCCTTTCAATAACAAAATCTGTCAATAAAATTACATTTATTACTATAAATTGTCTCTTGTCTATTCTATTGTCATTATTAACTTAGTGCTTGAATTCTTTGTGAGTTGCACATCTCTACCTCCCAGAACTAATCAGGACTGAACATAATTACAATCAATTATGTAAATTGATAAAGATTTTATTTTTTCCCAATCAAATATTTTGGAGTAAGAATAAATTAATTGTTATTAATAATAAGTTCTTGTAAATTAGCAAAAAACGTATGATGAAGTGAAACATTATTTGAACTTTTTTAAATACACAAAATTAACATTTAATTTATTAATTATATTTTTTTTATTGTTGTATTAATTAACTTTATCGTTATTTTGTATTTGATGTAGTTGCAGTTATTATTTCATGTATAAGGTGTACTATATAAGAGAGGGTGTGGGCGTTATAGCCCTATTTATCTAACTTAAAACCAATAATTCAAATCAAATCTGATCAGCTGATTTGCTTTTTGTTATCTGCCCCTTCTGTGCGACTGTTCTCAGAAGAATTTTTAAATTTTAAATGTCCAAGCGTTCAAAGTATTTAAAATATCAACGACACAACATAATTCAATCCCACCAACAATATTATTGGCGGTCAAAGGGTTGAAATAATAATACAAATTTAATCAATACTAAATAATGTAATATTGTGTGTGTGAGTCCACATGTTTTCTAAACCGGCTGGCTCCTCAGAACTGCTCCTGGACCAGGTACACGTTGTCCATACCTGACACCTCAGGGCCTCCAAGATACCATATGTTGTTCTTATGGGGAAGATATGTTTCTTAGAGCTTCGAAAAGCTACTGTTTCATTAAAATATATCTGCAAACAATAAAACCACTTGTTATTTTTGGAGAGCATTACAACACTGTTGGACTTGGTGGGGTACGTAACTGATGAACAAACACACATATGAACATGGATGTTTGCATGAAAGGTAAGAGCGTTGTGAAAACACCAATTGTAATTGTTTGTTACAGTTCAGAACTCTTAAGTCATGAAAAATGGTTTTGTAAACTATATTAGAATGTATTTCCATTATCATTCCCACAGTTTAGGGCCCTTATTTTAGACTTAGACCTATATTAGTTCCAGATTTTAGGCATCTCTAAAATTGGTCAGAATATAGTTTTTCTTCAAAAATTAAACTCTGATAGTTTATTGACATGAAAGTAGTTTTGGTAATATGACTAAAATGTATCACTGTAAACAATAATTCTGTTTTCATGTTTCTCTAGACGTAATACCCCAAAAACGAAATGTAAACTTGAAAGGCAAAAGAATAGGTATAATAACTACTTAATAAAATAATAGTTAAATAGTTCAATTACATTTCCCATGATATTATAACATCAAAATAGCACTAAATCAAAACTTAAAAACAAAAAATATTTACCAATAACGAAAGTGGCAGACCTATGTAGGGCACGCACAGCATTATTGATTTGACCTAAAACCTCCACGTGCCTACCCCCTCCCTTCTCCAAACCTTTAGGGGGGTGGATGAGTACTGGAGTGACCTAGGCCTAGTAGTAGGTCTGATATTGCACCCCCTCTTTCAAACCAGCCGTGCTGCCGCCCTACATATTACGTACCGACACCATTATAACTGGTTTATTAGTTTACAACATCTGGGGCCCGTTGCATAAAACTACAAATTCAATTTTATAAACTTACAATTACAAGTGTCTGTAATTACAATATTAAAATTACAGGAATTGCTGGAATAATGTTGTAAACTTGTAAAAAAAATACAAAAGTTGTAAACAGTTTTACAATGAAATAAAATACCCCCGTCACAGAGTGGCAGTGAGCTAATGAAGAAACGGGACACAAATTATACTAAGTAACTTCCTAACAAATAAGTTTAATAAACGCTTGGAAGTTATACTAATTTCATACTTTTTTCAACTCTATACAAAATTGGTACGTTTGTTAAATCTGAAAAAGAAGTAAAACATACATATAAGTCAAAAGTACGAAGAGATATCGGAAGATATCTTTAAAATACTATTCAAAAATATTTTGTGTGCAAATATCAGTAGACCACAACGAGATGAAGCCATATATAAGCTACCAATTTTCGTCAGGATACATTCACCAATAAGAGAGATATACAATTTTTCTTATTCTCCATTAGTGCCAGCTAAATTTAGACCTACGTTTGCAAAAATATAGTTGAAATATTGACAGATAAAACCTAACCTATCTATTACATAACCTCCAAAAATAGTTTCTACACTTTAAAAGAGGCAACGAATGGTAGGTAAAATAATATTACAATTTTACAGGAACTTGTAATTCTGTAAAAGTTGTATTGTAAGTACAAGTGTGTTTAAAAAAAGTGTGAACACACCTGTATTTTTGTTAAATCCACTGGTGAAATTGTAAGTTTCACTGGTTGTTACAATACAAGTCTACGCATTATTGAATGCACACTTGTACACTTGACGCAGAATATCTTGAGCTGTGGGGACTGTTTTCAGTTCAATCAGTTGAGTAGAATGAGATTTAGACATCGGTCTAAATCTGTCATCTGTTGTTTCCATAATCTGTTCAGTCATTTAATCGTAATATTATTGTTATGTAAACAATATAACTGTCCGTCAGTATTCCATGTTTAGTAGGCCAGCTGGTTATCTCAGTCATACCGGCAGTGGAGTAAGCCACAGTTCAAGATACTTCACGTGATGTGTAATTACAATTTCTAGAAATTTGCCTGTAAACCTGTAAATATGTACAAAATTGTAGTTTTATCCAATCGACTGGCCTTATATCATCAACAATATTTTAAAGAGGTTAGTTATTGTTCAAAATTATAAATGGGCACATTAAAAATTTAAGAATTCATCATATTTACACTACACTAGACATGGTAAAACAATTCAATAACACAATTGAGGCTTCTCTTTGGTTTTGATACGAAAATGTCAAAACTTTTTCCTACGTTCCAGATATTATGAAACTTTAATTTGTGGTGTTGATAATAAAAAGGATAATTGAAGAAAAAGCTTGTTTATATCTCTATTTTAAAAATTAGTGTTTTATCCCAATCCTGGAACTTGAGCAAAGAAAATTATGGTTGGTTGCATACTTGTTCTCTCCAGTTCAAAATTAATAATCAGGATTACTACAGTTTCAGCAAATTAGCTTGAATCGTGCGTGCACACGTTATTAAATAATAGTTTGCCATAATTTAAAAAATATGCAAAAACACTCTCTCACTTGTAGAATAGTATATTTCACTACTGTTTTGGGGCAAGATAGCATTTTACTATCTGGAAAATGCTATCAAGCAACGAAATAGGACTTTTATGGCGAGTAGTGAACGATACTTTTCATCATAATGCAAATAACCACACTAGAATTTTTTTATTTCTGCTATTTTATAGTCTAGTAATTTTCCATAAGTAAACACAACACGGATTTACAATTCATTTTAGTGTTTAAAGTCAGCTGTTTTAACATAGAATTGTCAAAACAGTCAAACAAAACAGGAACTTGTTTGGGACAGGAAATTGTTTGGGACAGGAAAAGTATTGTTTGGGACAGTCAAAGTCAGCTGTTCATTTTTTGTTTTGTTACAAGGAAATCTATAATTTTTGTAGACCTCAGCTGCATGGTAATGGGCTATTTTCAAGTGCAGAGTGATGAAAACATTTTTTTCATTCATAACATTTTGAAACATACCTTAGCTGCATATTCATCCCCATATGTGAGAAATAAGTGGACACCTAGTTCATATACTGTTAAATCTGGCACTGACACCATAATTATTTCAGTGTGATGAACTAAATTAAATGAACTGATTTAAATGGTATAAACTGAATTTAAATCTTTCACTATCCAAATATTTGGTGGTAAAATAAAATTTCTAAGCATTAAGTTCAAAGATGATGATGTAAAATTTAGAATATTAGATATAAAATGTAAAAAGTCACCAGATGAATGATGATCTAATGCAGCATAAACAGATGGTAATGTCAATGTGATATCTATGCCATTCCAGATATGTCACAGTGAACATTATACTACCCCTGGCATTCATCTCACTGGCCACACATTACCATCATCAGTTGTTTAAGGAATTTTTGTGGACATTTTCCAACACTTACGTGAGTGTCCTTAAATATCATAACTCGCCATCACCAACAATGAATTTTAAACAAAGAAACCGTTTGTAATGTGCATGACAATGTCAATGTGACAGCTATGTCATCCCAATCCCAGATATATCACAGTGAACATTACTACCCCTGGCATTCATCTAACTAGCCACACATTATCATAAACGGTAATGTACATGACAATGTCAATGTGACAGCTATGTCATCCCAATCCCAGATATATCACAGTGAACATTACTACCCCTGGCATTCATCTCACTAGCCACACATTATCATAAACGGTAATATACATGACAATGTCAATGTGACAGCTATGTCATCCCAATCCCAGATATATCACAGTGAACATTACTACCCCTGGCATTCATCTAACTAGCCACACATTATCATAAACGGTAATGTACATGTCAATGTCAATGTGACAGCTATGTCATCCCAATCCCAGATATATCACAGTGAACATTACTACCCCTGGCATTCATCTCACTAGCCACACATTATCATAAACGGTAATGTACATGACAATGTCAATGTGACAGCTATGTCATCCCAATAACAGATATATCACAGTGAACATTACTACCCCTGGCATTCATATCACTAGCCACACATTATCATAAACGGTGATGTACATGACAATGTCAATGTGACAGCTGTGTCATCCCAATCCCAGATATATCACAGTGAATATTACTAACCCTGGCATTCATCTCACTAGCCACACATTATCATAAACGGTAATATACATGACAATGTCAATTTGACAGCTATGTCATCCCAATCCCAGATATATCACAGTGAACATTACTACCCCTGGCATTCATATCACTAGCCACACATTAGCATAAACAGTAATGTACATGACAATGTCAATGTGACAGCTATGTCATCCCAATCCCAGATATATCACAGTGAATATTACTAACCCTGGCATTCATCTCACTAGCCACACATTATCATAAACGGTAATATACATGACAATGTCAATGTGACAGCTATGTCATCCCAATCCCAGATATATCACAGTGAACATTACTACCCCTGGCATTCATATCACTAGCCACACATTAGCATAAACAGTAATGTACATGACAATGTCAATGTGACAGCTATGTCATCCCAATCCCAGATATATCACAGTGAACATTACTACCCCTGGCATTCATCTAACTAGCCACACATTATCATAAACGGTAATGTACATGACAATTTCAATGTGACAGCTATGTCATCCCAATCCCAGATATGTCACAGTGAACATTACTACCCCTGGCATTCATATCACTAGCCACACATTATCATAAATGGTAATGTACATGACAATGTCAATGTGACAGCTATGTCATCCCAATCCCAGATATATCACAGTGAATATTACTACCCCTGGCATTCATCTCACTAGCCACACATTATCATAAACGGTAATATACATGTCAATGTCAATGTGACAGCTATGTCATCCCAATCCCAGATATATCACAGTGAACATTACTACCCCTGGCATTCATCTCACTAGCCACACATTATCATAAACGGTAATGTACATGTCAATGTCAATGTGATAGCTATGTCATCCCAATCCCAGATATATCACAGTGAATGTTACTACCCCTGGCATTCATCTCACTAGCCACACATTATCATAAACGGTAATATACATGTCAATGTCAATGTGACAGCTATGTCATCCCAATCCCAGATATATCACAGTGAACATTACTACCCCTGGCATTCATCTCACTAGACACACATTATCATAAACGGTAATGTACATGACAATGTCAATGTGACAGCTATGTCATTCCAATCCCAGATATATCACAGTGAACATTACTACCCCTGGCATTCATATCACTAGCCACACATTATCATAAACGGTGATGTACATGACAATGTCAATGTGACAGCTATGTCATCCCAATCCCAGATATATCACAGTGAATATTACTACCCCTGGCATTCATCTCACTAGCCACACATTATCATAAACGGTAATATACATGACAATGTCAATGTGACAGCTATGTCATCCCAATCCCAGATATATCACAGTGAACATTACTACCCCTGGCATTCATATCACTAGCCACACATTATCATAAACAGTAATGTACATGACAATGTCAATGTGACAGCTATGTCATCCCAATCCCAGATATATCACAGTGAACATTACTACCCCTGGCATTCATCTCACTAGCCACACATTATCATAAACGGTAATGTACATGTCAATGTCAATGTGATAGCTATGTCATCCCAATCCCAGATATATCACAGTGAACATTACTACCCCTGGCATTCATCTCACTAGCCACACATTATCATAAACGGTAATGTACATGACAATGTCAATGTGACAGCTATGTCATCCCAATCCCAGATATGTCACAGTGAACATTACTACCCCTGGCATTCATCTCACTAGCCACACATTATCATAAATGGTAATGTACATGACAATGTCAATGTGACAGCTATGTCATCCCAATCCCAGATATATCACAGTGAATATTACTACCCCTGGCATTCATCTCACTAGCCACACATTATCATAAACGGTAATATACATGTCAATGTCAATGTGACAGCTATGTCATCCCAATCCCAGATATATCACAGTGAACATTACTACCCCTGGCATTCATCTAACTAGCCACACATTATCATAAACGGTAATGTACATGTCAATGTCAATGTGACAGCTATGTCATCCCAATCCCAGATATATCACAGTGAACATTACTACCCCTGGCATTCATCTCACTAGCCACACATTACCATAAACGGTAATGTACATGACAATGTCAATGTGACAGCTATGTCATCCCAATCCCAGATATATCACAGTGAACATTACTACCCCTGGCATTCATATCACTAGCCACACATTATCATAAACGGTAATATACATGACAATGTCAATGTGACAGCTATGTCATCCCAATCCCAGATATATCACAGTGAATATTACTACCCCTGGCATTCATCTCACTAGCCACACATTATCATAAACGGTAATATACATGACAATGTCAATGTGACAGCTATGTCATCCCAATCCCAGATATATCACAGTGAACATTACTACCCCTGGCATTCATCTCACTAGCCACACATTATGGTAAATGGTAATGTACATGAAAATTTCAATGTGACAGCTATGTCATCCCAATCCCAGATATATCACAGTGAACATTACTACCCCTGGCATTCATCTCACTAGCCACACATTATCATAAACGGTAATATACATGACAATGTCAATGTGACAGCTATGTCATCCCAATCCCAGATATATCACAGTGAACATTACTACCCCTGGCATTCATATCACTGGCCACACATTATCATAAATGGTGATGTACATGAAAATGTCATTGTGACAGCTACGGCAACCCAGATATATCTCAATGAATATTTCCACCCATGCCCCATACTATATCACAAACAGTTCGTAATGTACATAACAATGTCACAGAATAAGAATAAGAATTATTTATTTTCTCCAATTTAACATGTTACAAAGTATTTCAAATACCGTATGCACACATTTTCCTGTTCATTGATTGTGTTCTCAAAATTATAATTAAAATAATCTACACATCTTAAATAACAAAACAAAAATAAACAATACTCTACTCAAATTATCCTCTTAAATCTGCCTTCTTTTGATTGTCTTTATAAATAAAACAGGAATTAATAAACTAATACAGCTTCACTATTTCACAAAAAGGTATTTACACTAATTTTAATTTAGCAACTATATTCAATTTACATCTACTTTTATTTATAAATTACGTGCAATTAAACAAATTTGGAGAAATTGTAGGGCCTCCAAAGGTATAGCCTGTTTGGAGGTTCCTTTTTTTCAAAATAACCAAAATTATTAACAGCGATAAGATAAAATAAACAAAACGTGATAAACAAAAACGGTCTACAGAATCATGTGTGCCTATAAAGATTTAACTAAAAGAAAAGAAAATACATCCGAAACTCAACTATGGTTAGAGGCTCTCAAACCGCACACCGCACTTCACCACCAGGCATGGCACAACCCCAGAGACTTGCCTCTGGAGTTGGTCTCCCCAGGTGCCGTCGAAGCCCATAGCATGCAATGCTTAGTCCCTATGTGGCAAAGCTAGCCATAGTGCACCTTTATCTGTACAACTAATCCGAATTTAACCTACATCTTTTTTATGATTAAAAACAAAAAATTAATGTCTTCTAAACTGAAATAGCCCAGTCAAATTAAACAAAAAATTGTCATTAGGGTGAAATAATTCCCGGAGAGTTAGAACTTTGTTTAAACGTTCCTTTTGTTCATTAGATTGAATAAAATAAAGAGTCCTGATAGGTGGGGGTCGAGCTACTAAGGGAAGGGCTCTAAATGTGACATTTTACAGTTTTTCACTTATATATCGGAATCCGTAAGTCATATTGAAAAGTGTTATATACAAAAGTTAAAGCTGATAAAATTTCCTACAGAAAAGATTCTATGCATTTTCGTCTTAGGACTTAACCGTTTAGGGCTAAAGGGCCAAGAAAATAACAGTATATTAAAAATCGTGTTTTATTTCCATTTAAAAGTAAAATATATCTGTTTTTAAAGTTGATATTAATAAAAATAATGTTAATAATTACAAACATGGGTCATATAGTTTAAACTAGAGGATCCAGGGTTTCTTCAGGGTCGTCCTCATTCACGGAATCGTCGTCTACCGGACTGCCATTGGTGCATGCTCCCTCGCAGTTTCCGCACATTGTTGAGCAGTGGATCCCCGCTTTACGGCACCCACAACGTGTTCCACAACCTTTTGTACAGTTGCAAAATATTGTTTTGAGGATAGCGGCTGGAGCAGCAGGATCTAGGGTCGTAAGGGGTTGTAGCTGTCCTTCGGCGCCCGTTGTCCAACCCCAATCAGTTGGCAGTAGTTTATTTCCCAGCCATTCTTGCACTTGCAAATACACTCTATACGAGTGTTGCTGGGCAGAGCCTTTCGTTGGTGGTAGAGACGGGAGGTCTGCCTTCACCCTAGTGGTGGATTTGATGAATGCGATGTATCGGTGTTTGTCCAGATCTTTCTCTCGGGATTTGTACATCGCTAGGATCATCCGCTCACCGGCTGTCGAGACTTCTTTTTGCGTCGAAGTCGAGCTGTAAAATACGTTGGAGATGGTATCGAGACTGCTATCCCTACTAAACAACTTCACAATCAATGACTTGCCTTTTCTGAATAATGACGAGGTGGTATCACACCCACTAAACACGTGAATGAACAATATGCTTCTGGCAAAGTCACATTTCTGCAATTCCACGGAGGAATACGTTCTGCTTTCCACTTTACCTTTTCCTGGTTTGAAGAATATAATTTCTTGCTCGAGTGGAGCTAACGCAATCAGCAGGACCAGCAAATCTACATCCTCTCCAATGATAGCAACATGACCAATGAATGCTGCTTTTTCCACTGCACACTGCACAATTGTTGTATCAGCATCAGCCTCTGCCTGTCTGACTACAATACCCTCGGAGATCATTTTCTGAGACAGCATATTGATGAACCTGGCCTTATTTTTGTCATTACAAAGAAAGTTTTCTTGCTGTACTGTCACTGTCATTTCTTCAGTGAAATCAATGTCGACTGATACGGTCTTGGTGGTGGCTCGACGTTGTTGTTCAGCATATTTTGTGCTGTTGACAGGATCTGAGTAACCATCAAACACAACAGTGCAGAATTCACCATAGTGTTTCTTCACATAAGTCACATATTGGTTGATTACAACTGAGAAAGTTGAGTCTACGCCCCACTTAACGCGATGTAACAAGAAGCCGCCATCAATCACATTACTGTAGAGCTTAAGGTCTGGAGTGACCTGATGAACATGAAAAAAGTCATATAAAGAAGACTTATTTGTCTTTCTCATCCCTCTTTCATCAAACAGAGCTAAGGGGAAAGGCGCCAGCTCGTAACGCAGAAGGTCCTCTAGATCCTCGTCGTTTTTCTTTGAAATTGCAACTCGTTGAAATATGAGGAGCGGATCCACCACATGTACTACGTTATTAATTTTGATAGTGCTGCTCATTGAGGCCAATGATAAGACTTTGTCTTTTCGAGCCTGTTTCATCTCCCCAAAATTTGTCCCTATCATCTTCCTCATTGTGTTTTTGCCTTCTTCCAGTGCTTTGTGACAATTTACATCGCCGTTTGCAACTACACCTGTTGTCAGAGATACTAGTGCTGGTGAGTCTGGAAAGGGTGGGTGCTGAGAAAACCACAGGAATAGCTTCTTTCTATCCCCATCATCTCTTGTTTGCCGAGACGCTCGATGATCCACATGTTGCTCCCCTGTTGAGAAATGTAAGCCAGCAAAGTCTTCCAGTGCAGAGCAAATTGAAGTTGAGGTGGCTGCACCACCAATCCACTTTGCTAATACGGCATCAGTTATCCCTCGACCACTTGTCAGTCCTCCATGGGTCTTCATGCTGCGCATTAAAGTGAGCTCTATTGTCATATCAGTCCAGTTTCCAGATCCGGGTGAATCTGATCTGCTCACTGCAAAGCTTCTGGTGAAATCATGGAAGTTGTGGGGGTGGGTATTGGGAAGAGTACGCATATCCTGAAGATATAAATGAGAACATTTCGCATACTGTAGGTGGCCACTTGCATGAAAGAATGGTATGATTTGCTGAACTGAGCATGGATGCAATTCCCAGTTGCCTGAACGTTATGCTTCGATGAACTGCTTCATTAGGGATACCATGTGAAAATACTGAATCCATAGAGCAGCAGTGGGTCCGTGTTCTTCAAAGGATGACAGTGCACTCTTCATTTTTGCTTGGAGGAGGCCCAATTGAAAATTTTGCTTCATCATATCTTGTGTGAGTGTGTCTTCCTTGAGGTTTGCGAACAGTTCGGTAATTTCACTCTTCTGTTCATCTGAGACCTCCAGACTGTTCAGAATAATTTCGGCCAAGACAGTCTGAACCAGCAGGTGTCCTCGTACTGCTCTGCTGAAGGCATGGCCAGTCAGCATTTTATCGACTGAAGTTGCTGCAAAAATAGTAGACAACGCTTCTTTGAGGCCACTTCCAGCCATGATATGGCCAATGCATCCCAAGTATGACATTAAAAGGTGAAAGCCACCCAATCTTACAACAACTGATTTCATATGAGGGTCTTCTTGGCAGGATGCCACAATTTCACGGGCCTTGACATAGAGTGGTTGGTCAAAAGTCACATAGCAGGTCTTCATTCCCTGTTGATGGTATTGGTTTGCTGCATATTTAAGTGCTGTGTAAATTGTGTTGTTATCACTAGGTTGTGCATTTATAAATGGTAGTGGCAGTACAGCACTCTTCTCTGGATGTTCTGCATCATATAGTCCACGCATATAACCCTTCCACTCGGGGATTTCCTCAGTTCTGAGCCACTTACCACAAAACCATAACACATCTGACAGTTTAGGAAAAGGAAAGTCTGGAATAGGGTAGCGATCGCTCATATCCTCAACAACAATAGCATTCAGTCCAGTTTTACCAATATTTTCATACATCTCCAGTGGAATGACTCCTAATGTTCCAGTGGCTTGAGCTGAGGGGGATTTTTTAATCTTCTCTATCATCAACGCAGGAGGGAGTTTATATGCTGGGGTGAGGCAACTGATGCCACCCATGCTGTGAAATGTTTTCAGGCCATCCAGTGTGGCAATGTTGTAGTCTGCATTATCAAACACATACTGGAGAAATACACCAGGTGGTATGACTTGTTGGGGAGAGTGAGTGGCAGATACCTCCAATATTTGAGCATCATTATAAGAGGCACTGAACCCTAAATTTGCTAGCAAGTTAACTAAGCTCTTGGACCCATATTTCCGATGTATGAAAAAGGCTATTCCATGCATGATAGGGGAAATAAAGGAACGAGGGCGAACAGCACTTATGATTGCATGGAAAAGAGATACTACTTTTTTCTTACCTTTAGTTTTATCTTGGGTCTTTGAACATAGAAGTACTTCCATGAAAGTTAAAAGAGTTGGAGGGACAATCTCATCAACCTGACGAATAAAACCATCACTTGGAGGGTAATGACTGGTGTCGTACGCTTGGCTTTGTATGTCTTCCTTTATAATTGCAGCTGCAGCACGAACTACTCTACAGCGTTCTTCTTCTGCACTTCTTCCCCTTGAACTGCTATCATACCATGACGTGTTCAAAATTTTTTCACCAACTTCCTTAAAGCACAGAACAGTCTTGTGGGATGGTAACTGGCTTATTATTAAATGTTCTCCATACTTCTCCTTCAGTTTATCTTTAACTGTTTTCACCGACGGCTTTTCCCCAGTAATTGCGTCTATTACTTCAGTTAAAGAATACTGACAGTCATTTCCCATATCGAGAAAACTGTAGATCTCTTCCATAGCAGCTGTCACATAGTCATCAGAAGGACCTCCTCTTTTTTTACCAGTTGAACGCTTTTTCGAAAAAAATGTTTTACAGCATTTGTCATGGTAAATCGCATGAGCTGCAACCAAATCGTTGACAGTTCCAATTCGTCTTGATACTTGTTCTCCCCATTCATCCCCCCTTTCATTAGCAGCTTTCGAAATGTTTTCCTTTATCTCTAAACTGCGCACATCAAAAACCTTCTTACGTTTTTCTACAGGCTTTTTTGTCTGTTTCCGATAATACTCTTCATCAATTACTTCACAGCAAAAAACACACTTCTGTTTGAAATTAAATTTTGGTTCGCTAGAACGCCGAGAGCTTCCTTGTGAGGTCGTTGGCTTGTTTCTTAAATCAGCAGCAATAGTGTCTGGTCTGGTGTAATTTTTACGGCAAGAATTGTGAACAACTCCGTGGGTTTCATTTCTGAATATCTGGCTCTTTCCATCCTGCCTAGAAAAGCTGGCTTTTAAGAGCCCTTCCATTCCTCTCATAAGAACCACACTCCTATCACTCTCAATATTTTCATCACAAATCAAACACCTCTCAGCCATTATGAGATGAGGGTGGAATCACAGTACACTAGGAAAAATAATCATGAATGCAACATGAAAGGTGCTAAATGAAAGGAAAATATGTTTACAATCAAAGACAATTGTGTCAACTAATAAATTAACAGCTGTAAACAAAACTGTTTTGAGTTAGGGAATTCATTGCTGCCAACGTCATTTCACAAAATGTACCTATAAACATTCTAAATCACATTTCACCTCCTTATCTGTACAGGTTTAGATTTTAATACTATACACTAATATTTCATTATTATATGCATATAATGTACAAATTAATGGGTTTGAAAGAATTTAGAACGCTGAAACATGCAATTTAAACAGTGTCACAACTTATGAAGCTCATAGATCGGACATGGATGTTCCTAGGGCAAAAGTGCATAGAATCTTTTTTGTAGGAAATTTTATAAGCTTTAACATTTGTATATAACACTTTTCAATATGACTTACGAATTCCGATATATAAGTGAAAAACTGGAAAATGTCACATTTAGAGCCCTTCCCTTAGTCAAGCTCGACCCCCACCTATCAGGACTTTTTATTTTCTTCAATATAATGAACAAAAGGAACGTTTAAACAAAGTTCCAACTCTCCGGGAATTATTTCACCCGATTAGTCTAATTAAACTGGGCTAAAAAGCCACTTCTTTAAATTGTTTGAAAAAGTAGTTATGCTATTTGAATTTTTGAGCGTATCAGGCAACATATTGAATATTTTTGGTGCAATAAAGCTATAGGTTCTGGTAAAAAATATGTTATTTGGTCTTGGTAGTACGAATTGTTCTGCATTTCTAAGTTTATTTCTATATAAATTTTCATTGGGAAGCCTGTTTCCACTTCTTGTATAAAACATCATTAACACTTTAAAAACAAATATCTCCTTCAATGGTAGTATTTTTTTATCAATAAAGAGGGGACAAGATGGTTCAAATATACCCTTATAAGAGATTAAACATACTAAATGCTTCTGCTGGACACTGATGGAATTAAGGTGAGTTTTGTACGCATTACCCCAAAAAATTATCCCATATTCTATTCGACTCTGCACCAGGGAAAAGTACAAAATACGCAACACTTTTTCAGTTGTCAAATATTTTAAAAAGTAAAAATATCTCAAAACACTGTTGATTTTATTTTTTAATTTCATAATGTGCACTTTCCAGCTAACTTCACTACCTAAATACACACCCAAATATTTTGTATTACTGGTCTGTCCCACAGCTGCACATTTCTGTATACACATCCTCTGCTCTTCAATACAATATGCACAGTATACAATTACATTATAAAAGTTAACATGTTTTCTAAGACTGAAATTTATAAATTTAGTTTTTCCAGCACTCAGCAGCATGTGATTTACAGTAAACCACCACTGCAGTGCTTTGAGATCATTATTCATTGCCGATTTAACCAATTCCCAATTATTTTCTGCATAGCACAGAGCAGTATCATCAGCAAAAGATGTCAGTTTGCCATGAAATCTCTCATCACATAGGTCATTTATATAAATAATAAATAATATTGCACCAAGAACTGAACCTTGCGTAACCCCGCTCTTAATTACTCCTATTTCACTATATACAGAATCAATTTTCACACACTGCTGTCTCTCCAACAAATAGCTTTTAAACCAATTTTGAGCAACACCCCTTATCCCACATTTATATAATTTGTTTAGTAAAATATTATGATCAACAGTGTCAAAAGCCTTTTTTATGTCCAGGAATAGACCACTAACACTTTTTCCTTCATTTAAACCATCATTAATATGCTGCAACAAATTTAATAAAGCGTGTTCAGTATTAAGTTTTACTCTGAATCCAAATTGATTACTACTAAAGAAATTTATTGAATGGAAATATATATTTTTTTTTTTTTCATTACCTTCTCAAAAATTTTAGAAAAACAAGGCAACAAAGATATAGGTCTGTAGTTATTACAATTTAATTTAGAGCTACTTTTGAAGATTGGTATTACAACAGCTTTCTTTAATTTTGTTGGAAAAACCCCGCTTTGAAAGCTAAAGTTAATATGATAAGACACCCAAAATGTTATCTAAAACCTCCTTTATTCAATTAGAACTTACACCACTTATTCCTGGGCTTTCGTTATTTTTAAACTAGTTATTGCAGCCAAGAGTTCTTCCAGCCTTACTTCATCTAGAAGATTTTACTTCACTTTTGCTAGAAAATCATTTGTATAGTCCAGTGACAGAAAATTCTGAGATTCAGAACTATTTAACTCCAATTTTTCAACAATACCTAGGAAATATTTGTTAAATTCATTTGATACAACTTGTGGATCATCAACTATAATACTATTTATTTCCAATTGAATTTTCATATCACAAGCTCTGGACTGTCCTGTTATTTCATTTAGAACTTTCCATTTTTCCTTAGAATTACCCTGACAGTTTTCAAATTTTTGTTTATAATAACTATCTTTTAAGTGCTTAATCTCTGTTTGTAACTATTTCTGTATATTTTGTAATAATTTTTCAAATTCTCATTATTTGGATAGGTTTTTCTTAAGCTAAAAATCAATTCTTCTCTTTATTTTAAAGCAAATTGACTCATTCATCCATGGTTTTATTCTCTTTAACTTATTGTTGCTAACTATTAATTTTTTTGCATTCGGTTTCATAATTTTCGAATATATCTAAAAAAACATCAAAAGCTGCCGCCGTATCAACTTGGTTGTATACATTAGTCCAATTCTCATTATCTAGAAACTGTCTGAGAAGAGCGTATTCTGTGCGGTACCGAGCAGGGGGAGGATAGGAGGCATCCAAACACTCCTCTACCTCAGGCAGTGAACATTACTACCTGTTACATTCATCTCACTGGCCACACATTGTCATACACAGTTTCTAATGTACATGACAATGTGAGTGTGACAGCTTTGCCGCCCCAAATATGTCACAGTGAACATTACTACCTGTGACATCATCTCACTGGCCACACATTACCATAAACAGTTCGTAATGTACATGACAATGTCATTGTGACAGCTATGCCATCCCAGATATGTCACAGTGAACATTACAACTCCTGGCATTCAGCTCACTGGCCCCACATTATCATAAACAGATGGTAATGTACGTACATGAAAATATCAATGTGACAGCTATTAGCCCAGTCAATTGACAGGGAACAAATTAGGGTAAAGCTGAATTTTGTACCACTGATAGACCACTACCAGAGGAACATTTTTACAAAAGTCCCCAAAAATCTCCCTTGAGCTTTGCCCCCCAGCCCCCCTTCAAGGTTTAAAATGTCAATATTTACAAAACAGCTATTACATATGTTACTAATTTTCAGATTGAGTTCATTATTTCTTTGTTTTGTTAGTCATTAAATTGGCTATAATATTGGTCCTCTTCATATTTTAGCAAAACCCAATAGTTCCTCGTCAATTTAAAATAATATGGAGAAAAAATAGAATTTTACATTTAAAATTTTGATTTTTTAACGATATACTTCATCAAAAGTGGTTTTATGTCAAACAATTTCTATTACAGAAAGAGGCCACTCTCTTACGAGTCTACTGATATACAATTACATGGGGCTGTATGTTATGCTAAGGCTGAGGGGGAAGAAAGCAAAGAGGTCGTTACACCGCGGCAGCCTAATAATGCTGAGTTAAAGTGTTAGGCATATACTGTCTTGATGAAGTCCAGTCAATTAGTACTTTTCTCGTGACAATATTCCGGAAGTTTTTCTCTTACCAGTTCAGTATGTTTTATTGAGGTGCTGAATAATTTAATGTATGCCATCTCGAGAAAGGTCGGCTTCACTGAGAAAACTCAAAAAACCTTAAATATTCTGCCCTTGTTTTTAGTTTTTTCACCTACATCTTGAAAACAATGCATTTTATCGAAAAACATTTGGATATAAAATTAAAGGAGATAAAATTCCCTACGTTATTTGTATCCTAAATGTGTTTTTATGTCAAAGAATATAGGAGTTAGAGCACGCTGAAAAAGAGAAACTTTTAGGACCATCTGGCCAAAACGAGAGAAACGCCCTCTCACATACTCCAATTTAGTGGAAACATCTAGTCTTTCCTTAATATATCATGCAAGAATACCAGTTTTTGAAAAAATTATAAGCATATTCAGCTTTCTAAAGTAAAATTAAGACATGAGTTTAACAATAAAATTTTATCTCTTACTCAAATAACATTAGGTTTATTAAAGCGTAATTGTGTATATAGTATAGTATAGTATATAGTCTAAGTTTGAATCAAAACATTTAGTTCTGAATATTTTGAATATATATATTTTTTGCTTCAAAATATGAAGTCAGGGCTTCCTGAAAAACATGCTTAATTCATTACATTATTGTTAAAATACAAATAAATTAGTTCATATTTAATCCCTCCGAATATTTTTAATACATATTTTTTTTTTTGTTTCAAAAGAGTTTCAACTGTCAGGATTAAGCCATTTCCGATAGATAAAACATTGAAAAGTGGCACACGGACAGCTGTTGTTAAATAAACGTGGTTGAAATCTTTTGATGAAGCCAGTAAATAAAATCTACAATATGGTAGGGTTGCTTTATTTAAAAAATAACTCACAAAATTTAAGAACACAATGAATACATTTATTACTTTCCTATAGAATGTGTGAATGAGAAATCAGTAGCTTGCTCTTATGAGAAGAAATCCTAACAAAAGCCTGAGACACCTCAACCACATTTATCTACTGTATATCAGAATTTGCTTAGAAGCCAATTTTATTGCATGATAACTCATAAAAATTATATTACTGATTTGATGTTTTTAATTATAAATTTATATTTATGAGTAAGAAGAGTGTTTTCAAGAAATAAAAGCCATTTTTTTTTGTATGTGGAAAGGAGTTGCTAATATCAGTCTATGGGTTGAAATAAATAGTCTCTCTCAAAAAGAAATCTTAGAATGTTATTTACCTCATGAGAAAACTAGTTGTCGGACAAATTTTCGAGGACTCGCAAAAAATCGTAGTGATGATGTCTTTGGACATTCTACAGTTCCATATTATAGAGATTAAAGACGATTTCCATAGTCTCCAAAGACAACAACATTACAGAATCTAATACTTGTCTTTCACTTGCAAATGAAGTAGATTGTGCTATTTTGAGGGAAAATGAGAAGCTTAAACAGAAGTTACATGAGACAAAAAATAATCGTTCCTTGCTTGAGCTACACTTGAAGACGATTTAAAGCAGAGGGAGGAAGAATTTGAATCGTTTAAGAAGGCACAGGAGTTAAAAGTAGTTGTTTTGGAAGAAAAAAATTAAAGCACTGGAAATAAGATTGGAAAAAGAAAAGGATCTTAATGATCAGTTTATGCTACATGTTGAAGAAGAAAACTTGTCCCCTAAATGCAATTCTGGCCTTACTATAGCAGTTGGCCGTTGTAACGAATGCACGATTCTAAGGGAGGAATCACAAAATATGATTTCTTCTATAAGATCGTTAGTCTATTATCTCTATACTTCAAAATGAAAACCTAGAACTAAGAAATAATGTGAGTTATTTGGAAAATACCAAATCAAACTGCCTTACTTGTTTTCCTACACTCAGTGTCCGGTCAAGAGCTCAGGCCAGTTCTAACTGGGAAAAGGTAACAAGAATAATAAAAATGGTAAAACAAACAAAATATCAAATAAACAATCAATACCTCTCAGTAATAGTTTTGAGATATTTTCCGATATCTCTTCTGTCAATGAGGATACTTTTGCTACTGGACCAAGAAGAATTTGTTAAACCTGGTGTAATCATTTCTAAGAACGAAAAACTGAAAAAGAATCTTTAAAATGTTCAATCAACTAACCATAATAATGTTAACAATAACAAGATTGATAAACAAACAAAAGAAAAAAAGGCAAGAATTTTACTATGTGCAGACAGCCATGGAAGAGACCTTGCTTTTCACTTAAACAATAGATCAAATTCGCATGAAACAGTTGGCTTTGTTAGACCGGGTGCTTGTGTGGAGGACATATTAATAGAGCAAAACATTGAAGGAGAAAAATTGGAAGCGAAAGATATTTTACTGATCGTGGCCGGATCCAATGATATTGCTAAAAATGAAGCTAAGGGTGCTGTAGATAAAATATCAGAAGTTATGGAGAAGTACTGTAACCAAAAAATCATACTTGTCAATTTCCCAGTTAGACATGTCTTAGTTGAGGGATCTTGTGTAAACCTGGAAATCAAGAAAACAAATGGTATTTTAAAAGCATTAAGTGAGGGGTTAAGCCACGTTGCTCTGGTGGATGTCAGTTTGGCTAACCGTAAACTTCATACGCACCATGGCTAGCATTTAAATAAAATAGGCAAACAATGGCTTGCTAACAAAATCTACAAAGCTGCAGCTGAATCCAATGCAAGAGATGTCCCTCCAACTGACTCAGTCAACGGCGTCGAGATCCTGGAAGGAGAAAAGCCCGCTAACCACCAGCTTCTAGGAAACTGCACAGCAAGAAAACACGGTGACTTGTCGAACTGCTTCACTGAAGGACCAGAGCCCCTCATCGGAAAACTGCCCTCCGCAGGTTACAGACACAGTGACTTAGTAAATTATAAATTTAGCAATAAGAAACACCAACTTAAACTGGTAAATGCTGATCTAAATATAGGTATAATAAATATTCAGTCGCTTAGGAAAAAAGTAGGTCAATTAGAATGTACTCTTGATTTCATGCCAGCTGAAATATTATGTTTAAATGAGCATTGGTTGTACTCGGAAGAAATTTCTTACTTTGTGCCTGAGGGCTTTACTCTTGCAGGAAGCTACTGTCGCGAACGACCTCTTATTAGAGGGGGTTCATCAATTGTGGTAAAAAAAGACATTTTATTCAAACCAATAGATATTTCAAGTTTTTTTTTTATTTCATTTTTGAAGCAACAGCTATTAAGTTAACTGCTTACAATTTAACTGTTGTGACTGTATATCGAACACCTGACTCTGACTGTGCTCGTTTTTTTCAGTATTCTAGAAAAATTAATTCTTCATCTCATGTTTAAGAGTAAGCATAAGAGCAAATATATGGCCATTGCTGGTGATTTTAACATAGACATATTGAATTTAAACAAACCAGAAACCCTAACTTTTCTTGATATTTTAAGATCATTTAATTTGTACTGTACAAATGACAAACCGACCAGAAGTCTTTCTTGCTTGGACAACATTGTGATTAATTTTCCTTTAGATCAATGTAGCAGTTCTTTGCTCGGGGAAGGTATTTTATCTGATCATGCTGGGGTCTTTACTAATATCAAGAGTATTTTGGGGTCTTCTTTGATTACAGTGGAAAGTG
The DNA here is from genome assembly GCA_963675035.1 of Allygus modestus. Classification (NCBI taxonomy): domain Eukaryota; kingdom Metazoa; phylum Arthropoda; class Insecta; order Hemiptera; family Cicadellidae; genus Allygus; species Allygus modestus. Next base: position 335,735,138 of record OY776111.1, read on the forward strand.
ATCAGGACTCCAACATCAACTTTACACGTTTATTAACTCAACCAAGGCTTGAAAATCTCAATGTATCGTTATGTAATTTTGACTGGTCAGATCTGTATATTTTAAATGACATAGACATAGCTATTGATTACTTCATGAACACTATAACCAACTTTTACAACTGTTTCTGCCCATTAGTTAAGAGGCCAAGATATAATAAGAAAGGTATGAAAACAGGTAAAAAATGGTTTACACCTAAGTTGAGAAAAATGTGTGAAACTCTCTTATCATTGTATGACATTTGGAAATCCAGCCATTTGGAAGTCGATAACTCTAGATTTAAACAATTTAAGAAATTGTACAGGAAAGCTATTTCAGAAGAAAAAATCTTAGTAAATAGTAACTTAATTGTAAATGCTAGGAACAAATGTAAAACTGCTTGGGAAATCATAAAAAAAGAATCAGGTGAAGTAAAAAAACACGTCAATATTCCTATTCCACCAAATATCTTGAACGATTACTTTATAAATGTTCCAAATTCTGTGTAATCTCAGATAAGTAGTTCTAATAATGTTACCTATATAGATTTTCTTAATAACTTTGAATTGCCTGAATTTATAAATGGTCAAAACTTTAAATGGAAAGCAGTTGATGCTGAAACAGTCAAATCTATAGTTTTACGATTAAGTAGCTCTAAGAGTAATGATATTTTTGGTCTTTCTAATTATGTTTTAAAGAATATAATCAGCTGTATTACTCTGCCTTTAACGCACTTAATTAATCTCATATTAATGACTGGCAAGTTCCCACAGTCCTTAAAACAAGTCAAAGTTACACCTATATTTAAGAAGGGTGAAAGGAACTCTCCTGAATGTTACCGCCCGATTGCCATTGTACCCATTGTGAGTAAAATCATAGAATCCTGCATGTTGGAACAACTATTTTGTGTCAAATAATTTGATTTACTCCCATCAATATGGTTTCAGACCCAAGCATAATACAACCATGGCAATTGAAACTATTGTAAATGATATCTTACAAAATTTTGAAAATAAATTAGTTGTAGGTTCATGTTTAATTGACTTAACAAAGGCTTTTGATTGTATTTGTCATAGTACTTTAAGTAACAAATTAAGATTTTATGGAGTTAGAGGTAATGAATTAGGTCTAATTGAATCTTATTTGGAGGATAGATTCCAGATGGTTGAAAGTTAATAGCATTAAATCAGACTTTAAAAGAATAATAGCTGGAGTTCCCCAAGGTTCGGTCTTGGGTCCTTTCCTTTTTCTTGTATTTATAAATGATTTTTACTGCAATATACCTGATTGTTTAAGTGTTTTATATGCAGATGATACAACGCTCTTGAACTCTCAAGTAAACTTAAGTGATGCTAAGAATCAAATTCAACAGTCCATGTCAATCGCCAATTTGTGGTTTCAAACAAATAAACTCTCAGTTAATAAAAGTAAAACTGAAACCATGTATTTCACTCTTAAAAACACCGAGGAACAGCTTCTACCTTCTGTTAAGCTTCTAGGAATTACTTTGGATTCAAAGCTTACTTGGGAGGCCCATGTTATTAGTGTATGTAAACGTTTGTCTAGAGTTGTTTATCTTCTTAGGAAACTTAGGGACTGTGTAAATGTAGAGGTTCTAGTCACAACATATTATGGTTTATTTCACTCAATTTTGACCTACGGTATTCGCCTTTGGGGTAACTCCAGTCAATCTTTAAGTTCTTTCATTTGGCAGAAAAAAGCCATTAGAATTATTTCTTGTTTAACGGAAAGAGAAAGCTGTAAGAACAGTTTCATCAAACTTGAAATATTAACTTTACCATCTATTTATATACTGTCAAATCTCGTATTTGTTAAAAATAATATTGGTAAATTCAAAAGCTACACACAAGCATGACACAAGACGTAAGGATGAGTTTGTAACACCTCAGGTTAGGCTTTCCAAAACCATTAATAGTTATTGTTACCAACAAATAAAAATGTTCAACAAACTTCCTCAAGCTATCAGACTGCTTCCACAGCCAAGCTTTAAAATTAGACTTTGTAAATGGTTAAAATCTAAAGCCTTTTATTCTGTGCATGAATTTTTTAATTGTAATATGTCTGACCTGTAAAACTGTTAAATGTTATTTATGTAGTTGTATCTAAGTTGTTAAGTTTGTATATGTTTCTTTAATTCTGCAAGAAGAAGTACCTCTCTGTGAATTATGGACATAATTGTAAAGTATTGTGATTTTGATATCTGACCTTTGCCTATTGCATATTCCATGTTATGTTTAACGGCAATAAAGAATTTTGTCTATTGTCTATAGACAGTGAAGGCGCACCTTCTTAATTATATTTGATACACTATATTAATGATGCCAAATACACCTTATGTTTTTTTTAAAGGGCACTGGTTAAACATAACTATGGTTTTGAGAGGAACAAATAATGTTGCCAGAAAAAAGAAGCCCGATAATTGAAACAGCAGCTAGTATTGTTGACTACGTCCAAAGTATGAAATGAGACCCAATAAGTCCAAACAAAGATTTTAATAATTCAATTAAATTACTAAGCCTTCCTTATAAAGATTATCTCGTTCAAACATGTTGCTTCAGTTTTACTGCTACATAAGTATCCGTATAATTTATGATTAAAAGAATAATACTCATAAATAAACAATTAATAATACTTCTGTTTTCTTGAAAATAGCATTACCCGTACTGTGTGAACATTGAAAAAAAGTTATATCAATGACAATTCATTTTCCCTGCCATCAGAGCAAATATTAGGAGGAATTAAATATAACAAATATTACACATGTGAACTGCATTCACATGTAACGTGTATTCTGTTTAACACTAACCTTTTTATATATACTTTAACTCTATTTGTCAATTATATTACGTTAAATCAATTTACCATGCAGTAATGGTTTTGATTCAAACTTATACTATATTACCACACCATTAAGTTTTAATAAACCTAATGTTATTTGAGTACTGTAAGAGATCACATTTTATTGTTAAACTCATATGTCTTAATTTTACATTGGTAAGCTGAATATTCATATAATTCTTTCAAAAACTGGAGTTCTTGCATGATATAGTAAGACTAGAATGTTTCCCCTAAATAGGAGTGTGTGAGAGGGTGTTTCTCTCGTTTTGGCCAGATGGTCCTAAAAGTTTCTCTTTTTCAGCGTGCTCTAACTCCTATATTCTTTGACATAAAAACACAATTAAGATACAAATAATATAGGGAATTTTGTCTCCTTTAATTTTATATCCAAATTTTTTTGATAAAATGCCTTGTTTTCAAGATGTAGGTGAAAACTAAAAACAAGGGCAGAATATTTAAGGTTTTTTGAGTTTTTCTCAGTGAAGCCAACGTTTCTCGAGATAACACACACAAAATTATTCAGCACCTCAATAAAACATACTGAACCGGTATGAAAATAACTTCCGGAATATTGTCACGAGAAAAGTACCATTTGACTGAACTTGATCAAGACTTAGTATATGCCTAACACTTTAACTCAGCATTATTAGGCTGCCGCGGTGTAACGACCTCTTTGCTTTCTTCCCCCCCCCAGCCTTAGCATAACATACAACCCCATATACTTGTATATCAGTAGACTCATAAGAGAGTGGCCTCTTTCTGTAATGGAAAGTGTTTGACATAAAACAACTTTTGATGAAATATATTATTAAAAAATCAAAATTTTAAATGTAAAATTCTATTTTTTCTCCATATTATTTTAAATTGACGAGGAACTATTGGGTTTAGCTAAAATGTGAAAAGAACCAATGTTATAGCCAATTTAATTACAAACAAAACAAAAAAAAAATGAACTCAATCCAAAAGTTGGTAACATATGTAATAGCTGTTTTGTAAATATTGACATTTTGAACCTTGAAGGGGGGCTGGGGAGCGAAGCTCAAGGGGGATTTTTGGGGACTTTTGTAAAAATGTTCCTTTGGTAGTAGTCTATCATTGGTACAAAATTCAGCTTTACCCTATTTTTTCCCAATTTCAACATTTTAAGTTCTTTATTGACTGGGCTATATGCCATCCCAGAGAAGTCACAATGAACGTCACTCCCCCAGGTATTCAGCTCACTGGCCACACTTCATCATAAACAGTTTGTAATGTTTTTTGCCAATTAGGTGCATTTTCTTCAACAAAATAGACAATACTCTTAAAATAAAAGGAATTACCAACTTATCTAAATTTTTTAATGGGTTTTTACTAACCAAAACTATTTTTTTTAAATCGAAATATAGGTTATAGGACCTGGGGGCCGAGCTTTGCTCTGTAGAAGGCCAGTCAGTTTGTTTAGATGACTTGGTGTAATATTTCACCACTTCCCCCTACTGATAACCAGATTTGTATAACTCATTTGCCTCTTTTCTACATTCTTAAGGTCACACCAGTTGTTATTTATAGCTCAATTTCCCTTTGATTTATTTTACAACTCTATATACGTAATCTTCACTAAAATCTTTTAATCTCTGCTCTCAGGAAACCACATGTTAATAATCATGTGTACTTTTACGGTTCCCTGGTTGATTATAACAGCTGTTACAATTATTTTGTTTTGATTTGTAACTCCATGAGCCCAATGTTAAATTTTAACTTTTCATTTTAGTTTTTTTACATTATTTGATATTTCCTGGGGATGAGACCTGTCTAGAACATATTTTTATACCCGAACTTAGTTATTTCCAAAATTTGAAGGAAATCCTCGGAACCGTTTTCGAGATAATTTTGCAACCAACCAATCAAGCAAACATTACTCATATAAGAGTGTAGGATTTCCAGATAATTTATCCTGCTTCCTTAATTGGACTTTGAATTAAATGTAATTTATATCAACCTCAGTGACATCCAAATTCATGACATTTTCACAAGCATTAACTAAATAGAAATTTATTGACCCTTTGAGTGGCCATGCAAAGATAAGATTGTTGCAAAGCTTCTTCCTGAAAAGTATATGCGACGATATTTCGTTGAAGTCAGTTTGACCAAAAAGTATGTTGCAGCAATATATCGTTGTACATCTACTTTCTATTCCATTACTTTAAATGAATATGTCATTTGATTTGATTTTTTTATTGAGTATCGATTGGTTCATTTGATAACTCATGTAAATGAGCGATGTTATATCTTTGCAAAGTATTTTTAGGATAGGAATTTATTTTTTAGCGAATTTCCCCTATAGGGAAGAAGCTATTACCGTAGTCGGCATGGTAAGACCTAGGCCCGGGACCATGATAACTTTTCGTTTTGAGGTCCCCAGACCCCAAAAACACCATTCGTTCGAAACTGTATATATATATATATATATATATATATATATATATATGTGTCCGTGAGCACGATAACTCTCGTAAAAATTATCCGATTTTGATGAAATTTGGTATAAACGTGTAAAGCAACATTTATGACTTTAAGTTCGAAAACCAGCCAGATCGCTTTATCCGAAGGGGTATTTTGGGGGGGTTTTGTACCCCAAAAATGGGTTTTTTGAATTTTTCACATATAATTTTGGAAATAGTCCAATTTTAGTTTTGACCATTGGATTCAGCTTAAAAAAACACACAATTTGGTATTTTGATCATTTCTCTACGTCAATTGGTTACCGAGATATTGAAAGTGCTAAACACAGTACGTTGTCTAATGTTATTCTTATGGAGGAAAAGAAAAATTTTATATCTCGCTTATTTATGAACGTATACTGACAAAACTTGGTATACGGGTTCATCTGGTTGTGGACCATTGATATTTGCTCAAAAAAACAATTTTTTTCCAAAGGCTCCCGTAGCAGCAAACCTGCGTACTCAGCCCCATGTTATTCTTATGGAGAATAAGTAACGTGTTATCTCCCTTAATTATGAAAATAAATTAATGAAATTTGGTATGTGGCTTTACCTAAATGAGTTATATTGATATTTGTATAAAACCCCATTTTTTGTTTTCCTTCCTCCAGCAAACCTGCATACTCAGCCGCCATGTTATTCTTATGGAGAATAATTAAAATGTCACAAATCGTTTATGAATGTATATTGATGAAACTTGGTATGTGGCTTTATGTGGTATTAATATACATATATATGCATTGGAAATTCGCTGAGTACGCAGGTTTGCTGCTACGGGGGTATTTATTGACTTTTTAGTTTTCTCCAAATCCCAGACATTCCTGGCACTTTTGGTATCTATCCTTGCAAAAACTCTGATATTTTAGGGTATGACCGCTGAAAGAACTCTAACACTCAAAGGGTAAACCTATGTTTCAAGTTATGTTAATAATTATAAGAATTTTTGTTTCATAATATGGAAATATAACTTTGAGGAAATATTAAAATCAGAGATAAGGTTAGGAGAAATAGAAGGAGTTGAACATTTCTGCACCCTTCGCAAACATAATCAATATATTAGGTTATCTGGTAGGCTACATGTGAAATATACCTCAAATCTTGTGTAAAAAAAATTACAAATAAGGAGTATCCAAAAAGAATAGTCCTCAACTGATTCAGTGTATAACAATGATTTTTTTGGGGGGTTATAACAATTAAACAAAATTCGCAACAAATAAAATATTTATTTTATGGTAAATTAAAACATAATAATTGCATTAAAAAGACATTAAAGCAGTTATTTAATAAATTGTTTTACTTAATAGAAATTCAAATTCTTTATTAGCACAAAACACTACATAAGTACACATGAAGCAGTAGCTGGTGCCTTGTCACAATCATATTAAAACTACACAATTACAACAACTAAAAATGCTTTTTATGTCAAGTGATGGACAATCTATCATTCTGTACAGTAATTTTCCTGCTAAAAGTCCAGATCCATATCACTAAGAAACTCTACCATAGAGTAATATGCTAAGTTACTCTATTGTGTAACTCAACACAATAGAGTAACTGAGGAGATGAAATTTGATACAATGATTCTTTAGTTCTAGAATCGGAAAAAAGGGTTTTATACCAATGCTACTATAGAGCTCCGTCCCACAGACTGTCAACATTTATATTGGATCAGATGTGACTTGAGAATATAAACTCCATAAACAGCTGTTGTAATGCTTGATTAAAACATTGAGTGAAGATTAGTGATAAATAACAGGAGCACATAAAGTGGACATCAAAATAAAGTGATAAGTGAATTCCGTTTTTGCCAAAATGTCTACTTTAACAAGACCTTTAAAATGATGTATATACGAGGGTCATCCAGAAAATAAAGAGCGTTTGCTTACTGCACCTAGCACAGCTCCCCCATCACCGCCATTGCATGTGTGGCAGTCCACTCACCTCCCCACCAAAGTATGAGCCGAGTCTCGTTGCTATGCGGTCACCTGTCTTATTTCTACAGCTATTCAAAATGGAGGCTGCAATCGAAAATCCCGCCAAATATGAAATACGCAGTATTATTAAGTTTCTGAATTTAAAAATGTTCGGGAATATATTTTTTTTAGAAAAACACCAAAGAAAGTTTATCGTGAAAGTGCAAACAAGTCTTCAAGTCGAATATTCAGGGAAAACAATGATGCAACCGGTTTAATGAAAGAAAATCCATCTTGAACAACGAGGATCGGCGTGGCAGGTCATTGCTCGTTAAAGATGATTTGAGAGAAAGACTTGAGGAAAATTTGAGGAAAACGGCTGCTAAAATCTTAGCACATTACATCAATTTAAGATCTTGTTTTTTTTTGCTCTTTCACCATAAAATTTTTTTGATGTTTTCAAAAAATGTCTAGGTCTGGGCATTTTTTAACTCAGCAAGAGAATAACACTGCGTATCTCATATTTGGCGCGATTTTCGTTTACCGCCGCTAATTTAAATCGCTGTAGAAATAAAACATGTGACCGCACAGCAACGAGACTCGGCTCATACTTTGGTGGGGAGGTGAGTGGACTGCCACACATGCAATGGCGGTGATGGGGGAGCTGCGCTAGGTGCGGTAAGCAAACGTTCTTTATTTTCTGGATGACCCTCGTATATGTGTCTATAGACACGATAACTTTCATAAACGGTCCGATCCTGATGAAATTTGGTATAAAGGTGTAAGGCAACATCTATTTTCTATGGTTCGAAAACCAGACAGATCGAACCATTATTACGGGGTTATAGGGAGGTTTTGCACCCAAAGTATGGGTTTTTGGAACTTTTTACATATAATTAATTTTAAGGCCAAATTTAAGCTCACACTATTGGATTCAGCTTAAAAGAACAAACAATTTGGTATTTTGATCATCGCTCTACGTCAATTGGTTCCCGAGATATCGAAAGTGCTAAACACAGTACGTTGTCCAATGTTAATCTTATGGGGATTAAGTAAAATTTTATATCCCACTTATTAATGAACCAAACTGCAGCAAACCTGCATACTCAGCCCTAATTTTATTCTTATGGATAATAGGTAAAGTATTATATCTCCCTTTAGTTACGTATAAAGATGTTTACTCTACATCCTTAATAAAACTTGGTATGTTGCTTCATCTATTGGTGATCCATTGGTATTTGCATAAAACCCAGATTGTTGTGGTCCTTGATGCTCAGTCCTATGTTTTTCTTATGGAGAATAAATAAAATGTCATCTCGCTTATTTATGAATATGCTTTGATGAAAGTTGGTAAGTGGCTTCATGACTAAGCAAAGTATCATTTGAAATTCGCTGAGTATGCAGGTTTGCTGCAACGGGGGTATTTAAGTTTGTGTATTTCAAAGGTAATTCCATTTTGTTTGTAAATAAAATAAATGTAAATATTTTAACATTAACCTATATCTGAGCTACCAAGACGATACAAATCACCTATTTTTGGTCCAAATTTTCAACTATCAAAGGCTTATAAGGGCAGTATAATAAATTTGTTGTTCATCACATGGAGCAAAAGTGTGTTTTTGGCGCTTAATCGTGAAACACAATTGCGCACCAAAAACAACCACTTTTGTTCCTTGTAATGAAAACTGCTATTTTTTGGGGGAATTTCCCCTAGAGGGAAGTAGCTATTAACTAACGTAGATGGAATGGTAAGACTTAAGTCTGAGACCATGATAACTTTTTGTTTTAGGTCCCCTGATGCCAAAAACACTATTCGTTGAAATTTATATAGATGTATATATACACGTGTCCATTAACACGAAAACTTTTGAAAAAATACATCCAATTTCAATTAAATTTAGCACAACGTGTAAAGCAACATTCATGACTTTATGTTCGGAAACCAGACTATAGGACTATAGGAAGGGGGTTTTATGGGGGTTTAAAATTTTCAAAAAATCAGTTTTTTTTTATTTTTCACTCTAAAATTTTAAAACACTCAATTTTGGTTTTGACTATTTTATAGAGCTTTAAAAAACCAATAATATAGAATTTTGATCATTAATCTAGGTTAAGTGGTTGTGGAGAAAATCTAATAAACATGTTTGAAATATTTCCTTTATTAATCTTATGGGAAAAATGTTTTTTTCTTTTCCTCAGTTAATTTGACAGAAAACTTCATATTTATTTTTACCAATAACTTCAGCTCTAGAAACAATAATTTTGGTGTTTGATTCTACACCCAACCGTTGCGGAGATATTCAAAGTGCTAAACACAGTACGTTGTCCAATGTTATCCTTATGGAGAATAAATAAAATTATATATCTCGATTATTTATGAATCAACCAACCCAAGTTTATTTATCAATGAAACTTGGCATGTGGCTTCTTTACCTAGTTACTGGTATTGGTATATTGATATTTGCACAACAATCTTTTCTTGTTATTGTCCCCATAGCAGCAAACCTGCATACTCAGCTCTAATGTTATTCTTATAGATAATAAGTAAAGTATTATATCTCCCTTAATTATGAACATAAATAATAAAACTTGTTATGTAGCTTCATCCGGTTAAGTTATATTGATTATGTCATAAAAACACATTTCTTATCTGTCTTGTTGCAGCAACCCGTTTTAAATCACCATGTTTTTCTTATGGAGAATGTTTTACATTAGTTTTCCTTTGCTAGTAACTTTATGGAAACACTGCTATTTTTCCCGAGTCCCTGGGAACAAGCCCCTTAATTTTAGCCGTCTCCCATCATCCTGCAATTTGCCAAACTCCCAGAATTTTGACTTAAAAAATGTTGCTAGCAGAATTATGTTTAAAGATGTTTACTCTATATCCTAATGTTTACAAACCATCCTTACTCCAATTTTTTCCATTTTTTGCAGCTAATGATTTAGACCATAGATTTTAAAGTTATTTGAAAACAAACTTAAAATTGTTGTGTTGGCTGCTAGTTTGTTTGCAAAATTAAAATACAACTAGTGGCTTACAGGTGCTATAGCCCCTAACATATGGTTTTTGTGTAAGTGGATAATCACAGCTGATCATTAGTTCATTTCGCTTATTAATAAAAACACTATAGTGATATATCCATAAGATAATCATTGGATCTTTGAAGTCCAGTGGGGCATAGCCCACGTAATTCTTTACATTTGTGATATTGTTCCCACTGCCCTTGGCTCTCAAGCTTTAAAATGAATTGGGTTAACCTACCTTAAACGGCTTCCTAGCTCGAGATATTTCGTGGGGACTGATTCGCTTACAGAATTAAATATATAGATTTGTAAAACAATAAAACCCTACATAGAAATTATGGTTTAGACATTCTCTTCTACTCAATCATGAAAACCCGTTGAGTGTTGAACTCTTTGGATAAAACAAAACTTATTTTAATATGGCAAGATTTTATCTGCCAGATATTTATTTAAACATGTGTTCATTACGTTTACCACAGAATGCATAACATATACAACTGTTTTAGGATGTTTCCATTTTTCATCCAAACATGTATTCCTATAAATTCTGATCAGAAAGTGTTGTCACACAAAAAACAGCTGTTTGACATTGTTAGGTGAAACTAAGAGGAATAATATACAAACTTTAGTTATTGAAACCTATGAAGCAGTGGTCTAGTTTAGTTAGATTAGCTTTAGCGTCCAAGTGATAGCTATCGGAAGCTTTTGTGGTGCAAAGTTGCTACATCTACTATAATCTGTCTGATATATTTATGCGGTTTGAGGGGAAGCATTGGTATCCCCTCTACTGTAAACAGTAAATCTAAACATGAACACTATTTTGACATTTTGAAACAAAGTGCAATCAGCTGTATAGGGTATCAAGCTGAAACGGAGGAGTGGGGGAAACAATTTAACTTCCCCTTAAAACGCTTAAATTTAACAGACAGATTATAGCAACAGCAGACGATGCTACATACAGTGAAAACATATTATGTGAATCATTTCCCTCAGTTTGCCAAAATGACGGGAAATACACATTATCATGTATTTTAACAGAAAATTGAAAGGACCACAGTCAAAACAATCAGCGTTTAAATTTTAACTGGCATTTGCTATAATTTCCATGAGTGAATAAAACAAACTTTTATTTACTCCAAGCAGACAGCTAAAATATGGTGGCCAGTAAACAATAAGCAATCTGGCACTGTAGGACACATGTGTTTGGTTGCTGTGGTTATGTTTGGTCAAAGCTGTCCCGTCATTGGCCAGGGCAGACAATACGCTACTGCTTTAGTTTCCACTAGCCCCAACGGATGTCACTAGAGTCAATCCTAAAGTTACTTTAAACAGACTACAGTATTTATGTTGTTGGACTCAATGAAGGTATGGGGTTCATACCCCAGTTCATTCTGATTTTTCTTTATTTTTAAAATTGTATTTTATTATTTGGTTTTTTATAATTTTGCATTGAAGAATTTTATTTTGATGGTTTAGCTTTATGTTTTTAGTTTTAAAAGCAAATTAAAGACAAGGGTTGGTCGGTGGTGTAGATATTAGGTTAATTAGCTTGGTTTAGTTAAGGTTTGTGAGGTTTCAAGTGGTCTGCTGGGTTGGTTTTTGGAACAAATTGATTTGTGTCACCAAGTATCATTAAATTATTAGCCATGAGCTATACAAACATTATATACTTATTGGAAAAACATTCAATGAGAATTTTGTAAACATAAACTGAGTTTCAAAACTTGTGCAACTTATTCACCTGTTTCACTAAAAAGGCCACTAAAAATTACAACAAAAATGCTGCTAAATAGCTGCATAAATACTGCATTAACTCAGTTTGGAAACCACAGGGTGATATTAACCTGCAGGAATTGAAACAAATAACTGACTTATGCAATAAATGATCATGGGCAAGCATAAGAGTAATTTCAGTATTTTGATTGGAGGGGGAAAATGGTTGTGGTCGTGAATTATTGTGACTTTTCATATATTACAATAATATTTCCTCTAAATTATTGAGAAATAACTCCCTTGCCACCCCCAAATTACACCTATATGGGCAAGGCACTCCATGCAAAAGCGGAACAGCTGGAACGTTCGCTGCAGCTAGGGGTAAACCAAGAAATGTGGGTCATTATTAGTCAATTTTATATAGGACTAGATAAAAAAAGCCTAAACTTCTCCACCCTGCAAAATGACATGTAAACATACAGGTTTTTGAATAATTAGTAAAGTCGTTCTATACATAATTCCATTCTAAAGATAATTTGTTAATATTCATCTCGCCCAGGTTATGAAACTCCCACCGCATTTTATAGGAGTGCAATAAATTACAAAGAGCTAGATTAAAGACATTGCGGTCTCATAAAATCTAAAGTTTTTAACAAAAATAAATAATATATGTAACTCTTAACAATGACTAAAGGTCAGTCTAGTTAACAATTGATCCCTTAAAGACGTAAAGATAATTTTGGCAGTTGAAAGTGAAGATTTCAATGAACTAGATACAACGCTAGAACATCTTTCCAACCAGTTGTTCTTTGACTACAGCATCACGTTGTTTGACTGAAGTGTTTATCGAGGTCAGAGTTGCACGCACTGCAGAGCTGAGAGAAGGATCAATCTCGGCTGCTCGTTCCAAATCTTCTTTTGCTTCTTTCATGTTCCACACAGCTCCGTGAGCCTTGCCTCGCCGGAACAAAGCCTTGACATTATCTGTGGATTTAGAGATAGTAATCAAAATATTGTATTAACCCATTAAATTTGTCTACAAGATCTGACTACAGGTCTGTCTACTAAAATGGACTAAGCAGAAGATTATTTAAGCTCTCGTCCATGTGGTTTTTAATATATTACACTCCCGATTTTCTGAGGTCATCAGAACCTAGCAGGAGCTACAATAACTAACGGGCCTGCATACATTTTAGGTTACTGACTCTCTGCGACCGACTTGCAGCTGTTATTCCCATTAAAAGCATTGGAAAAACCTGACCCACTGCCAGTTTTTCCCATCACTTTGAAACAGAAATCACATCATATAAGCGTTGTATATCATTCTAATGCACATTAAAATACAAAGAGAGTGAAACCAATATCATCAAACTTATCAAAATCTAAAATAGACTTTTCAGGTTTCCAAAAAGTTTTCTTTATCCATGATTCGCAAAGGTGTCTTTTGTTAAGAGTATTTTTCTGAAATTTCTGAACCAATTTTGACGACTGACAGGGGCGGATCCAAGGGGGGGTGGTAGGGGCGGTCGCCCCCCCCAACCTAATAATGATTGTGTTTTATTATTCAGCCATACAATGAAAGTTTTAATAAATCCAAATGAAAATGTAAGTATCAAAAGCCTCCCGAAACCCAGTTTTTCGGTTCCGAGAGTCAAATTTTGCTGCTCCCGTTTACGTTGTTACATTCAAATTCAAACTAATGCATCTAAACGTTCGATAAATGGAATAAAATATATACAATTAGACACGTGAAATTTTAAACTTCCATTTTAGTATGTAACACATTACTTAGATCCAAGTCTTTCACCTAAAATCGTCTTACAACAAAATGGATATTCCCGAGTATCACGAAGTTGTTACAGTTTTGCCTGTTGGCAGACCGAAAATTAAGTGTTTTCTACATGGTCTTGGAGGTAGATTTTAGCCACACACACAGCAAAGGTTGCTACCATTGTATTCGGTGATTATCTTTTACTGGATTTCGCCTGCCTTCCGACGTTTGCTGTCAGCTGTGTTTTGTTTACAGGTTAGGTTTGATTTTTGTGTAAAACCGCGTAATCAGTTGCTAGGCAATAAATATCCAATGGCTAGGCTAGAAGAAAAAGATGCCTCGAATTATATATAAAGAAATAAGAGGAAACAAAGATTAAACTGTGTGCAAACGGGAGCTCATACGGTAAGTATTTTATTTTGTACAAATTTGGTACGACATTTTCATTTTTTGAGTCGTTGACCTTGGCTGTCAGTCTCATTCCTCATTGTATCTTCGCGTAGCATAGTTCGGTATTGCAGATTTCAAATACATTTTGTAAATAGTTTTTCGCGTGGGTAATTACTCAAATAAATAGATTTGCACCTTACTTATTCTTAGACACCTACAGATGACGTAGAAAAAATTGTAATGCCTAAATATTTGTTATTTTTATTTACGGTCGGGTGCAGTAGAACTAAAGTAAATTTTTGTTTAGATTGTTTATAAAGTTATGATTGTTTTTTTTCTTGAGTACAAGGTTATTGATATATTATGTTAACTTACTTTCATTTGTTGTATAATTTCATATAGTTAAAAAAAATAATGGGGGTGCCAGGGACCAACCAGGGGGAGGGGGAGGAGTATCTTTCGGTGGCTGCCCCCCCCCCCCCAAACATGACCTCTGGATCCGTCCCTGGGGAAAACCTGACCCACCACCAGTTTTCCCATCACTTTGAAACAGAAATCACCAAATATACTAGGTGTACGCTCATTCCTCACGTATAAGGATAATAAAAAACATGATCACACTTAAATCGAGTCTCATAAAAAATTCAAGATCTGATTTGAGTAACATCATCAGAACACATTCCGGTATCATTTAACTGCTGTCAGAATCCGGGTTTTACATCTATATAGCTATAGTGATAGTCACTTCTCCCCGAAAAACTACTTATCCCAGTAGCTCAGTTGGTATCGCACTGGCTCTCAGAGCAAATGGTCGCAAGTTCGGATCCCGTTGAAGACTTAACTTTTTATCCAAAGAAAAATATTCATACATTTATCACTTGTTTTTATAACAGGAAATTTTGTATATAAATCCATAAATTTATTTATTTTTAAAATTAATAGTAGATTTTAGGAATGGTTTGTTGTTAGGATTGGCATGGGTGCGTTTTCGTAGTACAAACAGAGTATTTTGGTCTAGGCAGTGTGATTAATTTAACTTTTTAAGAGAAAAGTGAGTTTCCTAAATGAACTAATGTTACAATTTCTATAGGCCTAGTCAAAATATCCTTAAGTCGTCAGGTAAGGTTATTCAGAAGGTTATCTGAAATGATTTGACATTTCAGATGGTTATCTGAAATGATTTGAAAAATATCCTAGGTTTGGATATGTCAAATGCTGTTTTCATCATAAACTTGGACCTATGACTATGAAATGTAGGCATATACACTTAGGCTACTTGCCATTTTAGAAGTTTCATATATGGTCTTGGACCAACCCATGTTTATAGCATTTAATTTCATGATAGCCTAGGCTTTTGAAACAATATATTGAAATCTCATTTTGTCATCTACATAACTAGACCTGACGACTTACTGTTAATCCTTAAGTATATTTTGACTAGGCCTATAGAAACTGTAACATTAGTTCATTTAGGAAACTCGCTGTTCTCTTAAAAGTTAAATTAATCACACTGCCTAGCCCAAAATACTCTGTTTGTACTACGAAAACGCACCCATGCCAATCAGATGGTTATCTGAAATGATTTGACATATCCTAGGTTTGGATTACAGTGAGCTGTTTTCATCATAAACTTGGACCTATGGCTATGAAATGTAGGCATAAACACTTAGGCTTGTAAAAAAGGCTTAGTCTGGTTAGAATAGTTCAAAGCTTTTGTTTTGGTTCGCTACAACATTTCTGGTAATGTGTTTTAAGTGTTTTAGAACAGTTGTATTACCAGTTTAATGTCGGCTTACTCTTATCCAACCCTAGGATATGTCAAATCATTCAAGATAACCTTCCGAAAAAGGCTGTTTGGTTAGAATAGTCTATAGCTTTTATTGTGGTTAGCACCAACATTACTGGTAATGTATTCAGGTAATGTAGAACATTTTTACTATTAATTTAGTGAAAATATAACCTAGCAAATAATTGTGCTCCAAAATTAATTTAAGGTTGGTCGCTTACTGTGACTGACTTGATCGAAGCTTTCTAGACAAATTAAGGCTTTGTACTTTTTACACATGACAATCACAATATTACCAATTGACTAAGACAATGTAATAAAACAAACTATTTTATAAGTTAAGTTAATATCTCGGTAGCTAAAGTCATCTATTTTGAAAAGTTATTTAGAGTTTTTCGATCTGCCATCTGCACACACTGCACACACGATCGTCTGCCACTGATACTCGTCGCCTCCGACGACTGATGACATTTACACAGAGTAGGCATACTAAGGGAATATTAAGTGTATGGATATTTTTTAATAACGTTCACTTAATAATTTTATAAAATAAAAAATATGCTCACAACTTAAAAATATACTTTGATTTATCTCTCTTGTGTTTTTTTTTTTATGAAAAACCTTTTGTTATCCAGTATAACAAAGTATACTCTAGTAAACTAACTATTTACTATTTAAGAATTGAAACTAACTATTGTTACCCTGTTGTTGAAACATAGACGTCGGCTAAATTTTAACGATTCAAGTACCACTAAAATGGCTTCCAATGTTATTCTTATGGAGGAAAAAATAAATTTGGTTTTAAGATAATTTTATTAACCCTAGCAGTGGCCAATGGTGTAAGTGGGAAATGGCAGGCTAAATTTGGCGATTTTGCAGACCTTTTTTAGAAAATTTGTATAAATTCAACTGTACAAGTAAACCTAGCCAACCCTATACTCATTTTGCTCGGAAAGAACAGTAGAATCTGGAAATAGTAAAATAAAAAATTCTGGAAAGGTAAATTTGTCGGTATAATGGAAAGAATAAAAGAAATTTGATTTTTTTTATTTCAAAAGCAGCCTTGGTACAGTTTTTTCTACATATTTTTTATGGAAAATTCATTATATAAATTTTGTAGAAAATTCAATTCCCTACATAAAAATATATAACATGTTGGGGAAAGAATTTTGTTTATAAGTGTTAGGGGCATAATATTATAATAAACGGAAAACAGAAAAAAGTGTAAACTGTACAGTGTTAGTTTGTGTTGTAAATAAGTAAAATAATATATGTATATGCTAATAATGATATATACTTATTAGTAAAGCTAATGAAGTAAGGAATCTTAAAAAGTCATAATTTTGATGATAAAACATTATTTTCTGTTATAAATAAATGTATATAACAGAATTTTTTGTTATTTTTGCGTATTTGGGAAAAAAGATTTCACAATATTTTATCTTTAACTTTTTTATCAAATTTTTTACCCCCAAACCAATATTAACATGTTGTAGTACATTCAATTACCTACATAAAAAATTATAACACCTAGAGTAAATTATTGTTTTTATATGTGTTATGTAGCAAAACAAATAGTCGCGGACTTGGCAAATTTCACTAGGCCTATGTAGGAGTAAACACAACACTTTATAAACTATTTGTCACACATCAGTAATACTTATGCATAATATAATGTATAAAGATTCTTGTATAAACACACAAACACTTCACTAACACTACTACTCCGAAATAATACCTAATTTACTGATACTTCACAGAAATATATTACCTAACGCGTTCAAAGGAGTAACCCAAGATAAGATGGCCTAAGATGCGAAAGTCACGAAACAATATCACAAAATATATCGCAGCTGTTATACATTATGCTAGGAGCAGTATGCCAATGACAAAACTAAATTCTTCTACATTTCTTTCTCTTCAAAATAACATATTATTTGACTAGTAACTATAACTTATACTGGATATTAATCCGATTTTTCCTGAAGGACAGGAGCTGTCCTTTGGCCATTCCACAAAGAAACAAAAAACACCTGTTTTCATAAAATCATATTATCTGTTCAATCAACATGTCGATCTAAAAATCAATACCAAAATGAATAACAACTTTTTAGGAGTGCATTGGTACCAACCGCAACTTCCCGCGACAAAAATTACCCGAGCTGGGTAATTTCAAAAAAGGCGTGTTTTGACATTTTCCTAGCGTTGGCTGCAGGAATCTCATCGCGCCAAAAATTTATTCGATTTCTAATCAACATTACATTGTTATATAGCTGCTACAGGACTCGTTTATGTAATAAAATGAAAGTTCAGAATATTATCTTTCGAATGATATATATATATATTGTTCACTTTTGAGTTGATTATTAGTGTTTTTTTTTACGTTACAAAATTGTCGGTCCCTGAAGGACAGCTCGCGTCCTCTGCCACTTTAAGGCGACACAGCCAAAGTACGGGAGCCGTCCTTTGGCTATTGCTAGGGTTAATACTGAAAGAAATTATCTGAATAACAAACTCGACCGAGATTTTGTACTGTTAAGTTTATCTGGAAAATTTGAAGTTTAACTGTGGAGGCGTTGTCGAGTTATTTTGGTCACAGACACGCCAGTTGAGTTGATTCTCTTACCAGTATAAGCAGTAAAGTCATGTGTAAGGATAAACTTCACCTCGTTTGATTATCCAACAAGTGTTTTATATCATTCTAATGCGCATTAAAATACAAAGACAGTGATACCAATATCATAAAACTTATCAAAATCTAAAATAGACTTTTCAGGTTTCCAAAAAGTTTTCTTTATCCATGATTTGCAAAGGTTACTTTTGTAAAGAGTATTTTTCTGAAATTTCTAAACCAATTTTGATGACTGACGTATCAACAAAATTACCTCAATCCATAGTAGTGCAGTGATGTTCAATTTTCGAACATGACATTCTAAAGAGCACAATCCGGTCTCAAAGTTTATATTTGTCAAAGCTTAACTATTGACATCCAAAAACGATAACATTGGAATTTTATAAAATTTTGAATAGTATAAAAAAATACAAGTATAAAAAAGTGTATAAATTTAATTTCAAAACATACATAGTCATATGAAAATAATTTTAAATTTGATGGTAACAGAATAATTCTGTTTGTTGTTTTATCTAGATTAATATTTTGTGTGTCTTGTTAATTATTTTGTAATCTAGATCCGAGGAGATAGAAAATAAGTGAGTAGGGTTGTGTTCTTACAATGTTATTTAATGGGATATTCGGCTGCTGATCGGCCACACAGAGTCACGTGACTTTTGTGGAAGGGGGAAGTATGCAAGGCCGTTAGTTATCGTAGGACCCGGACCTAGGCTAGCTCAGTTAGTAAGGAGATATCTTGTATTTTTAAACGCAACTAGTAGACATTTGTAAAGTTGTGTATGAATAAAAAAATCATTATCACAAATAAATCTAGTGTTTAAGTCATAATAGGATATGTTTCAGTGAACAGTTTTTAATCATCAACTGTCACTTCTTCCACTCCTAATTCACAAGCTAATGTTCTAATTGACTCTTCCACATTTAGTCTTTGTAAAGCTTTATTTACACTTTGTTTCACAATTCGCGGTGTCTTGTGTCATCTGTAAGCGTCTGATAATTCTAGCTCCGATTGTTGTCTGTGGTGTTTTGGTTATGTTTACTCTTTTGTTTAGTTATAATTATGACTAATAAAATTAGTGATGACGATATTTTTGAATGTTTTTTGTGTGTTCATTTGACTTACAAATAAATATAAATGGGTTTTTACTCTCGTAATCTGTCACATATAGTACATATGTACTAAAAATATATGGAAGCAAAAATAAAACAGGTATACATTTTTATTTTCATTTCATCAATATACAGTATGTAATCAAAGTGTCTTAAAAATAAACCCTCATAAATGCATTTTAAAATTAATTTAGGTAATTAAATGTAACAATAGTAAAATCTATACAAAATAGCCAAAATTAATTCAGTCTCAGGGTGTCTGGGTGATTTAATTTAATCGACCTCAAAGGGTTAAAACAGATTGAGAGCCATTGACACATAACGAAAACCTCCTAACCTAACCTAACCAAACCTAAGCGGTAGTGGCTTACGTCGGACGTGTACGTAGTCACTTCGTATATTTTTCACAAATGACACAATTATTTCAAAATGTAAACAAATCAACACATCAATTATCTCTGACAAGTTAAAACTGCACGAGAAGAATGTCAGTGTCTGCGTAGGCCTTGACGAGAGGACTAAAAAAACCGGAAGAAACCAAGCGTTGTACAATGATACACAAATAATGCCTAACACGGCAATAAAGAACAATTTATTAAAATCTTTACTCAAATTACAATATTGAGGTTTACATCTCGCTCACCTGGCTCAAACTCTAGCACAGTCGTACAGTGTTCAATGACGGGGTAATAGTCCTGAAGCAACAGCTTGCACTGAGCGTAGTTTAGCAGGAGAGGCAACTTCTTGGCATTTAACTCGTTCCACTCCACGTCGCGAGGTTTCTCCCTAGTAAAGGAGAAATCACTACATTAGGCTACTGAACTTAAACTATTTATATAATCAATTTTTCAATTTTTAAATATCACACATACACAATGGTCTTACTAACTTAACTGAAAACAAGCATTATGTAATAAAAGTTTACACTTGTTTAATTTTGTAAAAATGGCTGCAACCTTTAAATTACTAAGCTAGCCCAATACCCCATGGGAAAATGACACTATGTAATATCATTGACTATATACTAGAGTAGACTGGACAAAGCATTGTTTTCCTTGACGACACTACTACTGGCGAGCTCCCTCGTGAAGGACACTGAACTAGGCCTCTATGACATCATAGTCAGATCTGTCCAGTGGCGCGCGGGCGGCTGTAATGTGAACTATCAGGCTGTTTCCCCGAGTGCGTCTCTCTCCACACTCCACGTCCACACCCGCACTCGCGCTACTCTAGGCCCGGTGCACACATCGGCGCCACCGCCGGGGAGCGGCGCACAGTGGTTGAAAAAGGCCTTTTTTGTGCAAAAACCTTCTTTCTTTACAAAGTATTGTGAACGAACATTAAATCTGGATGCTTATTGAACTAAAGCCGTATCAGAACTCACACGGATAATACAAGTTAAAAATACCCGCGTCGCAGCAAACCTGCGTACTCAGCAAATATCCAATGCATGCATATTTTTCTCACTACCACATAAGGCCACTCACCAAGTTTCATAAAAATACATAAACAAATAAGAGATCTGTAGCATTTTATTCATTCTCCATAAGAATAACATTAGAGCTGAGTATGCAGGTTTGGTGCAAAAAAAGAGAAGAAATATTTGTTTGTGCAATTATCAATATAACTCAACCAGGTGAAGCTACATACTAAGTTTTATTAATTTATGTTCATAATTAAGGGAGATATAAAACTTTACTTATTCTCCATAAGAATAACATTGGGGCTGAGTATGCAGGTTTGCTGCTAAGGGGATAATCAACAAAAAATAAATTTGTTGCGCAAATATCAATATAGCAGTACTACGGGAAGCCACATACTAAGTTTCATGAATGTACATTCATAAATAATCGAGATATCAAATTTTAATTATTCTCCATAAGGATAACATTGGACAACGTACTGTGTTTACCACTTTGAATATCTCTGCAACGGATGGACGTAGAATAACAATTTAAATACAAAATTATTGTTTCGTGGAGCTGAACTGATTAGTAAAAGCAAATGTCAGGTTTACATTCAAATGAACTGAGGTAAAGCCAAAAACCTTTTTCCCATAAGATTAACATGGGAGATTTTATGAGCAGGTTTTTTTGGATTTTCTCTGCAACCACTTAACCTAGGTTAACAATTCAAAAAACGATATTATTTGTTTTTTAAGCTCTATAACATGGTCAAAACCAAAATTAAGGGTTTTAAAAGTTAGGGTGAAAAATGCAAAAATCTGATTTTTGGAAAATTTAAGACCCTCATAAACCCCCCTTCCCATGGTCAGATTTTTCCGGTTTTTAACTTAAAGTCCTAAAAACTACATCAAATTACACATTTGAGCCAAATTTCATCGAAATTGGACGTTTTTTACTCAAGTTATCGCATTCACGGACATATATATATATATATATATAATAAATTTGAACGAATAGTGTTTCTGGCATCTGACGCCACCGCCGCATAGCTTTGCTTTGTGCACGCATTTCTTTTCATGGGTATCCTGAACACCGGCGGCGATGAAATTTATATGGCAGTTAGTTAAATGTATATCCTTTATGACGAACTCATTCTTAGAGCGACTCTCGATAATAACAGATTTTTCGCAGGCCCTTCCGAATTTGAATAACATAATATTACATTGACTTTTAACAACGTGCTAAACTCCAACTCATTAAAATATTATTAAATACATATAACCATAAAAAATGTACATTGTTTGAAAGAACACAAAATTCTGAACACATACATATGAAATACATTTCAGTTATAATATGAATTAGAACCTTATGTACAATGTAAAAAAAGCCAATTTTGGATTTTTAATTATGTATTTACACCATTATTGTAAAATATGTATATTAAGTGGTTATTTACTCAGTTGTAACACTACAAATCGAGATTGTTATGACAGATCCATACTCTTTAGGTATTTCTATTTAAAAAAACAACTGTATGACTAGAGTTGGGGCCTAAATCAAAATTATGGCCCGACAGTGACTTAGAACTTTAAATTATCTTTTAAATAAAAACAGAATCACCAAAATCGTTTAAGTATTAACTTCAGGAAGTGAGTAAATAAAAAGCAGGAATTTTTTTTAAATATGTAGATATGAAGTCAAAGGAGTTCTGATGTATAAAGTCCAAATGTTACAATTCAAGTCCAAAATGTAATTTATTACATTTTGTATCTGCAATGATACGGGGCTAGAGGAAAAGTTAGGCGTCTCTAGATTCGGGGCTACCTGTTGATGTGCACGCTGATGTACACTGCTCGGTAATTCTCCATTTGCTCCAATATATCTAAGAACGCGCCGGCGGCGCCAGTGCCGTTGCCGCGTCGCCGCCACAAACCACTGATATGCACCGGGCCTTAGCAATATCAACTCGCACACGCAGTCCATACGAGTTTCCATTTGAGAGGTTAAAGATGTACTGTGACAAATGTAGTAACACTGTGGACAGAAAAATTGTGTTGTTTGTCTAATTATAACTTGTATCCATTTTAGCCCCTGATCTATTTTTCATATACAAATTTGGTTAGATACCTTTTTCGTCTACAGTTCAACGGAACCATCTTCAGAATGCAGTAATCACCGTTGTCATAAAGTTAAAATTTTAACTTTATGACAACGGTGATTACTGCATTCTGAAGATGGTTCCGATGAACCGAAACATATAAATAGTTTGTTACATGTTCAAATTTGAACTGTAGACAAAAAAGGTATGTAACCAAATTTTCATGTATTTGTCTAATGTTGAATATTACCTATTTTGTATTGAGAAAGGTCTTACGTCAAGATTATACTGAGGTAGTCCCTCACAAATGCATAATTTAAGAGCTACATTTAATTTTTATATTTGGTTTCATTCACGTAAATGAGGAGAGTTTTCTTGGGTCACAAAATTTGTATATGGCCAAAGTTTGCTAAATTGAGATTTGTTTTATTGTAAAGAATATCGGAGGGTAAATAAACTGTGTAGAAATATTTTGTAATTATAAAATGTATTTATAAGAAAATTATACTATAGTATCATTTAACAACTTTCTGTTTCTATAACACTCTCTGAACAAAACATAGGCTGATGTCCAGTGAATGATATCCTTCCAGTAAATAATAAATTTAAAAACATATTTTTTACATTTGAAAAATTGAGTTTCTTCTGTCACCCAAGTGTTCAGAGCTGACTATTTTTATATTTATCTTTAACCACTATCATTAAAATGAGGTGGTGAATATCTGTCTGTCTGTCTATTGTTCCATCCCGCCAAAACCACTGGACCAATTCTGCTGATGTTTGGAACAAACGTAGTCTATATACCCAGGAGTGTCCTTAGGCCTCTCTTGCCGATTAGTAAAGTCTTCAGGACTCTGCCCCACGGACGGGACGTCCAAGTCACCATGTTGTTCATATGGAGGATAGTTTTATTTGGTTTATGTCATATGTGTTTTTTTCTTAATTAATTAAAATAAACAGCTGTTCATTTTACCAAGTTGACAAAAGTAGCGGTGCCTACGATACTTGTTGACGAAGAAGAAGTTCAATTTCAATCCGACAGGAATAATGTTATTATTATAAATACAAATTAACACTGAATATAATCCATCCAAAATCAAAAATACCAAATCAAAATAATTGAAGTTAGGACGGTACAATATAAAATAATGTTACTAGCTGTGACTTCAATATAATTTTGTTTACTTGATAGATTTAATCTTATAACTTATCTAGATTACTGTTAACATAGTAAGAGATAGCAAAATTGATATTTTAAAACTTTACCTTATATGTACAGAACAAATCAATGCAACTAAAATGCACTGAGTAAATCAATGTCCTTGTTTATTAATATAACCACACTCTATACATTTTTTTTACAATTGCATACATTGTAGAAAGCGTAAATGTTATCCATATAAAACAAAATCTAACTTTTACACGGGTCTGGGAGACAGGAGGGGTTTTGAGGCGCGCTAGAGCTCCTAGCGGCAAGGACACAAACTTGGTGTTGCCGCCCGACACAGAACAACAATGGTCATGCCCAGTCTACACTTGTAAATAGGGAGCAATGTTTAACCATACAGTCAGGTAAAAACGACATAATGAGACCAGCGAACTAGGCAAACTGTAGGCCCCACGCCACTCAAGAGTCGAGCGCCGAGCGGCTCATGTAAACACGACAACAACCCAAGCGCAACTCCGCGACTGACTCGACTGACTGAACGTACGAGCAAGCAAAGAGAGTCGAGTTGAAGTGGAATAGTGAAATGCAAATGATGGGTGGGTAGTTGGGAAGGTTGGGGGGGAGGAGGAGGGGTTTCGAGGCGCGCTAGAGCTCCTAGCGGCAAGGACACGAACTTGGTGTTGCCGCCCGACACAGAACAACAATGGTCATGTACAGTCTACACTTGTATATAGTCAATGGTAATATGAATTGGTATCTCATCTGTTTTATGGGTTTGTACAAATAAAATCAGGTTGGAGACTCAACAAAATTAATTACAAGACTAGCTGGAGTACACGACTTCACCAGGGAATACAACTGTTGACAACAATACTGTAGACAACCACAGCCCTTAAGTAATTTTGTTGAGGATAGCTTGAATATCTAGTCTGTTTAACCATTAATGAACTACAACAAAAATTACCAATGAAACATAGAGTTCTTGTATATAAACTTTTCTCTTCAGAGAGGATTGATTAAAAACTTCCACTATTCTTTGTTCCATCACAGACTTTAATTCGACTAGGCCTACATGAATGAAGGGGGTTCAATCTACAAAACTTACAAAATGATGTATGGTTGCCAAGCTTGAATTGCATTAATATTGTTTAAAGGACCAAACATTAAAACTTTTCAAATCAACAGCTACTCTGCACATACCTAATATTTAAAAGGTAAATATGTCCCACTTACTTTAGCAACAGTTGCTCTATGTAACCAATGGCTTCAGCGTATTTATCCGCAGCAGCTTGGTACAGTTTCTGTTGGTACAGTTGGTTGCCCTGCTCCCGCAGTCTGGGCACAGCATCCAGTTTCTCATCCTCTGACAACTGCCAACTCTCTCTCTCATATTCTCCAGCATTCTCAACTTTCAGAAGCTCTGGGAAGCAAAAATAGTAATTTTAATAAAAAATTGAAATTTCACAACAAAAAGTTTATCACGATTTCTTTTTTTTATACAAATACTCCCGTCACAGCTAACCTGCATACTCATCAAATTGTCAATGCAAATATAACCTAACAAAAATAAACCAGCTTCCATAAACCTTACATCAAAATATATTGATAAATTAGCGAGGTATAACATTTGATCTATCCTCCATAAGAATAACATTACCATATAGAGGTTGCACAGGATTTCTGATACGAGGACAACTAAAAATGGTATTTTCATGCAAATAGAAATAGACGAAAAAAACAAGAAAACACATACCGAGATTCATAAAAATATATTCATAAATAAGGGAGATACAGAATTTGATTTATTCTACATAAGAGTAACATTGGACAACACACTGTGTTTAGCACTAATATCTCAGTAACTAATTGACGTAGAACAATGGTCAAAACAACAACTTTTTTTAAGCTGAATTAAACAGTGTAAACTAAAATTATATTTCCAACAAATATATGCAGGGTTGCCACCAAAGCTGCATTTAAAAATTCAAGCATAATTCCATTTTCCTAAAATCATAAAATTTAATGTAAACTCGCGCAGCATTTTTTATGTATACTAGCTGGCCCGATAGACGTTGTCCTGTCCTAATGCCATTGAATTTCTTTTTTGTCAAATACTCGTTCATTTTCAAGATGAGCTTGTTCGCTTCGCTCACTCACCTCCCGAATGAGCTCGTTCGCTACGCTCACTCGCCTATTTTTATATAGTGCTAACTTCAGCATCGAAAAAAGAGTTTGAGTTGCCATTGAAGTAGATTTGTTATTTCCATAATGAACATATGTTTATGCCTTTCAAGTATGTTTAACTGCCTTTCAACTGTTTGGTGTAACTAACTGAACATTGATCAAATCAATGGGAACTTTTGAAGGCCAGTGGGACAGAGCCCTTAGGTCGGATTAAAAATTGTCCTTAATAAAAAACCTTGTCCTGAAAAAAAATTATTCAATCTGTGCACTCATTCTCAAGTTATGGCGTCGCCAAGGGAAATAGGGATTCATTTTACTTTCTCCCCCTTATACATAGTATATGGAGAAAGTATTGTTTTCGTCAAAATTTTCGAATTTGAGTTGTTAGTGGAAATATTCGTTTTGGTGCTCCCTGAACCCAAAAAAGTGGTTTTTACGTGATGTCTGCGTGTCTGTCTGTCTGTCTGACTGTCTGTCAGTTTGTCTGTCTGTATGTGTGGATGTGTACAAATCTAGAGCCCTAACCAATGGTCCGTTTTTTATGAAATTTGGTATGTATGTAGCCTACTAATCCACAATATCTCCATGCGTTTTTTTAAATTTTTGGAATTTTTGATTTCTAAGGGTAATTATCGCCCAAAAACCGCCAAAAAACATGAAAAATCAAGATTTCTCAAAAACGGCTCTAATGATTTTGATTAAACTTTAGTCGTTTCGGGTTCAGAAATTACAAGACTTAAAATATCAAAAATTCAGTTTTTTGGATTTTGTATAAAAAAAACATAAATATAAAAAATATTACTATTCACCATTAAAAAGAGCTCAAATATCAAAACAATTTAGTATTTTGAATTACTATTCTACGATTACTGGTTGCGGAGAAAATTTAAATTTTCATTTTGCGGTAAACGTTGTCCAATGTTATTCTTATGGGGAATACAAAAATTACTATTTCTCTCTTGTTTATAGATCAATTTCGTTCA
This sequence comes from Allygus modestus, assembly GCA_963675035.1. Classification (NCBI taxonomy): domain Eukaryota; kingdom Metazoa; phylum Arthropoda; class Insecta; order Hemiptera; family Cicadellidae; genus Allygus; species Allygus modestus. The sequence continues at coordinate 335,762,676 of OY776111.1, forward strand.
AACTTGACGTGCTTGTCAAGTTAGCATTGACCAATACAGGAAATTCGAAATATGTTGCCCCTTAATAACCCTGAGGGGGGAATAGGGGGCATTTCCCCTCTTAAAACCACGTGTGTAGCGATGTATTCTGTAGTGCCTCCTAAACAGGGATGTGGGTGGATATTTTTGAAAACAACTTGTTTACAAGATTTTCTGTACATTCCACCGTGCTTTGTATTATATATTTAGTACTAAATAAAAATTAATTTATTCATTAAATTTGGGTTAAAAGGGAGAAAGTACGTGTCAGTTTTCTTATACCGTTTATTTCATTTCATTTCATTTATTGATACAAAAATGCTACAAAACAGGTTCTTAACCCAATTACTAAGTAGCATTATAACTAACATTTATTTTTAGGGATTTTTCCTTCAAGTTCAGTTTCATGAAGCACTACTCAATCAATGTCTTCCAAAATACTAATATAACACCATACACATGACACATGCAATCTTATTATGTATTAAGATGCGACACCTATTGAATGACTTACAATCTAAATGAAAGTGCTAGTATACGAAAAAGTATACGGGTACGATTAACTTTTTATCTAGAACCTAGTATTTTTTCAGTTTATCTCATATTTGTTTATGCTATCCACCAAAAATGCGTAAGTGTGCTGGACCAATTATTTATATTAATGAACTTGAGTTTTCTCTCTATATAAAACCATACAACATGTTATCTGATAACGGGGGGTTATATTAACATATAGACCATACCCAATTTTAACATAATCCGTTTAACTTTGACAATATACTATCTTTTAAAAGAATAAGAAAAGAGTATACACATCAGTTTTATTTTGTTTTTGTGCATGTCTACAACAATGACATTTTTCAATGATCTTGATAGGCAATTGGTCCAAACCCAGGTAAACCTACTCTTAAAAAGCATTATATGGCAGCAGGATCCAGTTGTGAACTTTACAAACATTTTAAAGATTTTGCTGGGGATCAATCCGGCAACAAATCTCAAATTATGAAGCAACTCCCCTACCTCCTCCCTAACCAAGCCATTTGAGATGTAATATTTTATCCAGCAATCTCAAAATACATAATAGAAACTGAGTTCCATGTCAACAACTAACAATTATGACCAGATTGCAAAAAATTACAGATGAACCACATCTATTGCCCACTAGTTATAACAACATACAATATAATTTTAGCGCCAGTTTAAAAAAAAAAACTCCACAGTGTTGTCTAGAATAAAGATAAAAATAAAAATCACCCATCTTTATTATAAATATCACCCATGATCGCATCTGCAATTTGTAAAGTTTCCCAAACATAGCTCTAACTCTGATATCGCTAGTGCTGCCAACGATCAAGACTGCGTCACGGAATCGCTTATAACGCCAACTAACGAGAACGCATCGCTAACGATGCCAACTGACGAGAACATATCGCCAACTGCGCCAACTATCGAGAACGCATCGCTAACTTTTCTAACTACTGTATTGAAAACGCGTCACGTAGTCGCTGACGATCGTGACTTGAAATCCCCGATTCGACCAAAAATTCCAGCATAGTCCACACATATTTTTCCGGTCACCGAAACTCATGCATAATTCCAGGTTTTCTCAGTCGATGGAAACCCTCATTTTATGACATAACCAAAATACTCATTTCTAGTGTACAAAACCCCTCCAAAACCCCACTTGGGTAGTGCAATCCATCTGGTTTTCAAACTCGTTCAACAAAAATTTATCAGATATCTTTACCAAATATAACTAGGTGTACGCTCAAATATTCCCGTAGCCTAATTGGATGAGCGAACTCAGAAAATGTAAATGAAAGTTATGGTAGTAACATATACACTTAGCCCAGTCAATAAATTGTTATACTTTGGTAGTTTTTTTAAACATATTACGTTCTAAACTCACCTTTATTATAATAGCAAATGCTTTGGTTCAACAAAAAATAACATGTAGTAGGTTGTCTATGCAGTGAGGTATATATTTTTAAATTGTAAATTCGCTTGTTAACACGTTGGGTGCGGAGGACGTTAATTAACGTCTTCTAATTATCATTGAAACATATGTGATTTTCATGTTTAAACATGTTTGTCAGCATTGAACGTGTTAATAGACACAAATTATGGGATATATATATATATATATATATATATATATACTAGGTGTACGCTCATTCCTCGCGTATAAGGGATCAAACTTAAATCGAGTCTCATAAAAAATTCAATATCTAATTTGAGTAACATAATCAGAATACATTCCGTTATCATTTAACTGCCGCCAGAATCCGGGTTTTATGTCTTTATAGCTATAGTTTTAGTCACTTCTCCCCTAAAAATCATTTACCGCAGTAGCTGAGTGGATATAGAATATTTTCGTGATATTTTAACTAGTTATGGCTTGAACATTATTGTGGACTTCCCAACTAGGATTAGTGAGCATTCAGATGGCTGCTTAGATACTTTTATTTCTAATATTAGTGGCAATATTATTTTAATAGAACCTTTTATATCTGATCATTCAGCCTTGTTATTCGAGGTCCCGGTTTTAGGCCAACCTGGAAATAACCTAAATTATAGTTTAAGCAGAGATTTCTCTGATAATAGGATTAAGGAACTTAGGTTAAGGTTAGGCAGAGAGGACTGGAGGGATTTTTATAACGCCCATTCTGTTAATTGTCAATATGAGGAATTTGTTGATACTTTTTCTTATCATATGGAGATAGCCTGTCCTCTACGGAAATTTAAAGCGGTACAATCTAGGAAAATTAATTGGATTACTGATGAAATTAGAACTATGAAAAAAGAGTTCTTAGATATTTATTCAAGATGGGTCGCAACAAAGGATAGCACAGTCAAACATCATTACAACAAACAAAAGCTCAATTATAGGAAGACAATCACTACAGCAAAATCCAATTTTGTTAAAAATAAAATAAAAACCTCAACTAATCCAAACAAAACATCTTGGCAGTTCATTAACTCTCTTAGGAACAAGCCTCATAGTTCACAAAAAAATATCACTTTAGAAATAAATGACAGAGTTGAAAGTAATCCTGACATAGTTTGCAACATTTTTAATGATTTCTTTTCTGATGTTCCACAGGTTTGCTCTCTTTCAAATAGTAATAGTTCTTTCTGCGATGGTAGGAATCAAACAAACTCCCAGCTTACAAGTTTTCCATTAATTAACAAAAAATCACTTGTCAAAATAATAACTTCATTACCAAATAAAAAGTCAACTGGCTATGACAGCATTTCAATAGATTTAGTTAAAAAGTGCTATCCCGAGTTGATTGATCCTTTACTAGTTCTGATAAACAATTCCGTAGAGAAGGGCGAGTTTCCGGACGCTGCTAAGCTGGCTTTAATAAAGCCAATTTTTAAAAAAGATGATCCACGTTTGCCTGGGAACTACCGCCCAATCTCGCTCCTACCATCCATCTCCAAGATACTGGAAAGAATAGTATGCGATTCCTTGGTCAACTATCTTAGCAACCACTCAATTCTTTTTAAAAACCAATTTGGTTACCAAAAACAGAAGTCCACAAAGTTAGCTCTGGTTAGTTTCATCAATTCCAGCACAGACTCCTTGGATGGTGGTGGGACAGCCATGGGCTGTTTCATCGACCTGTGCAAGGCGTTTGATTGCGTTTCCCACCCAGTTCTTCTAAATAAGTTAGCGGCAATGGCATTAAAGATAAAGCACTAAATTGGATTAGTTCTTATCTCTCAAATAGATCTCACAAAACCAAAATTGACTTTCTTGACCAAGATGGCATCAGAAAATTTTCTTACTCAAACTCAAAAGCAGTATCCTTTGGAGTTCCATAAGGATCCGTATTAGGGCCTATCCTATTTCTTCTATACATCAACGACATCTCTGACTATCTACCCGGTAATATTCTTACAGCTTTCGCAGATGACACTTCAATTTTAACTTCAAGCAAAAATCTCAGTGTTTTTGAGCAGCAGACTTTTTTCAACCTTAACATACTCTCACAATATTTCTCAGGTATAAATCTTCATATCAATCCCAAAAAAACATAGTTCATACATTTCATGACCGACCAGAAAAGAAGCCGTTTAACTAATGCAGGTACAACTTTTCCTTCGGTTGTACTTGATGAGATGATCATTGAGGAAGCTCAATCTGTCGACTATCTAGGAGTGAGGTTGGACGGTGGCCTAAGGTGGAATGAACATGTGGATAAACTTGCCAAGCAACTCGCTTCAAATATTTTTGTTTTGAAAAATATTTCATCTTTGAACAACATTGCACTATCCAAATTGGTATATTTTGGCTTGATTGAGAGTCTGATTAGGTACTCTATTATACTTTGGGGCTTTTCCAGTAATATTAATTTAAATAGAATATTTGTACTCCAGAAAAGAGCGATAAGGTGCATTTTGAAACTTAAACCTACAGAATCATGTTTTGACCACTTCAAAGAACTGCAAATTTTGACAGTACCTAGTATTTTCATGTTTGAAGTAATTAGTTATGTTAAAGAACACAACCTTGTTAAAGCTCATCAGCATTCTTACAGTACCAGAAATAGAAACATCAATCCTTCTGTGTCTCATAACTTAAAGCTTTTTGAGAAAAAGCCGGATTACATTGGTCTTAAGCTATTTAATCAACTTCCTGCTCACATAGCCCAGATTAGTAACTTGAAAAAATTTAAATACGAGCTCAAAAAGTACCTCTTAGATCAGTGTCTTTACCAACTCCCATCATACCTGACCTGACTTTCAAACCTATCAAGATGTTTTTTTACAACCCCCCCCTCCTTTTGCATCTCTGCCTATCATGAAGATATACCTAATCTGAAGATGAAACCTGTAGAAGCTGACTGGTCCTATGCCACATGTGGTCAATAGGGACGACGTGGGATATGTATGTATGGCTCTTAGAGCGAAAGATCGTAGGTTCGGATCCCGTCCTCGACCAAACATTTTATCCGTAGAAAAACATTAATACATTTATCACTTGTTTTTATCAAAGGAAATGTTATATACATCGGTAAATTTATTTATTTTAAAAATAAATTGAAGATTTCAGGCATGGTTTGTTGTTAGGATTGGCATGGATGCGTTATCTTAGAACAAACAGAGTATTTTGGGCTAGGCAGTGACTTTGGCAGTGTGGTTAATTTACCTTTTAAGAGAACAGCGAGTTTCCTAAATGAACTAATGTTAACAATTTCTATAGGCCTAGTCAAAATATACTTAAGGATTAACAATAAGTCGTCAGGTCTAGTTATTTAGATGACAAAATGAGATTTCAATATATTGTTTCAATAGCCTAGGCTATCATGAAATTAAATGCTAAAACATGGGTTGGTCCAAGACCGTACATGAAACTTCTAAAATGGCAGGTAGCCGAAGTGTATAGGCCTACATTTTATAGCCATAGGTCCAAGTTTATCATGAAAACAGCTCACTATAATCCAAACCTAGGATATGTCAAATCATTTCAGATAATCTGAACAAAAGGCTTAGTTTGGTTAGAATAGTTTAAAGCTTGTGTTTTGGTTTGATATAACATTCCTGGTAATGTGTTTAAAGTATTTTACAACAGTTGTATTTTACAAAATGAGATTTCAATATATTGTTTCAATAGCCTAGGCTATCATGAAATTAAATGCTATAAACATGGGTTGGTCCAAGACCGTACATGAAACTTCTAAAATGGCAAGTAGCCTAAGTGTATAGGCCTACATTTTATAGCCATAGGTCCAAGTTTATCATGAAAACAGCTCACTATAATCCATACCTAGGATATGTCAAATAATTTCAGATAACCTGTATAAAAGGCTTAGTTTGGTTAGAATAGTTTAAAGCTTTTGTTTGGTTCGCTACAGCATTCCTGGTAATGTGTTTAAATTATTTTACAACAGTTGTATTACCAGTTTAATGTCGGCTTACTTTTACTGTAATCCAACCCTAGGCTATGTCAAATCATTCAAGATAACCTGCCGAAAAAGGCTGTTTGGTTAGAATAGTCTATAGCTTTTATTGTGGTTACCTACAACATTAATGGTAATGTATTTTAGGTAATGTAGACATTTTTATTATTAATTTAGTGAAAATATAACCAAGCAAATAACTGTCCCGCAAAATAAATTTTAAGGTTGGTCACTTACTGTGACTAACTTGATGAAAGCTTTCTAGACAAATTGAGGCTTTTGACTTTTTACACATGACAATCACAATATTACCAATTGTCTAAGACAATGTACTAAAACAAACTATTTTATAAGTTAATATCTTAGTATCTACAGTCATCTATTTTGAAAAGTTATTTAGAGTTTTTCGATCTGCCAATGTTACAATCGTTGCCTCCGACGACTGACGATATTTACACAGAGTAGGCATACTAAGGGAATATTAACTGTATGGATATTTTTTTAATACGTACACTTAATAATTTTATAAAATAAGAAATATGCTGACAACTTTAAAATATACTTCCATTTATCTCTCTTGTGTGTTTTTTTGTTGGTAAAAAACCTTTTGTTATCCAGTATAACAAAATATAGGCTACTCTAGTAAACTAACTATTGTTACTCTGTTGTTGAAACATAGAGGTCAGCTAAATTTTAACGATTCAATTATTTTAAGTTTAACTGTCGAGGCGTTCTCGAGTTATTTTGGTCACAGACACACCAGTTGAGTTGATTCTCTTACCTGTCTAAGCAGTAAAGTTGTGTATAAGGATAAACTTCACTTCGTTTGATTATCCAATAATAAAAATGTGTCAGTTAAAACATAGGCCATATATGTTTTATGTATACCTACATAATATTTATTTTAAGTTATATATATTATTTTTTAAGTAAAACTACCACAGTACCCTTATAAATTCCTTTTTTATTTACTGACACAAGTGGTAAATAAACGAATTTGAAAGAATGGTGTTTTTGACAACTGAGGGCCTCGAAACAAAAAGCTGTAACGGTCTTGGGCTCAAGTCTTACAGGGCCGTCTTCGGTAATAGCTTTTTCCCTGTAGGGAAATTCAATATCTTTCAGGTGTAAAGGGTTATGACAAGACTTATGAATCAGTCATCCCTACTAATATTATAAATCTGAATGTATTTTCTTTGTTTGATTATGTGCTTATGTATTTGAAACAATTGTGCAAACACTACTGGACAGGTTGAACTAAAATTGTGCATGGACATGGCTTATATGCCTAAATAACAAAGTCTAATGTCATCCCTGTCTCACTTCAGGACTTTGTCCAACCCGCCATTTACTTCCAATATCCATCTTATGGAAGACAATTTTTAAGACTTTTAAAAACAACAGCAGAGAAGTAGTGCGTTATGAGATGGGTATTATTGTATTTTCGCAGCTAATTTCAATCCTTATATTTAGTTATACCGAACTGCAGATAGTTAACCCATTGGCGTAGACATACGGGCTGGTTTTGTTCCTTACTTGTCATTTTTTAAACCTTTAAAATGGTATAGAATATTTGTGTTTTTAAATGAATTTATGGGATATTTCAATTAAAATATTGTTTTATTTCAGTTTAAAGAGCCACACTGGCACACACAGTAGACATAAGTAAAAAGTAGCAAATCAGTGTTGACCATGTGCAACTCACAAAGAATTAACCAATCAACTTCCAAGCAGGCCTACCACTGTTTATTTTACTTGGTTCCTCCCAACAACATTGTCACAGATCGGTTAACACAATGAGAGATGCATGACTTTCTCTCATTTGCATTTGCAGATGCATTTTTTTCTTATGTTTTGGTCGTGAGTGAGAATCAAATCCACAAACTTTGTAAGAACACCTGGCCAAGGTGTTACCATGATTTAGCCCGGACGGCTTTCACGACCAGTGGCCTGGCGGCGTTAGATAGATTTTTAGTCCGTCTTTATCGCTACACATGGTAGTTGCCCGCAGTCATTAATTACAGATTTTGCTACTAGAGCCTTTGATTTGTGAATGGAATAAAAATACTACCTAAATGGGTTAAGGTAGCGTTTCTGTGTTAGGATTCATAGGGCTGTTAATGAAATTTAATCACCTGACGTTAGAGTTTTGCATAATGTAATTTGTAAAGCAGTTTAAAACTTATAAAAAAGATTTGTTAAGTCTTACAAAAAATAACTGGCTGGAATTAAAATGCTACATTGCATTTTTGCTATGGTATTATCTAACCCTAGCCAAGATTTAACATGACACGATGTCATTTTACGGCAATTTTAAATGGTCTGATGTTAATAACAAGCAACAACAAACATGAATCGTAAAGAGATAATAGCTCACATTCTGCCTCATTCAGTAAGGTAAAATCTCAGTGGTCTGAACTGGCAATGTTAAAAACAACTCACCAATAATGAATTGAAGATCTTTTGGTTCCTTGATCAGCTGATTGAGATCTTCATGTCCAATACCCTGATTTTGGAGTGTAGTTCCACAACAGTGGACTCTGTGAGCATTCGGCTTCCCAGCATCTCTAAGTGTCTTTGATACAAACGGGTATGACGCCACCAGCTGAACCAAATAAGTCTTGTTAAAATCTCATATGTTACGAGTGAACAATGTACATTTTACGGTTATTCAATTTTTAAAATTAATTTATTTTCTTTTGATTAGAGTAATAACAATAACTATATCATCTCAGTTGTAGTTTTCTTGGGTTCCAAATTATTAAATCAATGTGTAATAGCTACAGTTAGGCTGCCTTCCCACTAGGTTGCAACCACCGTGGCAGCCAGTGACCCGGGTAGAAGTCGCAGCCACGCTTGTCCCTTCACATAAGGTGGTGGCTGCGACCTTTTCGCTACACTATCATATCAATTCATCCATCATACTTTTTGCCTCGTTAAAGACTTTTTCCTTCTTCTTCGGTTGGACAACAGGTTTGGCATTAGTTACCTCAGATTTAGTAGGCCTATTTATTTCTAACAGACTTTCACTATTATCAATTAATGTCTTGTCCTCTTCATCCATTTTGTGAAGTAGCCAATAAAATAAAAAAAGGCACAGTACACCATATACAATAAACGCAAAACAATTGCACGGACATAAAACAATATAGTATTACAGCACTGTGAGCAGCGTAAACGAGTCAATAGCAAATGGCAGACACAGGTGGCAGGTAGATGACCAAAACAAGCTGCACACGCATCTCGAGAATATGGTCGCAGCCACCGAGTGAGAAGGGCTATGTATATTTCAATGCCCCCCTACGGGTTGAGTCGCTAAAAAGCAGGGTCGTTGCCACCGGCCTGCGACACAGTTCTGCGGCCACCGAGTCGCTACCACCAAGGTGGGCAGCTGCGACCCACTAGTGTGAAGGGTTCCTTAAGGCTAAATGCAATTTAAACAGGTCAAGTGGCCGACGGGAGGCTGCAGAGAATTGGCAGCGACCTAGTGGGAAGGCGGCCTTATAACAGAATTGTATAACAAATAATGTATTATTTTTTAATAAAATAACAAGCAAATTAATTGAAAAATTAATATGTTTGGCTTAATGCTTAGGTAGGCCTAATATATGAACTACACCCAGTTTATTAACAATACTTCATTTTTATTTAAAAAACTCTAATACAGACTCATATACTACCCTATTATGAAATGAATACTGATAAACTACAAGTGGACCTAGCATATATTGAAATTAAAATGTAATCAAATACAGATTCAATAGATACCCAGTAATATTGTGAGAAATTCATATAAAAAACTAATATTATTGAGATTACTTAAGAAAATGTGCCCAAACATCATGGGTACCGGTACTTGTAGGTCACCTGACAGAAATGTTGTTGAATCACTTCAAATCCTCTCAAGAGTGCTAGACTACACTAAAAAGCCAAAATACACCCCTCATAATAATAGGAGACATTAATGTTGATTACAGAAACCAAAACGAAAAAACAACAGCAGCTAATAAAACCCTGTCTTCCTGGGTGGGCCCTGTTCCAATATGTTTTAATATGCAATAATTATTTTATACATAGATAAAATCCCAATTCCATCGTTCCCTAAAGTATGGTTATTCTGGGATTGCCTTATCATAATGGTGCATTTTTACACCATTTCAAAAGGGAACTTTAGCAATCCTTTCCTGCACCTGAAATATTTTCTTAAATTAAATGAGGTTGATGAGTATATCGGATCGCGATACACAGGCAGCGACAAACTGTCAAACTGTCAAAACTGTGTGGCCAGTGCAGCCAACCTACTCGTGAACCACTGATATATTAGCAAATTTCCCTTTGGAAAATCTTGGAAAAAATAAGTGGACTTTAATGAAACACAAGATTAATACTGTAATGCAAAAATTGTGGGAGGGCTCGGGCCCACCCACTAGAACCGCCCTTGACTTCACTATTATTGCAGAAAATACTTACCGGTAAAATACAAAATTCCGCCTTCAGAAAGGAGAAAACCAACTGTCATACACAAGCAAACAATCATATAAACTTTTAACATGAAAAACCCCAACAATGATGAAAATGTAAAACAAATTAGGTCCTATTCTGAACTTGAAATCTAAAAAATCTGTAAAACTGGTTTTGATGAAATCTCTTGAAATTTTTTTTTAATAACTCTGTTGATTTATAACAAAAAATCATTCAGAAGGCAAAATTTCACATCTGCCTGAAAACTGTGTAAGGTCTATCCAAAATTAAAAGGTTGGTGCTCTTCAGAAACAATCAATAACAAACCAATCCCCTTCAACATTCTCTAAAGTTTGTGAAAAAGTACCAGTAAGTTTTAGTGCTCAAAAGAGTTCCAAATCACTGTCAAAACAACCTGCTTACTAACTCCCAGCATGAATTCACAAAGGGAAAATCAACCACCACTGCAATGATTAAACTGACAGATGGACATGGACTTTAATAAAAACTTACACTTTTGTCAACAGTGAATTTGGCTATTTCCCCGACAGCCATGGCTTGGACTATGGTCTCCCAAACCTCCATTTTGAACTTCTTTCCTAAAACCAACTCCATCGGTTTCCCCATTTTGCGACTGTCATCTACAATTGTTTCAGCATCATCACATGTCATAGTTAGAAAATGAAAGAAAACCTGGAAAAAAACAAATCAGGCTAAAATATTAGATCAAATTAGTTGTCCTTATTAATACCTTGTTTTTATTTCCATATATATATTTCTTAGCAGTTGTAATAGCAGAAAACACATTATTGAAAGATAAAGTAATGCATTTTCTGAATATTTATACAGTTAAAAGAATGTGTTGACATACCAGTAAGTTAGGCGTAGGGTATTCTTATTTTTTGGTGGGCACATTATCCAAGGGTCTGGTATTCCTTCACATGATTAAACTGAAAAGTTTTCATAAGATTGTAAAATCCTACTCAATTAGATAAAAAAAAGCTTTCCTCGGAGAACGTAAATTTGTTCAAAAACCAGGAGTAGCCTAAATGATTGGACTTGCTTTGCTCATTTACCTATTTTCTGTATGTTAGGGTCACTCTAGTTGAACATTATTGCCAACTGCAGCCAAATCTGCTAAAGATGGTAGGAGGACTGTAGTTCTAACCTTATTTTATGAAAAACCCCTAAGAAAAGTTTTATATATGGTACATATAACACATAAAATCAATGCTCTTTTTAGGCTGACATCCTCCCTAACTGGAAGCCCCTGCAGCTGCAGAAAAAACACTGTGTAAGTTACCTAATGAATAGAAGCGTGGTTTTTATGAATAACTACTAGCAGTATTGGTAGGTTAGCAAAACCCAAACTAAGCAAGATGAGTCTTTTAATGTTATATAAAAAGTTTAGGGGCTGACACAAAACTTTCATATAAATTGCACCACACATGACATCACTTTGACAGAAATACAATAAGCTACTCTAAGTTAGTTAGTGTTGTGAAGCCCAGAGGTACTTTGGGCGTTTGGGAGCAAGGGTAGGGTTACCATTACCATGCCCTCTTTTTGGATCACTCAAAAACGTCCAGGCGGATTTTTGAGAAACCCACTATTTGTCCGTGTTTTTACAAGCAGCAAACTGATTATCGGGGATGACTTAGTTATCGACTTATATATAGTTGATATTTCTTCAAGTTAAATGTAAAACTGTTATTTTACTGCCCAAAACTCTTTGTAATAAAATAGGTAATTTTTAATTCTTACTCAATGAAATCAGTGTGTATTTGTTGTTTAAGTTTTGATGCCGAGCTGTGTTTTTTGTCACTGTTGTCTCTCGTCTGCATGTCCAGCTGGGTCCTGAATGAAGTTATTTGAGGTTACTGGGTAGTTTGATAGTTTACTGTACTTTTTATGAAATTGGCAGCAGCCCGAAGGATTAATTTTATGATTTAAAAAAAGATCACGCCACATGATTTAAAATTTAAAACATCTAACTGCCCGAGTTTCGCACTCATCTTAAGGGGGGGGGGTTGATAGTTTTGTGATTTATTAGTTCGCCTTTTATCAGGTACAGGTGTCCTCTTTTCCAACCCACAGAATATGGTAACCCTAAGTAAAGGAAGCTCGAGGCCAAGCCTACTAGGGTGGTACTTTAATAAACATTTAAACCTCCAATAATAGAGAACAGAGGTCTACATACATAGAAAACAGTTGAATTTCATTTCTCACTCTTTATTTAGGCCTTCAATGATACAACTTTTAGCATAGAAAAAAGCTTAGTGTGATCTTATTACACATTCCAAAAATTCTGGATTTTCAAACAATCCATAAAATGTAGGCTTAATAAAATGTAGCACTTAATAAATGTGCTTTTAATAAATGTGCTCAACATCCACAGATGAACAAATTTTTAATTTGTTTACTGACAAAAACAATTACATTACCTTTGATCCATTGGAAATCGGCTTAAACTCTTTTCCGACATGAATTACTTCTTTTTTAATTTTGCAATCCATCTTGTATGTTAAAATTAACCTAAAAGTTGTTTTTAAATAAATAATTCAATGGCAAACATTAGGCCTAATGACTGTTCTTATTAGAGCTAGTTATTTTTACAAACTTTTAAACTTATTGAGCCCTAAGTTAGCAAAACTAACGTGCTACAAATAAAAAAATAGGACTAAACATGTTAGTAAACAAACTTTTAACACTAAGAAGCGGACGACTCAACACCAACACGATAAAAAAAACGATAAATTGTCAGATCAGCTGATTAACAATTATTGGCATTTTTACATTTTACACTAACAGGTGAGGATAGTTAAAAATTAGCACCTAGAGGCGATAATAAAAGCATTGAATTTGTATACATAATGCGTGGAGACGATGGAATTGGCTAACTGAGGAACTCACTAACCCATGTTATATGTTGGAAATGGCTGATCACAGAATTGCCTAACCGTCAGAGTCTGGAACTGGCTAACTCTGGAACTAACTCAAAAGTGTCAAGCCGCGGAATTCAAATCGAATTTGTACACTTTAAGAACACAATTTAACTTCATTTATGATGACTATAAACTGGGATAAAGACCAGTAAAAATTATTAATAATGAAACACATAGAAATTTGATAGCCATTTATTCAATTTATAAACCCTAAATAAACATTACATGTATTGGATGTCATCACAAAAATAATACGAGTTCGCACGCAGCACGCTGACGTTAGGAAGGGAATTTCCGCACTAAAAACTTTTAAAAAATCAAATAAAGGGTTTAAACGAAGATTCGTGTCATTTTTAGCATAATGGAAAATATTATGTATTTTGACTGTTCTGATACACCTGGTTGTATTTCAATACAGTACTAAGGTGGCAATTTTGTGCGTTATAAGCTTAGGATGAGGTACCTTCAGAATTAAAAGTCGGTATGGGGGTATTAGGACTGATAAAACTACATCAATATATGAAAAACAGCCTTTCCAATGTGAAATCCCCATAAGACAACGTACTGTGTGTGTTTACTCAATTTACATTTTCTTTAATAACTCGGTAAATATTTTTACTAGAATGATGAGGGAGGGCTTCAAATTTCCGCCTTGTTATGTCCTATATATTTAATGTACATTAATTTTACATTAGAGGCTTTTTTGGCCCTCTTTGGGCCCAAAAACTCAAAATTTGAAATATGAAATCTCCAAAATATGGGGTAGAGTTTTCCGATTGTTTTGCCCAACGAACTTGTCCAACTGATTACAGAAAGGAATGTCCCTACCAAATTTGAAGTAAATCGGACAAAAATGTGACCGCTAGAGTGAAAACACACACAAACATATACATACATACACATATATATATATATATATATATATATATATATATATGTGTGTCTCTCTCTCTCTCTCTCTTTATATATATAAAACATTTTTAACGACCCCCAAAACGTGTTCAGGGGGTCAAGTTAGGAACTTCTATGGTGGTCCCAGGCTTAAGTTTCACCGTGCAGGTCTTGCTAATAGTTCACTTTTCCATAGGAAATTCACTAATAATAAGGGGCCATACACATATTACATAACACAGTTGGCATAACACAGTTTTAGCGAATTTCCCCTATAGGGAAGAAGCTATTACCGTAGGTGGCATGGTAAGACTTAAGCCCGAGACCATGATAACTTTTTGTTTTGAGGTCCCCAGATGCCAAAAACACTATTCGTTCAAATATGTATATATATATGTCCGTTACCGCGATAACTTTTGAAAGAAGCGCCCGATTTTTATGATATTTTGGACAAATGTGGAGAGTAACATTTATGACTTTAAGTTCGAAAACCAGATCGATCGGTTTATGGGAAGGGGGTTTTATGGGGGTTTAAAATTTTCCAAAAATCAGTTTTAGCAAATTTCCCCTATAGGGAAGAAGCTATTACCGTAGGTCTCATGGTAAGACTTAAGCCCGAGACCATGATAACTTTTCGTTCTGAGGTCCCCAGATGCCAAAAACACCATTCGTTCAAATTTTTATATATGTACAACTGTTCAAAATACCCCCGTCGCAGCAAACCTGCGTAATCAGCGAATTTCCAATGAATATATATGTCTTAATATTACATTAAGCTTCTTACCAGAATTCATAAGAAATATATTCATAAATAAGCGATATTTAAAATATTCATTATTTTCTATAAGAATAACATTAGGGATGAGTACGCAGGTTTGCTGCAAAAAGAAACAAAATATAATGGATTTTTATACAAATATCAATATAACTCATCTAAGTCAAGTCACATACCAAGTTTCATCCATTTACATTCATAAATAAGCGATATATAACATTTTTATTACTCTCCATAAGAATAACATGGGGACCGAGTACCTAGGTTTGCTGCTTTGGGAACCATAGGCAAAAAATTGGTTTTTTGTTCAAAAATCAACAAACCACAACCAGATGAAGTGATATACCAAGTTTCGTCAGTATATGTTCATAAATAACCGAGATATAAAATTTGTCTTTTTCTCCATAAGAATAAAATTGGACAATGTACTGTGTTTAGCACTTGTAATATCTCAGTAACCAATTGACGTAGAGCAATGATCAAAACACCAAATTGTTTGTTTTTTTAAGCTGAATTTAATGGTATAAATTAAAATTTTATTTAAAGCAAAATTACATGTGAAAACCCCAAAAAAATACATTTTTGGGGTACAAAACCCCAAAAAAAACCCCTTCGGATGATGCGATTTGTCTGGTTTTCGAACTCGTTCAAATAAATGGTACTTTACATATTTGTACCAAATTTTATTAAGATCGGACTTTTTTTACGAGAGTTATCGTGCTTACAGACACATATATATATATATATATATACGTATATAAAAATTTTAACGAATGGTGTTTTTGGCATCTGGGGACCTCAGAACGAAAAGTTATCATGGTCTCGGGCTTAAGTCTTACCATGAGACCTACGGTAATAGCTTCTTCCCTATAGGGGAAATTCGCTAAAACACTAGATTTTGGTTATATTCATTTTGTAGAGCTTAAAAAACAAACAATTTAGTATTTTGAATCATTAAGCTAGGTTTAGTGGTTGTGGAGAAAAGTCAAAAAATATGTCCATAAAATTTTCCATGTTATTATGGGAATGCGGTTTTTAGATTTTTCTCAGATAATTTCACTAAAAACTCCACATTTCTTTCTACCAATCAGTTTAGCTCTACAAAACAATCATTTTGGCGTTTTAATTGTTGTTTTACGTCCAACCGTTGCAGAGATATTCAAAGTGCTAAACAAAGTACGTTGTCCAATGTTATCCTTATGGAGAATAAATAGAATGTTATATTATGATTATTTATGTATGTATATTGATGAAACTTGGTATGTGGCTTCAACTAGTTGTGGTATATTGATAATAGCACAAAAAAAGTTTTTTGTTGATTTTCCCGGTAGCAGCAAACCTGCATACTCGGCCCCCATCTTATTCATATGGAGAATAAGTAATGTTTTATATCTCCCTTAGTTATGAACCTAAATTAATACAACTTGGTATGTAGCTTCACCTGGTTGATTTATATTGATAATTGCAGAAAAAACACATATCTTATCTTCCTTTTGCAGCAAACCTGCGTACTCATTTATAATTTTATTCTTATGGAGAATAAATAAAATGCTATATATCATTTATTAATGAATGTATTTTTGTGAAACTTGGTAAGTGGCTCTAGGTAGTAGTGATACCCATATATTTGCATTGGAAATTCGCTGAGTGCGCAGGTTTGCTGCGACGGGGGTATTTTGTCATTCAGACCCCCCTTCCCCATGTAACACACCATAACGCTTGACCATCCCCTCCAATATGTTACGTAACTCAACTGTAGTAGGCTAAATCCTTGTAAACATCGTTTGATTAAGCAATTTAATTTAGAAAGTGATTGCCTTAGTAAAAGACAGAAGTGTTCTATCGCCACACCAGAAAGTGACTGCTTTGATGAAGGACAGTAGTGGTCCTCACCACACCAGAAACTGACTGCCTTATCAAATCAAATCAAATATTGTTTATTGTCATTCCAATTTCCCCATAAGAATAACATTGGACAACGTACTGTGTTTACCGCAAAATGAAAATTTAAATTTTCTCCGCAACCAGTAATCGTAGAAAAGTAATTCAAAATACTAAATTATTTAGTTTTTGAGCTCTTTTTAATGGGGAATAGTAAATTTTTTATATCTATGTTTTTTATGAAAAATCCAAAAAACTGAATTTTTGAAATTTAAGTCTTGTAATTTCTGAACTCAAATTTTTACGTGAAGTGGGGTGTAATTTTGTTGGAAAACTAAAGTTCTACAAACGACTAAAGTTTAATCAAAATCGTTAGAGCCGTTTTTGAGAAATCTTGATTTTTCATGTTTTTTGGCGGTTTTTGGGGATAATTACCCTTAAAAATCAAAAATTCCAAAAAAATTTTAAAAACGCCTGGAGATATCGTGGATCTACATACCAAATTTCATAAAAATTGGACCATTAGTTACAGACAGACAGACAGACACACAGACATCACGTAACTGGATTCAGGGAGCACCAGAAAAAAATATTTCCACTATCAACTCAAATTCAAAAATTTTGACGAAAACAATACTTTCTCCATATACTATATATAAGGGGAGAAAGTAAAAAGGAAATGGCACATTTTAAAAATTGTTTAAAATATATTTGTCAGGTTCTGCGTTTTATTTAATTTTTAAGTTAGTAATTCTAATATTATTTCTGTTTTATAAACATTGGGTGCTTTGTTCGTAAAATAGTTGGTAGCAAAAAAGTATCAAATTTTAAGTCAATGGGTCGAACCTTCAAACCAGTAACCAAACCTTCAAACCAGGAAGTAACCAGTTAGTCGGGATTTCTCCCCAGTCAGCAGGGTTTTTCTAGCAAAGTACCCCTTTGCAATAATTTAAGCGGATGGTTGTTTTACATTATTTTTCCGGTTAGTTGGTATCATCTAAATACCAAAATTTGAAGTGAATCGGTCGGCCGGAAGTACCCAGTCAGTCAAGATTTTTCCTGATCAGTAAAATAGAGACAGTTTTGTTACTACTTTAAATTAAAATAACAAACAAACCATTAATTTTATAAAACTTTTATATAATACAAAAAAGATTAACATACTTATCACAAATCTAATGACACTTTATTCAATGCATCAGCGAGAAAATGCACTTTTAAGGTTTGCTTGCAGAAGTCGGGGACAACAATCAGCGCCCAGATGCACTGCTTCTTATCTCTGACGTGTGCAAGCAAACCTTAAAAGTGCATTTTCTTGCTTATGCGTTGAATAAATAAGGCGTCATTCGATTTATGATAAAAACTTTAATCTTTTTTGTATCTTGTAAATTTGTCATAAAATTAATGGTTTGTTTGTTTTTAGCGAATTTCCCCTATAGGGAATTAGCGAATTTCCCCTATAGGGAAGAAGCTATTACCGTAGTCGGCATGGTAAGACCTAGGCCCGGGACCATGATAACTTTTCGTTTTGAGGTCCCCAGACCCCAAAAACACCATTCGTTCGATACTGTATATATATATATATATGTGTGTGTCCGTGAGCACGATAACTCTCGTAAAAATTATCCGATTTCAATGAAATTTGGTATAAACGTGTAAAGCAACATTTTTGACTTTAATTTCGAAAACCAGCCAGATCGCTCTATCCGAAGGGGTATTTTGGGGGGGTTTTGTACCCCAAAAATGGGTTTTTCGAATTTTTTGTATATAATTTTGGAAATAATCAAATTTTAGTTTTTCCCATTGGATTCAGCTTAAAAAAACACACAATTTGGTATTTTGATCATTTCTCTACGTCAATTGGTTACCGATATATTGAAAGTGCTAAACACAGTACGTTGTCTAATGTTATTCTTATGGAGGAAAATAAAAATTTTATATCTCGCTTATTTATGAACGTATACTGACGAAACTTGGTAAATGGCTTCATCTGGTTGTGGACCATTGATATTTGCTCAAAAAAACAATTTTTTACCCAAGGCTCCCGTAGCAGCAAACCTGCGTACTCAGCCCCATGTTATTCTTATGGAGAATAAGTAACGTGTTATCTGCCTTCATTATGAAAATAAATTAATAAAATTTGGTATGTGGCTTTACCTACATGAGTTATATTGATATTTGTATAAAACCCCATTTTTTGTGTTTCTTGCTTCAGCAAACCTGCATACTCAGCCGTCATGTTATTCTTATGGAGAATAATTAAAATGTCATAAATCGTTTATTTATGAATGTATATTGATGAAACTTGGTATGTGGCTTTATGTGGTATTAAGATACATATATATGCATTGGAAATTCGCTGAGTACGCAGGTTTGCTGCTACGGGGGTATTATTTGACTTTAAATTATTAAAACGAGCGCTGTTTTTAAAATATATAAGACAACTTAGTAATAATTTTTTATTATTTGCTTCTTTGGTTAAACACACGTGCAAAGTTTAGTTTCTGTTGCTTAAATAGTTTTCGAGAAATAAATTTGTTTGTTAAGAATACAATATGGCGGCTAGCGGCTAAACAGAAAATTGTTTGACCTATGTTATGTGAAATTTTTTGTTCAAACTGATAAGTACCAACATCCCCCAAGTTTTTAATGACCCTTCTGTTATCCGTTTTAATTTCACATTCAAATGTTAAACCATGGGTGAGGGAGTGGGAGGGGAAGGGAGAAAGAGTGATAGATGGAGAGTGAGAGGGTGAGATGGAGAGAGCAATGAGCACAACAGGACCCACTAGATATTAAAATTATTTACTTAGTTATTTGTGAAGTTAAGCATCACGGCACTGGTTTGATTATTTTTTTTAACTGATAATGCAGGATAAAATAAAATATTCATTATTTGTCAAATAATATTTGGTCGAATTTGGACCACTGGGTGGTCGTTAGTATAAATATAACAACATAACATAAACTTGAGGTTAAGATTAAGTAAGATTAACATGTGTTCATACTCCCCTGAAGATTTATTTTATTTTGCATGCAAACAGTAAATTCAAACAAAATTGTAGGGGCTACCTCTACATGTCACTAGCAAATATTAAAAAATACTGAAAATACTTTTGGGCTCCGCTCCCCCCCCCATGAAAATGTTTTTATCAAACTTAATAAAAATTGATCAAATTTGAACAGTGTTGATCAAGTCTGAATAACTTGATCAAATAGTTGAACAGGCCTGATCAAGTTTGTCCATGCCCGATCAAACTTGATCAGGCATGACCAAATTTTATCAGGCCTGATCAAGTTCATTCAGGTCTTGTCGGACTTGATCAAGTGTCTTGGATTAGGCCTGATATCAGACTAGGTCAAATGATTTGACCAGGCCTGACAAAAAATGTCAAACTTTTAGAACATGATTAGGAACGTTATCCTGTCTCTATTAAATCAACAACAATCAGTGTTAAAACCCATTTCAGAGGGACCTATATTTAAATCAGTGGCGTAGATATGGGGGAGGCGGGGGGTCAGGGGGCTATGTCCCCCTCGTAACTTGGAAAAATTAAAATTTATATCCTCCTGAAATCAAGCTTATGTCTTTTGATTAAAAAGAAATTACGTTAATACAAAAAAATATGAGCAATATCTCCAAAATATCTTATCGTGTACATAAATCTCGCGTAGAATATTGTTCGCCTTAAATAAATAGTAGCAGATGAACTGCACTGGCACCGGCACGGTATTTGCACGCCACAAGTGGGACGTAAGACACTGAACAGTCTACCGCTACCCTCACCCCCTAGCGGCCAGTTGTGTCAACTAGCGTACACGACCTTGACCTTGACGACTAGACAGCATAGGCGTGCGCACGGTGGGTGCCATGGGTAGCTACAGAGGGCCTGAGGGGGCGCCAAAATGGATGATTAAATAATTGGTTAGTATGTTACAACAATTAAGTTTAATGTAGGAAGTAAAATAGTATGTAAGTTCTTGCTTGAATAGTAAGTAATACTAGGAGTATTATTGTACCGAAACACAGTAAGTAGGATTTACAAATGCAAATTCAATTAAAATCGACGACCAAAACATGAACTGTTGTCTGAATTTTCCCTTGACGATCGGTAGATTTTTTTTAAAATCGAGTGTGAGATGTAAGCACATTACCCCTTCACCCTCCTTTTATTCATTGTGAGGCGGAGATTTAGAGGAAAAGTAAATGGCATCATGGTTTACATTTGGAGTAAAAATACAAATAGTACTTTTATATCGCTATTTTTTAACTTTACCTTTCACTTTAAGTGCGCCATAAGCAAGGGGAAAAGTAAAATAATATACAAATATCAATATAAATAATAACTCCATCGCTATTATCAGTAAGGTATAGTACAACCAAGTCTATTTTTCTGAGAAATATAAATTCTGTGATTATATCTTCTTGTATTTTAGCTTTTTTAAAAGTGTTTGGTGCCCTAATTCAGTTGGTTGCTAATTGTTGTTGTATATTGTTTTATAAACTTGAATATACACTCCTTCGGAAATCGGAGTAACACGCAGTTGCTCGCCTGAGCGTAATCCAGATTTTTTTAGAAGATAATACAAAACAAGTTATAAAATTATGATATTTTATAATCCAAATATACTAATGCAGACAAAATATTTATTGCATTGAATAAGACTAGCTGATACCAGTGCTTCGCACAAATAATTCAGGAAAGAACAGCTGATTAAACTTCCTACTGCAACTACATCTGTTTCTAATCCATTAAACCTATTGCCCATAAGAATAACATGGAAACTTTAAAGTCTAATGGGACGAAGCACATTGAACTGAGGGAGACAAAAATTATTCCATGACTCCTACAGAGAAATCCCTTTAATTTGACACCTCAATCATCAAAATGGGTTCATAAATAAAAGAGTTTTACTGAACACAAGAAATTCCTTAGGGAATTAGTATAATAGATTAGCACATGCATGTGTCAAGAAATAGTAGTTAACTATTAGATTTCGTACAATAATTGACGTATTTATTATTTTACAGATAAATAAGTTCTTAGAGCAGAGATTGAGGAGCGCATTTTTCGGCTCTGGTACCCACGCAGACTGGACTCTGCGCACGCCTATGCTAGACAGTCTTAGTGATGTGCTTAACTTAGGGTTGCCATATTAGATTTAAAATTTAATACACTGCAGAGAAATCTTCATCCTGATTTTCAGCGTTCTATAATGTCAAATATATGTAAAAGTCAATGATATTTCCCAACGAAATAAATAAGCCAAAGAGTAACAAATAATAGAGGTTAGAGTGAACAGTGAAACAGGGTTTAGCTTATTTGGCAATCGTTTCATGGCGATGAAGTTGCAAACGTAAATACATTTTCGGTAACAGATACGATTTCAACACAAAATTTGCGTTATTCAACGTGATTTTGGGAAAATTTCAAAAAGGGGGGATTTTTAATTTTTCACGGGAATTCCCTGGAGTTACATTTTTACTTTAAAACTCTGGGGAGAAATCCGGTGACTTGGTAATCCTAGATTATAGATTAACGATTTACTTTCCAGTATGATTACAACTGATACAAGTACTTTTTAGTCCTGGTTACAAATACTGATTACTTTGTTCAATGGTTTGTATCAATGTCTTGGATGAGTAGGCCTATCAATAATTATGAATGTAAGGGACACGTCAATGATTTTTTCAATTTTGTATACCAGTTTCATGCAGCTCTAGTCATGAACACAGTTTTTTGTTTTGTATTCCCTAATGAAATATCCCCCCCCTTGACAAAGGTCTATCTAAGCCACTGATATATATATATATATATACCTACGCACCATATTCCTGCGCTGCATCCACATAGGCTGCATGATTTGTTAGTCATTATTTAAGACAATTATATAATTAAGACAAGATTGTCTTTTGTTCATCATAAACTTCTATAATATTGGCGGGATCCTGCGCTATCTGCTAGGAGTACGGCACAATTTCCTACCAATGAGTACATTGAGTTAGACGGATGATTTTTATATTAACGTGCAGCTGAAAAAATAAAAACTATAAGGAATTATTTTGGCATAAGTTGATGAACAATTTCACGTTCATAATTACAGAAAGAATCTAGTATTATTAACTTAAAATCGTGGTCCCATTATACAGTTTCTCTTTTTTATAATCACTTCTATTCTTCATATGCCAAGTAGAGTTTTTGAGTGGTGTAGTGGATAAGAGAACGGACTTGCACGCTGGAGTCCCAGGTTCAAATCCTGACTGGGATAGGTGTTTTTTCTCATGATTTTTTTTTAAATTTTTGTATCATATTTTTAATGCATATTTAATATGTTTTAATGATAAAATATATTATATTTTGTGTTTTTAGTTTATTTGTATAAATAAAACCTGATTAATTGCCTGAACAAATTTGATCAGAACTGTTCAAACATGTCAGGTCTGATCAAGTCCCTGATCAAGTTTGATCTGTAAAGGTCCCATAATCTATATAAATCTGATCAAGTTTTATCAAGCCTTGCTCAGGTACTGATTTTTTTTTATCAAATCTGACATAGTTTTTTCATGTGGGTTTAAGGGAAGCTTAGAACAAAATTCCTCCTTTAGTAGGAGAGAATGCTTTGTCCAGTTCTACATTCGGGGTTGACAGAGGTCACTAACCAATTCCATTCATTACTAGAGCACAGCTAGCAACAATTCAAAACATGTGACACCTCGTTTTGTATTCGAGTAAATGTCCTACATACAAACAAAAATACAAAATTTCCAAAAAAGTATTGTAAACAACAAAAAAAGTGTTGAATCCAACCACCTTACCTGATTATGAACCCAGTGACAGGGAAGCCTTCCTTAACCCACAGGAACACTGGGACGTGTAGAATGGAGCGGGGGAACAGTGCGGCGTGGGGCAGCAGCATCGCTAAGTGGTCGTCGCTGCGGAGCTCTCGGTAGCTGCCGCGCTCGTGGACGAGCGGCACCGCAGACAGTGGGGTCACCGGCTGGATCTGCACTCGCGGGATACACTCCGCCAGGTCAGAAATGCGGGGCTCCGGCACTGAGTATGACACCTGGGGGATATTGAGAACTGTTAATGCCTTCTGACAGGTGAATCATGATTTGTTGACTGTAAACAAAATAAGGGAATGAATAGGTAATAATACTTTAATTAATCAAATAATCCTTTGAGAAATAAGCTTTTGAATTGGTTTTAAAAGTGATTTCAGTTATGTTTTAAATTTATGAAGATTTTAACAATTAAAATTGTAAAAACCGTGCTTCCGGTGAACACACACACTCAGTAAGAATAATTTAAAGAAGCAAAACACCTGATCAGATGTGCAACTCACAAAGAATTATCCCGTGCATCCCGTTAGCTTGAACCCGTGTCCCCTAACGTTTGCTGAAGATTCACCCTCCCCTTCAACACTGCCAGAGACAGGTGACTCTCCATGAGTTGAACCACCAACTGAGGCAGGATTCGAACCCTCGATCCAAGCACTATCCTCCGGCCAGGGGATAGCGTCTTCGACTTATCAGCCACTGTTCGGCTAGACTTGTATCAGACTGTGTGGTAGTGCAGCGTACACGAAAAACGAGGTAGTTCTATTTGTGACTACCAGGTTACACCACTTACCAGATGTAACCACAGACAGAGCTTGCATCGTGCATTGCTAATATAGTAATTAAGTTTTAGGTAGCAGATTCAAAAATCTATCATATTAGCCCTTGGCGCTCAAAGGGTTACTATTATGTGATAGGTAATGATTCTGACTGTAAACAGATATATCTTCTCTCAACTGTAGGTGGTTTACATATGTTATTCTACCTATAATTAATAAAACTGTAAGATAAATCAAAACTGTATTCCCTAAAGGTAAATTCTAATAGTGAATAAATTCTAAATTAACTAAACATAATGAAAATGTTGTACTTTGATATTTAAAATTAAAACAAATTAGAGTAGGTTGGTTTAAAAATGACAGAAATGAGAGAGAATGTCTGATTATTGATCGTAAGACTGTTTCATGTTGTGATTTTGATGTTTGAAAACAACTTTGTACCTTGACAGCTCATCGCTGAGGAGTCTTGACAGGCTTGCCGGGTCGGCCGTCCACGTCCGGGAGGGGAAGTGGCGGCCACCAGGTGGTGGGGATGGTGATCTCCGCCAAACAAACACCGTCCTCACTGTCGGGGCTACAGGCAGCGGTGAGGGCGGGGCGGTCACCCATGGAGGCATGCACTTGAATAGACACCTGAGGAGAGAGCACCTAAGTAGTTGATGAGTAAGAGGAAAACGTAGATAAAAGGAAAGGAAGAGGAAAGAGTGGTAATGGTCGACGATTATGCAATGGAGGATGAGAATTAAATTGGTTGAAAGGTTTAGGAGGTTAAGGAAGTCTGAGTCATGGAATTGAGCATGAGAGCGGGGCTGGGTATTGGTGAAGGGGATTGAGATGTGGGAAAATTATGTAAAAATCAAAGAAAGTAAAAATATAGTGAGGCAGAAGAGAAAAGAGGAGGACATGGAGGAAAAGATTGGATAGCAGAATGATCAACTGGAGGAAAGGAGGGGAATCCTCTATGATACTGCAGGCAACATGGGAGGGTATAATTTTGAGGGATTGTTTAACTAAATTTGTTTGGTAAAGATGGAAAACTGTAAACAGAATTAGAGGATAAAGCATTAACAGTCATTATAAACAGTCATTCAGGTCTGGTCGGACTTAATCAAGTGTCTTGGATTAGGCCTGATATCAGACTAGGTCAAATGACTTGACCAAGCCTGACAAACTGTTAGAACATGATTAGGAACGTTATCCTGTCTCTATTAAATCAACAACAATCAGTATTGAAACCCATTTCAGAGGGGCATATATAAGTTATATATACCTACACACCATATTCCTGTGCTGCATCCACATAGGCTGCATGATTTGTGAGTCATTATATAAGACAATTATATAACTAAGACAGATTGTCTTTTGTTCAACATAAGCTACTTTAATATTGGCGGGATCCTGCACTACCTGCTAGGAGTACGGCACAATTTCCTGCCAATGAGTACATTGAGTTAGACGGATGATTTTTATATTAATGTGCAGCTGAAAAAATAAAAACTATAGGGAATTATTTTGGCATAAGTTGATGAACAATTTCATGTTCATACTTAAAGAAAAAGTAGAGTGTTATTAACTTAAAATCGTGATCCTATAAAGTTTCTCTTTTTCATAATCACTTCTCTTCTTCATATGTCAAGTATCGCTAATGGTATAGTGGATAAGAAAAACGGTCTTCATCGCTGGAGTCCTGGGTTCAAATCCCAACCATGCCAGGTGGTTCTTTTTGTCATGATTTTTTCATATTTTTTTATGATATTTTGAATGCATATTTAATACGTTTCAATGATAAAATATATTATATTTTGTGTTCATAATTTTTTTTATAAATCAAACCTGATTAATTGTCTGAACAAATTTGATCAGAACTGTTCAAACATGTCAAGTCTGATCAAGTCCCTGTTCAAATTTGATCTGGAAAGATCCCATAATCCATATAAATCTGATCAAGTTTTATCAAGCCTTGTTCAGGTACTGATTTTTGTATCTGACATAGTTTTTTTCATGTGGGCCATCAACCCTCAGAGTCTCAATATTTGTTTAATAGATGTGATAGTTTTATTTGATTATGACTATACGCTCATCAACAAAGCAGGGCTTTACGGCTAACCAATAAATAAATGAAGGGTTGATGAGAGAGTTACCCACTGTAACACTGATCAAAAATACCTTTTGTAAACTAGTCAAAAGTTCCCTTTGTACATTTCCTCAAAAAACAAAGAAAAATTGTATTGCTTTCGCTGACACAATCTAAGTTGCGATTTTTAAGGCAAATATGAACGTGTTATGAGCGTGCGTGTTTATAATGAGTGCGCTGATTAAAAACTTTAATCATAAATAGCATTTGAATTTTTAAAATATTTGGAGATGTGCTCTGAGGAGTAATAAGCCTAACAGAGAGCTTTCTGTCAGTACGAATTATATGCACAAAATCAGTTCATGGATATAATATCTATAGCAAAAAAATGAAGAAACTGCACAAGATCAATGAACATTTTTTGAATGTGGCATTCATTGAGATATAAATAACTAATAATGATCTTGCAATGTAGGGAAAGAATGCCAAGAAAAGTCAACTAACGTTTTCTTCTAAAAGCAGTTGATTTCGTGAGAGAAGGCTAGAATGTGAAGTTTTAAATCCCAAATCTTCAAGTGTGCCAAAAACTGTCTTACAATCGACAGTATTAGCTTCAAACAGTAAGACTTCTTTGGACCTTTATTCAGCGTGTTTTATCTTCCGTACTGTACTAAAATATGGTAAGATTAATATTTAACACCAGACATTCCTACAATGTAGATTTTTTAAATATATGTTTTACAAAGTGATCATGTTTTTACTATTTGAAGTTGTAGTAACTTTTAAATAAGACATTATCACTGAATACGACTTTTGTTTCATTCCTATGAAGTAAAAGGAAAAACTTCTTTTTGGGTGCTGTATTTGTTTTGTTTTTTTTTTGTTTACAAATGGATTACCTATTGTTTCTGTTAACTCATTTTAATTTAACACTGTTCAATGCTCTGAGGTGTCTTAAAAGTCCCATGATTTTTTGTTATAGGGGTAATTTACTTTATTCCTTGTTTGCATGCAAACTTTTACATCATGTTCAAAATTATTTATTTAATACCTAACCATTAAAAATATATAATAATACAAGAATTGCTATAGTAGTTACATCAAATTGTTTTTTTTATATCTCTAAAATCAATTAGAAGGTATAGATTAAAAACGAGTTTGCACACAGCTCTTTGCCGTGAGGGAAGTGCATTTCAACATTTAAACTGTTTGGCATGAAAATTTGCAGGAATTTTCCTTATACCTACCAAATAAACACATAGGCCTATTTTCGTTTTGTAAATCCTATGGGGCTCTGCCCCATGGGACTTTCAAGTTCCCATATATTCCTTATGGACATTCATTTTTGTTTGAGCTGATGAAAATACAAACAGCTGATCATGATTCTTAGTAGTTCCATGGGTTAACCACAGAATGCAGCACACACAACTGTCATAGTTTTTATAAATCATTTGCGGGGCGAAGCCTGCGGAAAATAGCTAGTAACTAATAAACATTTAATTTTAATTTAGTTCATATGGGACATTGGTTTTACTGTTAATATCCAACAGCTGATATACTGGCTAACTGTTTTAACAAGCAACAAGTGATTAATTTAATGCTGAACTAAATTCACATTACATGTTTATTAGTTATGATAGCAAAATTTAGCCATGTGTTTCGTTTCTCAGTCATAGCATTGATTTTGAATACAGAATAGATATCCCAGGACTAGTTAATTTTTGAAGCCAGGAAAATGAACCAGCTGGTCCACTAATCAGACAACTACATCAGCTGCGTATGAAAAAAAAAATAACAAACCCATTTTTCGTATAAAAAGAATCCCGTTTTATCCCTTTGAATCACATTAAAAATACCTTTTCATCCCGCTTTTAATCTGAGATCACAGATTGCACTAGATTGCAGAATCAAATATTTTTCTATTTAATTTTACTAGCTGCTCTCTTTTAATTGTATATATGTTTATTTTTACCTATTTTCCGTGCTAGAATTGAATTATTTAAACATGTTCTACTCTTTTAAATACCATTTTATCTCTTTAAACATCTATATTATGATCGATTTTAATGGAAGCAATGAATAACAGAAAAAGAGTAGTTAGAATTTTATCTCTATATACAAATTATGTCCAGCTAGACTAGTCAAATAACCAACAACGCGAAACGAGTAGTGTAAGGGGTGGAGAAGGGGTTACCTTCATGCTGGTTTTCTTAGAGTAAGAAACAATGCACATAATACTACTTCGTTCTCCTGCTTCTAAGGCTCGTTCTAGCTAGGCGACGAGAATTCTGTCGCCAATATGACCGATATCACTCCTGCCGACGACGAAAACGGTGTCCAAACTAATCAAAACAACAAATTATAACGGTGACGACGCGATGTGTTCTCCATTCTACATATCATGGTATCGCATCGCACACCCAACTAGGACACGCTCACGCTCATGCCCAAGTGGAATTGAAGTGGTGGAATTGAGTAAGCAGGGGGGTTCAAAGTACTTCAAAGTAAGGGAGTCTGTAGGGATCTGTAGGCTTCTAGGCTCAACCTGTGGCGTGCATCCCCTTACCGCCTATTGCCAAGGTCAACAATTTTTTTATATATGTGGTATTAGGTTTTAGTATACGTTTAGCAAATCCCGCAAATTAAAACATTCGTTGCCAGAGCCTTTTCTTGAGGATGGTGTAGCACTAGTTTCATGGTATATTTTTCGGTTACAGATCGGCCATAAGCTCGGTTCATCTATTCTGGTATTCAAAATCAATGGTAATACTAAATAGCACGGTACAACATAGGTACTAGAAATGGCAAATAGTTAACTTGTTAATTCCAACATGGCCAGGCCAGCGACATTGATGTGATTCATTGCGCGTTCTGTGATGTTTATAAAATAATAATAATAGGTGCGGACAAGGCTCAACGATATTTAAAAAAATGGGATTACCCGCTTGTGCCAAGGTGCTCTGTTCGTAAGCAAACTAGCAGACGTAATGCCGATTTCCAAAAAAAATCCCACTTTATCCCACAAGCAGTGAAATATCCCATATATGGGATGAAAATCCCTTAAGTGGAAACACTGCTAGTAGCGCTCTGGCGGCATCTCACATCAAACTCAAGCAGCACAGACAATCCCGAGGCACGCTCGGCCCGTAAGCTAGGTTTATCTATTCCGTAGGATGTATAATCAATGGTCATAGTTTGGTTGATTTTAACCCAATTTTAAATGAAGCAGATATGGACTTGTAATTGAATTTTATAATTTTGAATGTTCTAGAAAGTTGTTTTGTAAAATTTCTAGTATTTAGATATTTAAGGTTACAAATTTGCAATAATCATTAAAGGGAAAGATTTTATGACAAAGTTTTTATAGAAAAGGACTTGCCAAGAAGAATATTTAATCAAAGTTTGGTTGAATTTGGTCAAGATGTTTTTTAAATATAAATTGTATAGTAAAAATCACATACTGACAGACATATAGACAGTAAACAAGAAGTAATAGACCCTTGTTAGTGAATTTCCTTTGGAAAGTGAACTATTAGCATGACCTGCACGGTGAAACTTAAGCCCGGGACCACCATAGAAGTTCCTAACGTGACCCCCTTAACACGTTTTGGTGGGTCGTTCAAAATTTTATATATATATATATATATATATATATGTGTTTGCACTCTAGTGGTCGCATTTTTTGTCCGATTTACTTCAAATTTGGTAGGGACGTTCCTTTCTATAATCAGTTGGACAAGTTCGTTGGGCAAAACAATCGGAAAACTCTAAACCCCTTTTTTGGGGATTAATCTTTCAAATTTCGAGTTTTTTGGCCCAAAAAGGGTCATAAAAGCCCCAGATGCAAAACAAATGCATGTAAAAAGATGGGAATTAGTGAGGCAAAAGTTTTAAGCCCTCTCTCGTCATTCTAGCATAAATTTTTACCGAGTTATTAAAGAAAATGTGTATCGACTTAACACAGTACGTTGTCTTATGGGGGTTTTACACTAGAAAAGCCTGTTATTCCTTTGTTAGAGTACTTTTATCATCCCCAGCAACCTCACGCCTACTTTCAAGCCTGTCTGGACCTTCTCCTAACCTTATAATGCGCAAAATTGTATTTCCAGCTTTGCCAGTAAATGAAACCAGGAGTATCAGAACAGCCAAAAAATCAATATTTTCAGATTTCAATAAAAATTATATATATATATATATGTATGTTTTTACAGTTATTTTGAGTTTTACAAGTTTTTATGTGGAAATTCACTTCCCTCACGTCAGCGTGCTGCGTGCGAACTCGTTTTATGATGATTTACGTTCCTTTTGACATAAGGAATAATATCCCGAAGTTCGCAACATTGATTTGGAATCACCATGTATATTTCAATTGTTTGTAAAAAGAATTACCAAAGTTACTGAAATATCAAGTTTGTGAGTCTGTATATATTTGTTAAGACTCAAAATTTGTTTAGACGAATGGATATTTTGATTTCCTTATCATTTCAGGACGAGGATGAAGTTCTAACAGAAGAACAAATCAAATGTAAGTAACATTAAGTTACATAAAATATTATATAGTTAAAGACAAAAATAAGTTACAGTACACTTTTAGCGAATTTCCCCTATAGGGAAGAAGCTATTACTCTAGGTCTCATGGTAAGACTTAAGCCCGAGACCGTGATAATTTTTCGTTTTGAGATCCCCAGATACCAAAAACACTGTTCGTTCAAATATATATATATATATGTGTGTGTGTCCATTAACCCGATAACTTAAGTAAAAAACATCCGATTTTGATGAAATTTGGCTCAAACATGTAAAGCAACATTTATGACTTTAATTTCGAAAATCAGAAAGATCGAACCACGGGATGGGGGGTTTATGGGGTTTCAAAATTGTCAAAAAATCGGTTTTTTGCATTTTTTACCCTAAAATGTGTAAATCACTCAATTTTGGTTTTGACCATTTTATAGAGCTTAGAAAAAAATACAGTATTTTGAATCATTAACCTAGGTTAAGTGGTTGCAGAGAAAATCCAAAAAACGTGTTAATAAAATGTTCATGTTAATCTTGTTGGAAAAAGATTTTTAGCTTTCCCTCAGTTAATTTTACTGCAAACTTCACATTTGCTTCTACCAATCAGTTCAGCTCTGAAAAACAATAATTTTGGTTTTTAAATTGTGATTCTACATCCAACCGTTGCAGAGATATTCGAAGTGCTAAACACAGTACGTTCTCCAATGTTATCCTTATGGAGAAAAATTAAAATTTGATATCTTGATTATTTATGAATATATTTATCAAACTTGGCATGTGGTTTCATCTAGTCCAATAGGTCCTAGTGCAATATAATATGATATTTGCACAAAAAAATAATTGTTCGCCGATTGTCCCCGTAGCAGCAAACCCGCATACTCAGCCCTAATGTTATTCTTACGGAGAACTAGCTGTGTACCCGTCCTTAGTACGGGTTGTATATAAATGGTATATTAACTAAAGCAAATAACAATCCACATTATTTTACAATATTAAAATTACATGTCACACGTTAAATGTACAATTAAATCAAAGTTAACGAAATATACTGGCAGATAGTTCGGGTCCTGTTGCTAAGTCGAGGAACTCTGCCGGGTAGTAAACGGTGTGTGGTTTGCGACTCCAAATCGGTACACGTAACACTTTGGATTCACTTTTAGAAATAAAAGAACTCAAGTACAACAAAATAAAGTATATCGGGGAGGGAGGAAGGGGGGCATAAATATTAAATCAGCGGGGGGGAGCAAATTATAAAATCGGAGGGGGGGTGCAAAAATAAAAACCGGAGGGAGAGTAAAAATATAAAATCGGGGGGGCCAAAAATTTAAAATGGGGGAGCAAAAATATTAAATTGGGGGGGCAACAAAATATAAAATCGGGGGTGTCAAAAATAAAAACTGGGGGGGAGAGTAAAAATATAAAATTGGGGGGAGGACACAAAAATTTAAAACGGAGGGGGGGATATAAAATCAGGGGGGCAAAAATAAAGATCGAGGGGGGAGCAAAAATATAAAATCGGGGGGGTGCAAAAATATAAAATGGAGGGGGAACAACATATAATAAAAATATAAAATCGGAGAGAGGGGGAGCAAAGTTTAAAATGGGGGTTGGGCAAAAATAAAAATGAGGGGAGCAAAAATATACAATCGGGGGGGGGCAAAAAAATATAAAATCGGGGGGGGGCAAAAATATAAAATGGGGGGACATAAAATAAAAATATAAAATAAAAGTGGGGGGGCAAAATATAAAATCGATGCAATTTGCATTTTAGTTAGCTTGAAACAGCTGTTCTTGCTTCTGCTCTTTCAAGCTGTCAAATGGAAGTATCCACAGCTGTTCACATTACAGTTTCTGAATGTTTACTTTATTCTGAAATGTAAACATTGAAACTTAGGACATTCACGGGGCGTAGCCCGAAGGGATTTTAAGGAGGTGAATAGGCCTATGTGTTGCATGGGTTCAAGATCTACCTATGTGTAAAGTTTCAGCCCAGTCGGTTCAGTAGTTTTTGCGTTCACACGGAACATCAGACAGACAGACAGACACCTCTTCTTTATAATATTATAGATATAGATAAGTAATGTTTTATATCTCCCTTAATTATGAACATAAATTAATAAAACTTGGTATGTAGCTTCACCTGGTTAAGTTATATTAGTAATTGTATAAAAACATTTCTTATCTTTCTTGTTTCAGCAAACCTGCGTACTTGCCCTTCAGTGTTATTCTTATGGAGAATAAATAAAATGCTATATATCACTTATTTATTCATGTATTTTTATGAAACTTGGTGAGTGGCTTTATGTGGTAGTGAGAAACATATACTTGCATTGGAAATTCGCTGAGTATGCAAGTTTGCTGCGACGAGGGTATTTTAAATCTTAGTTTGACTGTTATCAAATTATCTTAAACTAAAATATGTATAGATAATTTTAAAAATCTGGGTTTTAATATATGCAAAATGCTGAAGATAGTTGATTTTTTATAGACTTGCCCAGGGATACATATTAGTTTGGTTTCTGCATACCATTTAACATTTTCAGAAATTTGCATGTACCATTTCTTTCAAATCTTGCTAATTCAAACTAATTGGGGCTGGAACCTATTTAAATTACCAAATTATTATTGCAGTAATTTTAATTGTGAAAATCCATTTAACCCTTTGAGCACCAAGCTTGTGAATGGAGCAATCTATGTTATTTTGAAGCTTTTAATATTTTGGATGCTTAAATATATTAAATCACATGTTTTTGATGGACACACAGCAAAAGGATAGGTAAGGATATACAGAAGGATAGGTAGGTTTTTGGTGGTCAGTAAGGATCGGTTAAAAGTCTCAGATGTGTAACTTACAAAATCCACCCATCCAATGAGCTTGGACCCAAACTGCCCACTGTTTTTTTTTACGCTCCCATTCAATTCTGTGACAGCCAAGTGAACTCCCAATGATTTAAAAATAAAAACCACCGATCAAGATAAAATTTGAATAGTCGATCCGAGTTCTACTCCATGGTTTCAAGTAGTGCTGGCGAGGAGGAAGCCATCCCGCCTGTCACAGAGTTGATTGGGAGGGTAAAAAAATAGTGGGCAGTTAGGGTCCAAGCTCATTGGATGGGTGGATTTTTGTAAGTTACACATCTGAGACTTTTAACCTACCATTACTGACCTACCTATCCCGCTCACCACTATCTCCACCTCTTTCTTCCAGTATCTCAAAAAGGACCCTTTGAAGAAAATTTGATAGTCTATGCTCTTAAATTTATCCTTCATCAAGGTTAAGAATGTTATGCTTTGCAGTGCTGAAGAATGCATTCAATGCCTTTGACCAAGAGGGCACGGGCAGCATCAGCATGGAGATGGTAGGGACCATTCTGGAGTTGATGGGCTGGAGCATGACCCCTGCGGAGCTCAAGGAGGTGGTGGATGAAGTGGATGCCGATGGTAACTGAAACTGCAGATACTAGCAATATGTGTTGATTATTGTGGCTTGTAGCTGATACAAACTATTTTAAGAAAAGCAGTTTAAAATGCACTGTACGTTTGCAGACAAGCTACTGTCTTTTTCGTTTGTACAAAAAACAGCATTCCAGAATAATAGAGGGTCAAACTTAAAAACTAGTTCGCAAGCAGCACACTGACGTGAGGGAAGCAAATTTCCATATTAAAAATAATTAACAAATAAAATAACGGGTTTAAACACACACTTGTTCAATTTTTTGGAAGATGGAAAACATCAGATTTGTTGGCTCTTCTGATGCTCCTAGTTCTATTTAAATTCAATATCATACACATGGTTCTATTTTATTGCAATGCTGCGCATTATAAGGATATTGAGGATGAAACTATATCAAGATATGAAAAACAGCCATTTCCAATATAAAATCCCTACAAGACAACGTATACTGTGTTTAGTCAATTTATATTTCTTTAATAACTCGGTAAAAATATGTGCTAGAATGATGGGAGAGGGCTTACAATTTTTGGCTTTTTACATTCTTTTGTTTATAAGCCTTAACTTTAAATCTGGGGCTTTTCTGAGCCTTTTTGGGCCCAAAAACTCAAAATTATAAACAACGTTTTGAGGATAATGTTATTAACAGTTATGGTGGTCCCAGGCTTAAGTTTCACCGTACAGGTCATGCTAATAGCTCACTTTTCCAAAGGAAATTCGCTTATAAATGCCAAACTGCTTTTTATCTAGTAACCTGAAAAAACTGATGTAGAGAATTTCAAAATAATAACTTTTTAAAAGGTAAATTTTTGTCAAGTTCCATGAAACATTATGTATAGTGTCACCTGCCCCTGATTTAACTGACGTGACCAATATTCCATCACTACCCATGCCTGCACTTCTTCAGCAGTCCCAGGACAACAGTGTCAGTGGTGTGCAGTTATCAAAGCAGATCAAAACACGAAAAACCGTTGAGAGCCTCAACCACTTTTTGTGCAACTAATAATATGAGTCAACCGCAATTAGATTTAAACTAGAATTTTTCGACAAGGATCTTGTGTCTGCGGAATTGCCTAAATTAACTGTTGAAATAAGTTATAATGTATCAAACATTGAAAACTCTGCCAACCATAAAGCCAGTATCCAAAATGTTGTTCTTGATACTGAGGAAAATAGTAGAAGCTCACCAAGTATAGAGACATATGTAGATGATATTGCACATGTCAATAGTAATATTTTAAACAGGTGTAAATGGTTGATGCATTATAATATACAGGGTTTGAAGTCATTGCCTAAGATCGAAGAGTTTAATCAATTACTAAGTGAATTAAATTTGGATAGTATTTGTTTGAATGAGCATTGGTTGAAGGAGGATGAATTATGTTTACTGCGTAACAATATTCTAAACTATGTGTTAGCAGATTGTTATTGCCGGGATGAATCTATACGAGGAGGTTCCTGTATTCTGATAAGGAGTAGTGTACAATTTAAGTTACGAAATGACTTAATTAGTAGCTTAAAAGAAATTTTAAAGCTTGAAGTTTGTTACATTGAGTTGGTTGATGAAAATAAAATTTCGCACATAATTGTCTCTTTATATCATAATACAGACACGGGTAATGTGAACTTTTTTCTAGAAACTTAAAAAGTTATTATGTAGATTAAAAAAAAAATCAAAAACAAAACACATTTATATTGCCTCTGACCTTAATATTGATTGTCTAAAAACTTGTCGGAATCCAAGATTGAGAAATACTCTTTTAAATATACTAGAAAGTAATGGGTTTAATATCAATTTTTATTTACCAACAAGGTTAGCCAATGACTCAAAAACTTGTATAGATAATATTATTTCAGACAAACTTGTTAGCCAGAGATGCCTTATAAATATTGAGCGTGGCATGTCTGACCAGAGAGCCTTATTAATCACACTTTATAGAAATGTTGAAAAAAAGTCTTCTAGCAAGCTAGTGAAAAAAAGATTTGTACAAAATCAAGCTTACATAATTTCATGAAGTGTGTTAAAGGTATCAAATGGAATTTTAATAACACAAATTCATTCCAACAAAATTTTGATTCATTTTTTTTCTCAGCTCAAACTTAACTTTGATAATTTCTTTCCCCAAAAACTTTGAAAACAAAAACTTTAACAAAATCTATGTATTCAAACAAAAATTGGATTACTACTGGGATTTTTAAATCAACTAGACATAAAAGAGAA
This sequence comes from Allygus modestus, assembly GCA_963675035.1. Lineage (NCBI taxonomy): Eukaryota > Metazoa > Arthropoda > Insecta > Hemiptera > Cicadellidae > Allygus > Allygus modestus. Next base: position 335,799,440 of record OY776111.1, read on the forward strand.
CTTCATAAATTGGCAAAAATATCTAAAGATATTCAATTTTTAAATTATGTAAGGTCATTCAAAAAAGTGTTTCGGAGGGCCTGTGGTGCTGCCAAAAGAATGGTTAACATTAAATTTATTGTAAATGCTGAAAATAAAAGTAAGGTAGCATGGCACATAGTTAAATCTGAATTGAGATTACAAAAAAAATGTTACAAATGTAGGCTTTGAGAGGGTTCAGTTTGAAGATAAGAAAATTGTAAATAGAAATGAAATGGCTTGTAAGTTTAATGAAATATTTATTGGCTTAGGATGCAAATCAAATAAGTTAACATCAATTGCTGCTAAGCAGTTTTGGATAAAAGGGAAGTGTTAAACAATCAATTTGAGTTTAACAACAAATAAAACAAGTAAAGTAATAGCACATCTAAAGAATAACAAATCGGTAGGATGGGATGAAATTCCTGTGGAAGTTTTAAAAAATATTGCAGAGTACATTTCAGAGCCTTTGACTTTAATAATTAATCAATGTTTTCAAGAAGGGATTTTCCCAAATCAATTAAAATATGCAAGCGTGATACCCATTCATAAAAAATTTAGTAAAGAAAATTTTGATAATTACAGACCGGTATCAGTTTTGCCAGTGTTATCTAAAATATTGAAAAAGTTGCTTATGATCAGTTAAGCACATTCCTCAATGATAACAAAATAATCTGCAAAAATCAGACCGGTTTTCGATTGGGATGTAGCACAGTTGATGCAGGCGCAGAATTAATCAAGCTCATTGCAGATGGTTGGACGGGTCACAGAGTACCGCAGGTGTTTTCTGTGACCTGTCCAAGGCATTTGATTGTGTTAATCATAATATATTAATTGAGAAACTGAGTTTTTATGGGGTTTGTGGAAGAGCTCTGAATTGGTTTAAATCATACCTAACAAATAGAAAGCAGAGAGTTATTATAAACAAAACGGATGGTAAAGACATAAAGAGTTAGAATGGGATTAAAAATGGAGTACCTCAGGGTTCACTGTTGGGACCATTATTATTTATTATATATATATCAATGATTTGTCTTTGAACGTTGACCATGCTGAGGTCATTTTATATGCTGATGACCCCTCAATTTTATTGAAATTTTCTAATAATGATGAACAAAGGAAAGCAATAGGAAGAATTTTACCTGAATTAAAACAATGGTTTGATATTAACGGACTTAAATTGAATGAGGAAAAGACTGAAATAATAAAATTTAAAACACACCACAATAAAAGTACTTTTAATAGTGACATTACCTTTGATAACAGCGTTATGAATTTTACAGACATGGTGGAATTTTTGGGGTTAATTGTTGATAATAATATCACATGGAAACCTTTAATATAAATACCCCCGTAGCAGCAAACCTGCGTACTCAGCGAATTTCCAGTGCATATCATTGGAAATTTGCTGAGTACGCAGGTTTGCTGCTACGTAACTTAATACCACATAAAACCACATACCAAGTTTCATCAATGTACATTCATAAATAAACGATTTATGACATTTTAATTATTCGCCATAAGAATAACATGGCGGCTGAGAATGCAGGTTTGCTGAAGCAAGGAACACAACAAATTGAGTTTTATACAAATATCAATATAACTCAAGTAGGTAAAGCCACATACCAAATTTTATTAATTTAATTCATTTTTAATTTTATTAATTTATAATTAAGGGAGATAACACGTTACTTATTCTCTATAAGAATAACATGGGGGCTGAGTTCGCAGGTTTGCTGCTACGCGAACTATCGGCCAAAAAATTTTTTTGTGCAAATATCAATAGACCACAATGAAATAAAGCAATATACCAAGTTTCATCGGGATAAGTTGATAAATAAGGGAGATATACAATTTTTCTTAGCCTCCATAAGAATAACATTGGACAACGTACTGTGTTTAGCACTTTCAATATCTCAGTAACCAATTGATATAGAGCAATGATTAAAACACCAAATTGTGCGTCTTTTTAAGCTGATTCCAATTGAAAAAAAATAAAATTTGACTGTTTCAAAAATTAAATGTAAAAAACTCAAAAAACCCATTTTTGGGGTACAAACCCCCCCAAAATGCCCCTTCGGATAGGTCGATCTGTCTGGTTTTCGAACTTAAAGTCATAAATGCTGCTTCACACGTTTATACCCAATTTCGTCAAAATCGGATTATTTTTATGAGAGTTATCGTGCTCACGGACACATATATATACACAGTTTCGAACGAATGGTGTTTTTGGCATCTGGGGACCTCAAAACGAAAAGTTATCATGGTCCCGGGCCTAAGTCTTACCATGCCGACTACGGTAATAGCTTCTTCCCTATAGGGGAAATTCGCTAAAACTAATTAAAAGGCTGAGTTCCTTGTGTTTTCAAATGTACATATTGAGAGAAACTATATTTTTTCAAATGTACATACTGAGAGAAACTATAGAGTTTAATATTAGACTAATTGTGTATCATGCCTGTTTTGGTTCTTTGCTACAAGAGAACCAAGAACTGTGACGCTCCACAGTTCTTTGCGTCTTGAACTGTGGAGTAATTCAACAAGAATTTTAACTATTTTCAAAATTCAAAAATCATACATTCGAACCATGATGTTTATGGAACATAATCAATCATATAAATCTGAATTCATAGAGATTAATATTTTAACACTTGCCTCTATGTACATATTCAAATGTTTAATGTTTGTACATAAACAAGCTGATATATTTTTAAAAGAGCAGCACAGTCACAAGTACAATACAAGATTTAGAAATCAGCTCCAGCACCCTATTCATAGGCTAAACTTATTTGAAAAACTCCTCATTACATAGGTTTTAAGTTGTATAACAAATTACCAAATGTTAAAATTCTGAATCTACTTAAGTTCAAAACTGTTGTTAAAAAATGTTTAATTCAGAAGGAATATTATGGTGTAAAATAATTCCTGGAGGATAGCTCTTTTGTTTTTGATGTATGATTTTATAATTTTGTACTATATATTAAGTTTAGTTTTTTTAAGGATATATGACAAGTCACCTATTCATTTACAAATGATATTGTATATTTTGTAATAAACATGAATGTAATGTGATAATAAATATCTTGAATCTTGAATCTTGAGTGCTATTTGAATAAGACATTAAAAGTAGGAGGAAGAAAAGTGAAACGTGCCAAACAAGTCAATTCTTATTTAATGTGTCCATTACACACAACGTTGGCAGCACTTCCGCACTTGCCAAGTCAAACTGACCTTTAGGCACAAATAATTATACCTCACGTCAATATCAATTGCTCACACTTCAATTAAAGTAGCGTTTTGGCATTGACTGATAAAGTAAAAATAAATTACTATGCAAAAGCTGTTTAACTCATCGAGTGCTAAGCTTGTGAATAAAATGGTTGAATCTTTGTTGTTTTGTTAATTTTTTAAATACCTTGATTAAATTATTAAAATTATAAAAAAATGCTTCCAGAGGACATACAGGCAGTAAGAATAAGTAAAAAGTATTGGTCAGATATGCAAAACTCACAGAGAATCTATTCATCCCGTCAGCTTGGACCTTGTAATCCACATCACTGCCCTAAACGATCCTAAACATGTGGTTTTAGTAAATCCTTATAATGGCCAATGCCTAATAACGAGCATTATCTTTATATATAACTCCTGTAAGCCAAATTTTTAAGTCAGAATTGTGGAAGTTTGGCAAACTGTAGGATGATAAGAGTTGGCTCAAATTTAAGGTCTAGATCCTTGGGACTCGGGAAAAATAGCAGTTCAGTATTTCTAAAAAGTTACCAGCAAACGATAAATAACGTAAAACATCCCCCATAAGAAAAGCATGGGGATTTAAAAACGTCTGCTTTGTTTAACATTAGTACAAGTAATTAAGTGCCTACTTTGTTTATGAACTGACATGTGTTCCTACTTATATCGTTTTAATTTCCTCAATATGTAAAGAGTTAAAAAATCAGATAAGGCAGCAAAGCAAATCTGAGTATTGGAGCAAAGTTGGGGGTGACAGCCCCTTTCAGCTACTTGTCATGTATAATGTTAGTAGAGCATATCAAAGTGATAAGCTTAACTAGATTTCCTCAGCCTTACTGGGAGCATTACTCCGTTTTGAGCAATGGGTGCTCTAGTTACTTTCTCCCCCTATACATAGTACACCTATATGGAGAAAGTATTGTTTTCATCCAAATTTTTGAATTTAAGTTGTTAGTGGAAATATTCGTTTTGGTGCTCCCTGAACCCAAAAAGTGATTTTTACGTAATGTCTGTCTGTGTGTGTGTGAGTGTGTCTGTGTGCATGTGTACAGCTAGAGCCATAACCAGTGAGCCGATTTTTATGAAATTTGGTATGTAGATACTAATCCGCGATATCTCCAGGCTTTTTTGTATTTTTTGAATTTTTATTATTTAGGGTATCCCCCCAAAACCGCCAAAAAACATGAAAAATCTGAATTCCTCAAAAACAGCTCTAACGATTTTCATTGAACTTCAGTGGTTTGTAGAGCGTTAGGTTTCTAACAAAATTACACCACCCGCATTTCTGGAAAAATTCAGGTTCAGAAATTACAGGACTTAAAACATCCAAAATTCAGTTTTTGGATTTTACATAAAAAAAACACAAATGTTAAAAAAGATTACTTATCACCATTAAAAAGAGTTAAAAAAAACAAAATAATTTAGTATTTTGAATTATTATTCTACAATTGCTGGTTGCGGAGAAAATTTAAAATTTAAATTTGCGGTAAACGCAGTACGTTGTCCAATGTTATTCTTATGGAGAATACAAAACGGACTATTTCTCTCTCATTTACTGATCGATTTCGTTAAAACTTGATATGCAGGTCAGTAAGCATTGACAAACAGAGGATATTTGAAATATGTTGCCATTTAACCCTGGGGGGGGATAAGGGGGCATTTTCCTCTTATAACCACTGTTTGTAGAAAAGGATTCTGTAGTGCCTCCATAAAAGGGATTTTGGTGGATATTTTTGAAACGACTTATTTAGAAGATTTTCTGTACATTCGACCGTACTTTATATTCTATATTTAGAAAATAAAAAGTTATTTATTCATTAAATTTGTGAGCTGTGCAACGCCACGCCACGTCTCCCTGGACATATGATTTTGCCAATAAACTTGTTGGTCACCACCAACCCAACGGCGCTAAGGGAAGCGGCATGACGTACCAAAAACTGTTGAATCGTGGCCCTTCCGGCATCTTCCCTCTCGATTGTAGTTCTTCAAGTAATCAAGACGTTCCCGGTTGGCATAAATTGCCAATTTGACGAGCTTGAACTACTAGAAATGATGTGCTAGGTACACTAATTTAAGAGGGGAGCTAGGTGAAGCCAGGTTAAGGGTAGTTAATTATATAGTGATGAATAATTATTGAGTGGGTACCACCTACGCCATAGGGCCTTCTGGCCGTCAGGAAAAGCCTTCAAATGTAGTATTTAGGATCAATATGTTTGGCTTGTGAGGATGTTGTAGTATTAATTAGGTATTTATAGGTGATTCCGAAATATTATTTCAATAGTTTCAATTTACAGGTTAGTTATACATCAATATGTAGGGACCCATCAAAGCTGGCTATGGCAAGTTTTTATCTGGCAGATCGATCCTTCCTTTTGTCAGCAATTGCTTCCACTAGTTATTTCTTAATTTAGTTTCATTACCTATTGGTGTTCAGCGATCTGTAACACCAACCCAGTCACCAACCAGGCTAGTTTATATTCTCTGTATACCTTCCCATACCTAACTTGCCTTCAGTTAGTTTATATTCATATTTCTGCGTTAATTTCCCCCAAACGTTCTGTTAGACTTATTCCCCCAAACAGATTTCCCCTGATCCCCCAATCCCCCATGTATTCTACCCGTCTCAGTTGGGCTAAAAGGGAAAAAGTATGTGTCAGTTTCCTGATACCGTTTATTTTTCATAAAAAACATAAATGTTAAAAAAGATACTTATCCCCATTAAAAAAGAGTTAAAAAAACAAAATAATTTACTAAATATCTCCATAAGAATAACATTGGGCAACGTACTATGCATGTTTAGCTGATTTGATATCTTGGTAGCCAGTTCAGGTAGAGCAATAATCCAAGGTACTTAATTATTTTTACTAAGCTGAATCCAATAGTGAAAACTTAAATTTGATTGTCGAAAAATATAACAATGTAAAACATAAAAATAAACAGTTTTAGGGTACAAAGTACCTCTTTAGATGAGCGATTCGTCTGGTTTTGTCATAAATGTTGCTTTACATGTTGGAACCAAATTTAATCAAAATCGGACCTTTTTACAAAATTTATAGACCATATTAGGTTTTACCATGCTGACTACATTAATGGCTTCATACAGGTAAAATTCACTAAAACGTCAGTGAATTTAATTTTTATTTTTTTATTTAATTTGTTTTACCTTATGAAATCTATATATTATTATAGTACGCTTGGGGTGTTTTCTTCATAGTCATAACTCAGTAACGGCTGGACAGATTTTAACGTTTGAGGTGCCAAATTAAAGGTATTTTTATGTAGAATTGCTAATACATCTCAGAGTTTTAAGAAAGGCTATCGCTTAATCACAGTAAAGGGCTGAATTTTCGGAACAGTGGCGCTATCTGACGGCGGAAGTCAAACTACATGTTGATTGAAAGTACGTTGTTATCATCTGTTTTAAAATCAGATGTTTTGTTATGTTTGTTTACAACTGAAGAAACTTTTCGTTGGGTTCAAACTTGCTCGGATTCAAGCAACAGGACAACTAGTGTAACTAAATGTAAAACAAACTCATCACAGAAACCATGCTGGTCTACGTCAAACAGTTAACTTTTTTCTAGAAAATTTACCAATCTATCATTCATTGGGAGGAAGCTTCCCAAGACTCGAGGGTAATTACCATATTTGTAATGCCCAGAGACGACTCAGTGGAGTAGATTCAACAGTTTATCTATGTAATTGTTTCCTGTCTACAGGGTCGGGTTGGCTTGAGTTTGAGGAGTTTTGTATACTGGCATCTAAATTTGTAGCGGAGGATGAGGAAGGTGATAACGTGGAGCAGGAGCTGAGAGAGGCATTCAGGCTGTACGATAAGGAGGGTGAGTCTGGCATCAAACACTTTTATCCTTTAGAAGCTGTTATAAATGTTTAGGGATTTATTAAATCAGACCGTATTAAAATGAATTTCTTGTATTACTTCATGTTGATAATACGTGATTTTTCATAACTCTGGTAAAAATATTAAACAACTTTTTTATTAGCATATTACGTGTTGTTATTTCTTACAGGATGTAATAAAAGACGTCTTACAATACATAAGATATATTTACACTTATACTGATTCACATACAGACGGTAAACATATATAAAAGATGGTACTAGGCTACCGATTTTGACCAGTCACACCAGTCATCATCAGGCCAATGACAGAACTGACAGAATCAAAATGGCGTCCTTGCTTATATCCTATTGGCTTCTGGAAGTTCCGGATACAGGTTCCTAAATGTGCCACCAGAGTCGAAGTTAACTTGTTCGTTAATCAATGTATCTGTATTTTTACATTTTTCTTTAAATATAAACAATTCTTCCCATGCATTCATTTCATTTCCTTTTTTACAATTCTTGAGGATGCTGAGGTTTTCTTCTATTTTCCCTATGGATCACTGTGATCACTTAAGTTTTGGTCAAACTGTTAATTGTATTAAAAGATTTAAGAACCATGTATCAGCTTGGAAGAACAGGAAACTGGAAAGATCAAACGTAGCGAAACATCTTTTAGAAAATGGCCACACCATAGGGAAAATAGAAGAACACCTCAGCATCCACAAGAATTGTAAAAAAGGAAATGAAATGAATGCATGGGAAGAATTGTTTATATTTAAAGAAAAATGTAAAAATACAGATAAATTGATTAACGAACAAGTTAACTTCGACTCTGGTGGCACATTTAGGAACCTGTATCCGGAACTTCTGGAAGCCAATAGGATATAAGCAAGGACGCCATTTTTATTCTGTCAGTTCTCTCATTGGCCTGATGATGACTGGTGTGACTGGTCAAAATCGATAGCCTAGTACCATCTTTTATATATGTTTACCGTCTGTATGTGAATCAGTATAAGTGTAAATATATCTTATGTATTGTAAGACGTCTTTTATTACATCCCGTAAAAATATTGCATTATAACTTAAAAGCTTTCTCGACTATTCTTAAATTCTCTGAAGAAAATATATTATTCTGGATTCCATACTAAATTGCTATGATAAACAATTTAGATTTGTATTTGTTATTTCATGAAAAAATAAAAAGTTTCAGAAGCATAACATTAACAACTTTTCATTATTTGATAAATAATCATCATCATTTTACTAATATAAATAGTCATAGTCAAATATCTTTATTCATTTGTATGTACATAAGTGGTACAAAGAACAGCGTCTTATAAAATAATTACTTAAACATAAAACTATTCAAGGGAGGTAAAAAATGCTTCCATTCAGTACACAGCTCTGTTTATCGAACTTTTATAAACCTGATTGAATTGGTTTCGTTTTATTATTCCAGGAATATAGTTTAGAATTTTATATTTAAAACCAGGTAGGGTTTTCCCAAAAAATTTCAGCCTATGAGGCTGAATAATTTGATTCCTTTTCCTAGTGTTATAAGAGTGAGTGGGTGCCTTAACCCATTAAGGTAGTAATTTTATTCTATTCACAATAGCCTATAATGGGATTTGATTGGTGCTGCACTCTAGTAGCAAAATATTTAACTTATGACCGCGGGCGACTACGGTTCTATCCGCTAGGGGCGTGGACTGACTGAAAAACCTTAATATCGCCGGTAGGCCCTTGGTCGTGTTAGCTGAGTTGGCTACGTCATGGAAACACCTTGAACAGGTGTGGATACGATGTTCGTGGGTTCGATTCCGGCACACGACCAAAACTGACCAGTCGTGCAACTCACAATGAGTTAACCGGTCTGTGGCAACGTTGGTGGGAGGGCCCAAATAAAACAAACGGTGGCAGGCTTGCTTGGAAGTTGACGGGATTAGTTAATTCTTTGTGAGTTGCACATGGTCAACACTGATTTTGATACTTTTTATTTATGTCTACTGTGTATGTGCCAATGCGACTCTAAAAACTGAATGAAAACAGTATTTTAATGATAATAAACCATTAATCTATTTAAAAACACAAATTTCTATTCCAATTCATAGGTTTAAAAAAATTACAAGTAAAGAAGAAGACCAGCTCGTATGTCTATGCCAATGGGTTAAAGTTTATTTTTGACATTTGTGTTTTTTCTATGAGAATGTATTCAAAGATATATTGACCATAAACAGTAACATTTTTTTAACTTTTAAAGTGTTCCTTGGCTGATTCATCACACTTTAACTTAAGCATAATTCTAATAGCTCTTTTTTGCTGCTTCAAAATATTATTAATATTTATCTTTTTTGTAGAACCATACAGGGCTATGCAATAGGAAATATGAGAGTGCACATGGACGCATAGTAAATATTTTTGTACATTTTTAAATCACAGTAATAAGACATTTTTGATAAAGCATAAATTCCAGAGTTAATTCTAATTAAAATTTTGTGAACATGATCATCCCAATTCAGATGCTGATCTATTGTCAAACCTAATAAGTTATTACTATTTTCCTTTTCAATACCATGTGAGTCATAAATTATTGTTGGTTCAATTATTATTCTATTTTGTGCTGTCTTAAAAGTTACAAATTTAGTTTTTTGTGGGTTTAAAAGTAAATTGTGGTTATGTAAATTATTTCCAATATTTTCCAATTTGACAAAAGTGTAAATTTTGGTTTATTTGGTAGAGTTTGATGACACTAACACATTAGAATCATCAGCATAAAGACAGAGTTCACTATTTATTAATTTGTTAATTAATGCATTATCTATACATTTCAGGTAGCATAGAAAGAGCAAAGGTCTCAAAATCGACCCTTGAGGTAGCTTATTATTGAGGTATTCCTGAGTAGCTTATAATCAGAAGATTTTTTATAATTTTTATAAGTGGCTGTATTTTTATAAGTGGGAAATTTCCACATATTGAGATCTGTCAGTGAGATAAGAACTGAATCAATCCAGAGCTCTTTCACTTACTACAAGGATTTTGAGTTTTTCAATTCGTTTAGGATGGTCAACACTGTCAAAAGCTTTTGACAGGTCCATAAATATACCAGTTGTGTGTTTTCCTTTATCTACTGATTCAATTACAGATTCAATAAAAGATACAGCAGCACTCACAACTGACCTGCCATGCCTAAACCCATGCTGATTATCCAATAAATTAAATGTCTCCAAAAATTCTGATAGTTGAAAATATGCTGCTTTTTCATATACCTTGATGGTAGCACAGATTTTGGTAATATCAATGTAATGGTATTCTTAACATCCTTGTTGTTTAGCGAATTTCCCCTATAGGGAATAAGCTATTACCATAGTTTTATTCTATGCTATTACCATAGGTCTCATGGTAAGACTTAAGCCCGAGACCACGATAACTTTTCATTTTGAGGTCCCCAGATGCCAAAAACACCATTCGCTCAAATTTATATATATTTAATATATATTTATATATATATATATATATTCATTATATATATATATATATATGTCCGTAAGCACGATAACTCTCGTAAAAAGCTCCGATCTTTATGAAATTTGGTACAAATGTGTAAAGAACCATTTATTTGAACGAGTTTGAAAACCAGACGAATGGCATCATCCAAAAGGGGGTTTTTGAGGGGTTTTGTACCCCAAAAATGGGCTTCTTGGGGTTTTCATATGTAATTTTGATTTTAATCAAATTGTAATTTTTATCATTGAAATCAGCTTAAAAAAACAAACAATTAGGTATGTTGATCATTGCTCTGCATTAATTGGTTACTGAGATATTTAAAGTACTAAACACAGTACGTTGGTTGTCTAATGTTATTCTTATGGAGAAAAAGAAAAATTGTATATCTCACTTATTTATGAACATAAGCTGACAAAATTTGGTATATGACTTCATCTGGTTGTGGTTTATTGTTTTTTGCACAAAAAACAATTTTTGCCTATGTAGCAGCAAACCTAGGTACTCGGTGGATGTTATTCTTATGGAAAATAATTAAAATGTTATATATCGCTTATTTATGAATGTATATGGATGAAACTTGGTATGTGACTTCACTTAGATAAGTTATATTGATATTTGCATAAAAATCCATTATTTTGTATTCTTTGTTGCAGCAAACCTGCTTACTCATCCCCAATGTTGTTCTTATGGAGAATAATTAATATTTTAAATATCGCTTGTTTGTGAATATATTTCTTATGAATTCTGTTAAGTGGCTAAATGTGTTATGTTATATATTAATTGGAAATTCACTGAAGTATGCAGGTTTGCTACGACGGGGGTATTTTTTTATGTAATGGTATTATATTTGCTTGCTTCAACTGGTTTGGGAATATTCCCGCAACAAATGAGGAGTTTGTTAAATAGCGAAGAATTGTGCTTATATTGGTTTCCACAGCCTTAATTACTGTCACTGGAATTTCATCTTGTCCACTAGGGTGTTTATTTTTCAATGAGACTATGATTTTTTCTACCTCCCGTTCATCTATTGGTTTGAACCTAGACTTTGGTTTTATAAACAGATCACTACTCAAATTAACATCTAAATCTACCTTTACAACATCATCACCACTCAAATTCATATCCTTTACTATATTAACAAAGAATCATTAAATATATCTGAGATTAAGTTAGGGTCTGAAATTGTTTGTGTTCCATCTGTTAAACTAATATTAGCAAATGGTTTATTTTATTTTTCACCCACTTCCAAGTTAATTATGCTCCAGACAGTTTTTGAATGTTTGTTGAATTACAAATTTTCCTTTGGAAATATTCTGTCTTAGCTTGGTTTAATTTTTTCCTATAATCCCTCTTTTGTTTTTCTAAATGCATCTGCAAACCATCGCCTTTTTATTACGAAACACCTTTGTTAATTAAATTATATTGGCATGTTTGGTTTTTAATTCATCTGATATCTAAATACTTTTTATTATTTTTTGTCATCATTGTTTTGGGAAAAGCCTGATTAAAATTTTAAAAAATTGTAAAAATTAACAAATTTTATTTTTTCTAGTGGCATGATAGACATCAGTCCATGTTTCTTTACATAAAAACTGAGAGAAAAGATAAATGTTTTGTTAAGAGAACTTGCGTATTCCTTGTTTAATTGATATTTCCAATCTTGTTGGGAAATTCGTACAACTTATTTTTAATAACTGACTAACGTGATAGAAACGTTATCAGGCCTCCGACCTTTAAACTAGATAACTCTATATTCTTTATTAAAAAGTTATCGGTGGCTGTCATTGAATTTCCGGTAACTCTTGAAGGGAAATCGACAAGGTACTTCATGTTATAGCTTCTTAATAAACCTTTTGGCAGTTTATGTTTCCTATCATTTTTTAATACATCAATGTTAAGATCTCCTGCAACTATTATCTTATCATATTTGTTATTAAAATAATCAATAAGAATGCTTAATCTATAAAAAAATTCACATTTGAGTTTGAAATAATCTTTAATCTAACATTTTAAATAATCTTTGTTTTTATGCAGACAGTACAAATCTTAAATTATCAGTTAATACTGTTCAAAAAGTTGAAATCCTGAGTTTTATTGAACTATAAAACATTGGAAGTTTCTTGCAGCAGAATAAATTAAAGCTGAATGCTCAAAAAACTAATTTCATAACATTTAAAACCCATCAGAACAAGGAGATAACTGAACCTTATATTATGTACAACTCACAAGAAATATAAAATAAAAGTAGCACACAGTTTCTAGGCCTAACAATAGACCAAAATTTAAACTGGAATAAACATGTAGATAAATTACTATCAACATTAAGTTCAGGACTTTATAGAATGTCATTTTTTTGTATCCAAAAACATTGAAAAATATATATTTTGCCAATATTCACTCTAATTTATCTTATGGTATAAGCTTTTATGGTTCAAAAACAAAGGCAAATATGGATGGTATACTTAAACAGCAAAAAAGAGCAATTTGAATCATAATGAAGCTAGATTACAATGAAACAAAAACAGATCAATTTAAAGAATTAAAGGTTTTAACAGTATATGGGCAATATATTTTTGAGACTATTATTATCATTGCAAAAAATAATATAAAAAGCACAGAATTTATCTGTCATCCATATAATACTAGGAATAAAAAATGTATTATCACATCACAACATAAATTAATTATTATGAAAAAAAACCATCCTGTGTGGGATTAAGGTTCTTGAAACATCTACCCAGCAATATTAAAAATGAGGAAAACCTGAAGAAATTTAAAAAAAAAGTAAAAATTTATTTGATTGACAAAGATTTGTATTCTCTGGAGGAGTACTTTTCCACCCCCTCATGGATTTACTATTGATTTTGTTTTTCATTATTTATTTTTAGTCGTAAGTTCTACTCTTAAGTTTTGATGACGCCATTCAATGTACATAACATGTATTTTATGAATAAAGATTTATTTGATTTGATTTGATTTGGTGACCTATAAATTCCAACAAAAATATATTTAAGCTTTTTTACAACATAAGTACAAGCATAAAATTCAAACTGCATATCCTTCTCCAGCAATAACCATTAACAACAATAAACCATTCACTGCAGAAATAAAAGTTGTGGAGGGCCTGTGAAACATTTTTTTAATCACTTCCCTTTGGGTGTGTAAAGGCAGAAGACGATCACATTTGTGATACAAATGCTGATTTTTCCTATTTTTTAATAGCGTCATTTCCAGCCCTCGGCGACGCCTGATGTGCACTCCAGAAACGTAACATGCTCTCCACTTTCACTAACATTTATAATAAATAGAAAATTGCTTTTGTAATAAAGTGGTTAAAAAATACCAACACTATTTATCAATATCAAATATATGTAGGACAACTATTATTTTAACTTATATTTAACCTCTCCCACCCAAACATTTTCACCTCTTGGGCCAGGAATATCTAGCGTTGAACACACAACATGGCCAACAAGTATAACAAAGAAAAAATATTGACCTAGGATAGTGACCTAAAACTTCCTTTTTTATTCAATGACAAAAGGCGGCTGATTACCATGTCATGGCCTGAAACCATGGCAGGTGGCCTCCGCACCAGTGCGTTGGCGCTAAATGCGGCTGAACTCACCTCATCAAATGGTGCAGGCTGTACTAGGTACTTTCATGGCCAGCTAACGAGTCAGTGGGAGAATAAAACCAATGCATATCCAACCAGCGCTGGCACAAGCCACACACCTACAGCCCGGCCTTATCCTAGCCCGGCTTCTGCGCCGTCGTGAGACCCACATCAAATGTGTTAAAGAACAAAAAATTGAATTTTATAGTGCTAATATCCTACTCAAATTTAAAAACTTGGTTTAACTGATACCATTTTTTTCTTGTCTACATTAATGACATTTTCTACTTAACATTGTTGGAGAACAACGGTAAAACCTCTCAAAGTCAAAATAGCATTTTTAACATTTTAACCACCAATAAAAATAATCTTATTGTTTCGCAGGTCAGGGCTACATAACAACAGAGGTTTTGAAGGAGATTTTCAGAGAACTGGATAGATCAATTACGGAGGAGGATCTGGACAGTATGATAGAGGAAATAGACGCAGACGGCTCTGGCACAGTGGACTTTGAAGGTACGAAACATATTCATAACTAACTACAGTTACAGTTATAAACTGCTATTATTTAACCACAGAAAACTATAAAACACTACAGAAGGCAGTGGCCAGAACGGCACCACCATGTTAATGGCGATTGCGTTAAAAACGGTTAGTTTGGCCACCAGCCACTATGAACGCTAGTGGCGCTAGGTCTCAGAGGGTGCATTCAGGTACACCATCCTTGGGTATCCATCGGGTCCCACAAAAAAACAAAATAATAAACAAATGAATAAATATAAATAAATCATTAGGATTGCTAAGTATATCAATATGGATATTGAATTTAACAATAATTTGTTAATTACAAGAGAAAATGTGTATTGGCGATTAGAAACCAATTTTAGCTTCTTTGCAGGCTAAGGCCACAATAATATTTAATGGTAAGAAAAAAAGCAAAAGGTTACCTACATTTTAAAATTAGTTGAAATTGGAGCACAGTAATGAAATAAAGAAGGTGGTCTAAAAGGATATAACAGAGCTAATATGGCCACTGTCACCGATTCTGAAAGATGAATAAAATACCCTGTATAGCAGGAGTGTTTAAATAACGTTGAAAAACTGGAGCTGAGCGAGGTTTTAACTTTGGCATTGCCCCCACCTGAGTGCCTATTGTAAACACTGTAACCTCCCTTGGGCCCGCTACTTAATTTTCTCGTAAATATAAGAACTTGCAAAACAATCAAAAGGCCTATTAATATTAAATTCTAGCTGCTATGCTCTTGCTTCGGAACAGGGGAAAATTCAGAGTAGAAAAATTGTAAATGAAGTAATGTTGTCTGTAGTTAGATATCAATCTATCTATATTAATAATACATTACATGTAAACTTTGTAAACAATAAGGTTTTTTGTTGATTTAGCCCCATATATTATACACTAAAACACTCGTCTAGGTGTGCAGATGTGCAAACTGGCTTTAGATTTTAGAGTTAGGCCTCAGGGCTCTGCCCCATGGGACTCCCAAGTCCCAATGTTTAGTTTGTGTCACATGTTTTTTTTTAAATTCAATTCTATTAAATAAACAGAGCTGTTATAAAGATGATACCTAATTGATGACGGAACGAAGTGAAGGAATCTATGTATCAGCAGAGACTATGATTCGTTGTCCGTCAGTGTGTGTTCGTAAGGCAATATCGTGAAAACGGTTGCACGGATCATTTTCAAATTTTGCAACTATTTTCCAGTACACTTTACGCCACCAGTTCAAAAATGGATCACATTCGTTTTACCGATTTTAATAATTAACTTTTAAAAGTTGAAAATCTCCATAAGTAAAATCATTGGAAAAAATTACCTTTAGTAAAGTGTGAGATGGTAATAAAATATTGTTTCGTAATGACAAAAAAATACTTACAAATTATCCTATTTAAATGTTTTATGATTAAATAATTTAAGTACTCTCCGTTTAACATGAATTAATTCAATTTATCAAAGGTTTTAGAAATTTTTAGGTTAAAAAACTAATACTAGTTTTCATAAAGATAACGTTCTCCTATCATGTGAGTGATGTGAGTAAGTTAATAGTTTATCCGCTAGATTGCAGCAGCCATTTATTTTGTATTTACTTCTGCCAGCTGTGTTCTTTTGTCAGTTGAATGGCTCCCGCCAGTAACGTTGTAAGCGACAAATTTTACAAAATCAAGATTTCTATGCAGTAAGGTTGGAAACGACATCCTAAACTAGTGCAGGGTATTTATTTGTTGATATCTTTTAAGTTGGCAGTACTAGGACCGGTGGAAAACCAAGAGTTTTTGGTCCCTCCGTGCAGTAACGTTGAATGTGTTCGGGATGGCAACACCACCGTGGGCGAGTCTTTGCCCTCCGGATATAAATCGGATTAACCGCAATAAAAAAAACGTTCATTAACATTCAAAACTGGTCCAGGAATGTTTGAAAAGTAAATAGAAATGCCGGGAACCCTACATCAGTGAACATAAAATACCTGTACCACGAAAACAGCCACCACGTGAGGTACGTGCAGTAACGTTATAACCGCCAAGTGCCCAAAATTCTTTTTAATCATAAAACTACACATTACCAGTTTTACAAGTCTTAGAATTAAAAATTAAAGGGCTTAAGACTGTTTACAAGAAATGTATTTTATTTGAATTTATGTTATACATTAAGTCTTTTGTTTAGTTTACTTTTTCTATCAAATAAATATAGTATCAAGGTAAATCTATAACTTTTGTTGATCATAACCGGTTTTATATTGTAAGTTTAAGGTAAATATTTGACTTATCCATTTTAGGACATGTACAATTATGTGTTTCTTAGCGTAATAATACAATTTTCTACACATAGCAGCTCTTATCTTTGTTTACCCAATAACGTTGCAACCGCCATTAAACCTAAATACCCCCGTCGCAGCAAACCTACATACTCAGCGAATTACAAATGAATTATAACACATTAAGCCACTTAACAGGGATTCATAAGAAATATATTCACAAACAAGCGATATTTAAAATATTAATTATTCTCCATAAGAATAACATTGGGGATGAGTACGCAGGTTTGCTGCAACAAGGAGCACAAAATAATGGGTTTTTATGCAAATATCAATAGAGCTCAGCTAAGTGAAGTCATATACCAAGTTTCATCCATATACATTTATAAATAAGCGATATATAACATTTTAATTCTCCATAAGAGTAACATGGGGACCGAGTACCTAGGTTTGCTGCTACGGGACCCATAGGCGAAAAACTGTTTTTTTTGTGCAAACAACAATAAACCACAACCAGATGAAGCCATATACCAAATTTCGTCAGTTTATGTTCATAAATAAGCGAGATATACAATTTTTCTTTTCCTTCATAAGAATAACATTAGACAACGTACTCTGTTTAGCACTTTCAATATCTCAGTAACCAATTGACGTAGAGCAATGATCAAGATACCAAATTGTTTGTTCTTTTATGCTGAATTCAATGGTGAAAATTAAAATTTGATTTTAATAAAAACTACATGTGTAAACCCCAAAAAACCCATTTTTGGAGTACAAAACCCCCCCAAAACCCCCCTTTGGATGGTGCGATTTGTCTGGTTTTCGAACTCGTTCAAATAAATGGTACTTTACACGTTTTTACCAAATTTCATTAAGATCGGACCTCTTTTACGAGAGTTATCGTGCTTACGGACACATATATATATATATATATATATATATATATATATATATACATATATAACAATTTGAACGAATGGTGTAAACGACTGTCGTTTACAACGTTTTTGCAATTCTAAAATCACGTATTTGGTCCATAACCTAATTACTATATGAGATATTACTGTAATATTTATTTTAATGACCACTTGTACTATTTATTACATATGTTACCAAAATAAACATATATTCCATTGTTATTTTTCCAGTTATTTGTTTTTTTCATTATCTGAAAAGTTTACATTTTGTCGCTTACAACGTTACTGGCGGGAGCCATTCAGTTTATGATATTTAAATACCCCCGTCATATTAAACCTGCATACTCAGCTAATTTTCAATTTAAAAATAGAGGCATACGTCACTGCATAGGCAACTTAAGGTCTGTTTTGCTCGGAGCCGCTGTTGCGACAATCAACGCTCTGCGATCATCGCACGCTACTGCTCTTACCTGAGTTCCATGGTTCTGTATTTCTCTGAGCAGCTGACGCTAGCGGCTCTAGCGTCTTTAGCGTCAGACTCAGGCCTGACTGCTCTCGGACCAGTTGGAGACGCTGCAGCCATGCGTCTGATGTGCTGAAGTACGCGTGTTCAGTGCAAGATAAGTGCTCCCAAAGTAGAGACGTTTACTTTTTTTTATCAATCAAATGAGAAATTGCTTGAGGCGTTAGTACCTCACCCTGCAGTTTATATTTTTTAATTTTTAGTACAAATATTGGCAACGTAAGGGTATTATTTGGGTACCAGAGTCTTACAAAAATGAAATTTGAACGGTCTCATGCTGTTTTTGCGGTATGTCTCATTCCCCCGAAAACTCCATCGGAACTGATAAATGACGATTTCATCTATGTATTCAACGAAATTATTAAATCAATAACTCGAGTGATACGCAGAATTCTAAAATCGTGTTAATAAATTGTTAACATCTAATTTTGAAGAGAATAAACTTGATTAATGTATTTACAAAAAATACTATATAAGTATTACAAATATTCTGCGGGAGAATCTCCACTGGACCTGGGCCAGCCCTTTTGCATGGGGATAATTTCATACCCCCCATGTGACGGTGTCCCGTTTTTTCCTTTTGCCGATCGATCAATGCTAACTTTAGAAAACTATTTTATTAAACTAGAACCTAAGCCTCACTTTTATTAGCAATTTAAAAAAATTTGTGTGGCTTCCATCAAACAAAAAAATAAAGTCAATTACAAGAAGATCCCTGCTGGAACATTGAGTCACAGTAATAACATCAACTTTTCCATACGAAAGAAACTCATTTTAGTGACTAGGCTATCAAAGGGGTCATACAAATATTACATAACGCACTACAGGGGGAGCTAGGGTGCGGCGTAGCGTTACTCTGCATTATATGGATGGGTCAGGCTCAGTGTTACATAAGTCACACATAGAAAATATAATGTAGGAGTTGAAAAAAATTGCGTTTCATGATCTGATTCAGTGTTTTATTTTTTTACTATTTATTTTGTTTTTATTTATTTATTTTTATTCATTAAACAAATTTTGTTTTGAATTTATGACAGTTATTACAATTTTTTACGTTTCAGATGGTTTAGTTTATTGTCTTGTTTGAATCTCAAAAATTTTAATCAAGAAAAAAGGTAGAGTAAATGTTACTTCAATGTTGTCATTTACCTCAAACCTTATCATTATCGTTTTGAGCTTTATCATAATCTAATTTTTTTGTTAGTTTAAAGAATAGGTTTTTTTAATTTTAATTTTTATTAATTTGTTTTGAATGTTGTAATAGATTTGTTTAAAAAATTATAAACCATACCTCATTGAAATTTTTGCAAAATTGTTATATTTAAACGATTGCAGCGTTTTAACATTTACTATGATTATGTTGAATGATGATGTGGGGGTAGCAGGGGGGGTGAACTCAGGTGTTACAGTGTGTTATGTGGGGGGAGGGGGCTTGAGATGACAAAAATTGCATTGCGTAATATGTGTATGGCCCCAAGCTCACACAAGACCGCACTATAGCAGTGACAGCACAACTGCCGACGTGGACGCTAGCGATTGGAGTGGAGGAAAACACCACAACGATCACCGCCTGGCATCTGTCTCTCAGCATTTGACGCTCAGCAGTGATAGCACAACTGCCGACGTGGACGCTAGCGATTGGAGTGGAGGAAAACAACACAACGATCACCGCCTGGCGTCTGTCTCTCAGCGTTTGACGCTCAGCAGTGATAGCACAACTGCCGACGTGGACGCTAGCGATTGGAGTGGAGGAAAACACCACAACGATCACCGCCTGGCATCTGTCTCTCAGCGTTTGACGCTCAGCAGTGATAGCACAACTGCCGACGCGGACGCTAGCGATTGCAGTGGAGGAAAACAACACAACGATCACCGCCTGGCGTCTGTCTCTCAGCGTTTGACACTCAGCGTCGATCGCTGAGCGGTTGTCGCAACAGCCGCTCTAAGCAAAACAGACCTTTACTGTGTTATCTTTTGTTGAAGAAGTTGCAACTCTAATATAATATAATTTAATATATTTTAGAACGATTTGTCCTATGACCTAAAATTAACCAAAATAAAAGTAGATATTTTCCTACATAGTTCCCAGGATTAAGTCTATTTATTTATTACTTTGTGATGAATTTTCTGTTAGAACTTATGTTAACAGCAGTAACTTGCACCTAATTCTGAGTTCAGTCATCCCATTACACGAATATTTGAGCGTACTCCTAGTTACAGACTGTGATTGTTTTGTTTACTATTTTACTATTCTCACTTCTCAAAACGGCAACTCCTCTCACAAACTGTGCATAGAAAATTCTGGTATTCCTTTAAATGAATTGAATTAAGAAAAAACATATATGACATAAACCAAATAAAACCCTCCTCCAAATGAATAACTTGGGGACTTTTCCAAACGGCAATAGAAAACACTATGACACTCCTGGGTAAATAGATTATACTTGTGCAAAATATCAGCAGAACTGGTCCAATGGTTTTGACGTGCTAGAACAATAAACAGGCAGACACCACCTCGTTTTTATAATAGTAGTGATTATGTAACAAAAAATTAAATCATTTCCACAATCAATTTTATAAAAGACTAGCTGGCCCGACAGACGTTGTCCTGTCCTAATATCATTGAATTTGTTTTATGTAAAATACTCGTTAATTTTCAAGATGAGCTCGTTCACTTCACTCACTCACCTCCCGGATGAGCTCGTTTGCTACGCTCACTCGCCTATTTTTATATAGTGCTTTTTCGGCATCGAAAAAAGAGTTTGAGTTGCCATTCAAGTAGATTTGTTATTTCCATAATGAACGTTCATGCCTTCCAGGTATGTTATAATCCTTGTTAACAGCTGTTTTGTGTAACTAACTGAACTTTGATAAAATCAATGGGAACTTAGAAGGCCAGTGGGACAGGGCCCTTAGGTCAAATTAAAAATTTTCTTTTAAAAATACCTTGTTCTGACATTAACGGACACAGGAAAAAATAATTATTCAATTTGGTGCACTCATTCTCAATTTATGGCGTGACCAAGGGAATTAGGGATTCATTTTCATATATTAAGATTACTCCATTTTAATTCTCCCATCTGCAGTGGTTGCTATGGACAAGAGTCAGTATAAAACCAAACTTAAAGTGATATCTACTGGAGGTCAGTACAAACAACTGAACTGACCCACACAAACAAAGATTTAAAATAAAGGTTAAACAAAAATGTAAAAAGATCATGTGGTAATGTGGTTAAATGCATATTTATCTGACTAAGCCCACACTTAAATAACGCCCATTCACTAAGCCCTTTTGTCTACCCAAGTTACAAAAAAATGGCATACTGTTAAGACCAATAAATTGTAAGCACCATTGGCTAATCTACTATGAGCTGTCAACATTCATTCTACATGTTTTAATTCTCAATTCTGTTCAGTAAAAGAAGACATCTAAACCAAGGCTCCAGATTGAATACATTTTTTATCAATTTTAATCCTAAATTTTACCATGTGAAATAAAGTAGAAATTATAAAAATATGTTTTAAGTGATCTGAGTAAAAATAAAAGAGCCTGAGAAGACATTTTAGAATAGAAATACAGTCTAGGTAAAACACCTTGTGGACAATGGACTTGGGTAAGAAATGTTCTTTGATTAAACATTATTTTAAAGAAATGAAGAGATATTAAGAAAAAAAGAAGAATCAAGACTTTTAATTTCAATATATAATTAATAAATTAACGATTGATTTGAACATTCTAAATTAATTTCAATAGTGTTTTATAAACTTTGCCTAAATCTCATTACAGCACTACATACTTGGTAATTGACGCAGAAAGGGAAGGTTACCAGCACCAGTAATTGTATTTTTGTAATTAATTGCCACATTTAATTTAAATTTTTATCATTTATCGATATTTAAGTTATATACAAGAAAAGGGATCAGAGTATTATATGCCATGGCAAAGAAACCCCTTGAGTAAGAACTCTTGCCCTACCGACTGTATATGTTAAGAGTCCGGAGCACTTTTATGTATTTTATTATCTGATAAACAATTTGTAAAATAATAGGCAATAAATTTTGTTCATTGTATTATAGTTTGTCATTAAAATATATCCCATAGTGGACAATCAGATAAACACCATTAAGACATAAATAATAACTCTGTGGTAATTATGTGGATTTTGTTGGAAAACTAGCATTATTCCTTCCAACTATTAAGATGATCAGAGTCAGCATAATGATGTCACCAACTTATTCCCCAATAAAAACATGAGTGAAAGGGGAAAAACCAATCACCACAATTATGGAACAGGTAGATGACACAATTTTTTGAACAATAAATTATAGGCAGTTTCAATTTATGAGTTTTCAAACATGTCGGTAGTGAATGTGTTAAAACAGAAACTAAATTTATACATGAAAGGCAAATATTTGCTATACATATTTTGAATATATAAGTATAAACAAATATATTTTCCCCCACCTATTGTGTTAAGTCAAATTTTACTCCTTGTAATGAACGAGTTAAGAATAACATTGACAATCAGGCAACACAGTTCAGTGGAGAACTGACAACGCTGTAGCTATAACATGCGAAACAAAATCAGCTGATATTTCGCTCCAGCTGCAATTAACATTCCAAGATCCGAGGTTAATTATTACACATTACACAACCAAAATGGACAGCGATTGTGAATGTGAATACTTATCGATACTTGTGGATTTTGGGGTGTGGGAAAAATGTTGTGTGTATTACAGGAGTAAAGTAAATTGTCTCCCTCAGGAAAATTTCCCTCAAGGAGACAAAATTGCACTTTACTCCCTTAATACACAAATAACTATTAATTACTCTATCTTCCCAAGATGGGTTGGTTATACAAATCAATCGTGTATTTTACATGGACTCAGATTTACAACTTAATATTAAAATACATAGGGAAATGAAAAAAAAAACATTCATTATAATGTCTGTTAGTTTTCATAACATTCTAAATAAATGAATACCTTAAATATATTGATATCATCTAAACCGATGCAATAAAACATTATTTTATACTAAGGGTCCAATGCACCATGACTCAATGAAGAGTGTCCAGTTTTATTTGACACCAAAATCCAGTTTATCTAGATTTATTTAATCTTAGCAATTAATTGCACACAAAATTTCCTAAAATGGTAATGTTCTTTACTTTATGAATAATGAAGAGTTTGAAATTGTTCTATTTAAAAAATATCTTATTAATATAAGTTTATTGCAGCTTACAGCAGCATGCATACTCAATCATATTTTCTTGTATGTTTCAGAGTTTATGCAAGTAATGACGGGAGAGTGAGTGAAATATGATAAAACAAAGTGGAAGAATGTTGCAGCAACCTGCGGTGTTTTAACACAATTTGTTTTTATCATGCATATAATTTTATATGTGATTAAACGTATATTATATATACAATCATGTGGTTTCTTCAGTTTATAATATGATAACACAATACCGGTTTTGCTAATTATTCCTTGTAATTGATACTTTTAAAATCAAAATAAATAACTACTATTTTTAAGAGATTCGGGTAATTTAAATTGAAGATTACTCTAAACATGAGACTTATATGAAAGGAATCCTTTACTCTAAATAAAGGCGGTCCCACTCTTTACACGAACAGGTCTGAACATTTGGCCGAACATTCTACCGTACGTTCACTGAACGTTCGCCCTGTTTCAAGCTCCCACACTTCTTGCGAACACCCACCGAACATTTGGGCGAATGTTCGGGCGAACCTTCCCTCGAAAATATTAAATAAATTTTATCAGCTGTTGGCGCATTGTCTGTCAAGTCCAACGAGCATTGTTGTGACAAAATGGACGACTCTACAGATAATGTCACTGTTTTTTCATCTACAGTCGAGATGTAATTAATTATAAAAAGAGTACAATTTAATCCTGTAGAAGAAACCAATGAAAACATGAGAAGCCAATTTTTTACGAAGTAAACAAATCAAATATAAATATATCATATACTAGCTGATACCAGTATTTTTCACAGCTCATAAAAATTCCTATTGCAACTACATCTGTTTAAGTACTTAACTGATTCATTAAACCTGATTCATTAATATAAGAGTAACATTGTAACTTCAAGGGCGACTGGGGCGGAGTCCTAAGGGATTGCCAAGATGGGACATTGAAACGGAACAGACAAGCTGACATACAGTCACCACCTTTCTTTTATTCATGTAGGCTATAGGATAGGATTATTAATAATTACAAACAACTGTTAACAAACATTGGAATTTGTTTTATTATTACGCATAAACATTTAAATATTATAAAGTTTATTAAGTCAAGTTTTTCAATTACCTTACAATAAGGAATACACTGAACAATAATATTAGTTAACTCAAAAACTATTCTTTTCGGGTAAAATTTCACCGTGGGAATGACAGACTGGTTGTGCACTTGCACCACGCTGCCGATGCGATACGTTTGTAATTCTTGGAAGCTTCTTATTTCTTGTTAAATAATTGAGGAAAATTAAATCGATTCCACTGCCGTTTACTTAACTGAGACATTTATATTAATTTGATAAGACAGATACGTTTGGATGTTGTGACCACAAAAAAATGTTTTCCCCCGAGTAGTTCCCCCTTCACCACTGTGACTGGCACTGATTATGGAGTGTGGAAGGAAATGAACTACTATTTAAATAAAGAATATGTAGGAACAATAATTAAGGGTTCCGTATTACAGGATTTATTTTTATCTCTTCTATAGATAATTCATTTAAATTGTCCATTATTGAGGTTAGCGTCAATCTGCTGCCACGAAAACGCAAGTGCTTGTATGAACTGAATGCAAGGGCGTAGCCAGGGGGTGTGCTGAAGGTGCTCCAGCACCCCCCGAAATTCTCATCAAATTACGTTTTTAACAATGACTAACAGAGGTTTCTTCAACCTCCTTTAAACCTCCTGCTGGATAGTTTATCGAACGAGTGATGAGCGAAATTGGTTGGCGCAGACTGTATGCAACTCTACACTCAAACGGACAGTATATTTTTAACCAAAGTTATAGGATGCATACTCACAATTACTGCTTTAATCCAACATTACTTGTTAAGTAAATTAAAATAAACAATCGTTGGAAACAGGGCCGGATCTAAGCATAGGCAACACAGGCGCACCACACGAATCCCACACACAACACCAAACAAGCAAAAAAAAGGTCGCCAGCTTGCTGATGCTGACATGGGTGGTAAGGGCCCGCACCACCGGCTGGGCCTAGGGGCCCACAGCTCCTAATTCCGGCGCTGGTAGCAAATAAAAATGGGATGGACATAAATTGTAACCTTAGTTGCCTTTTAAGAGAATTTCACAATCTTAAATAGACAGTACTGTAGTTAGTCTACGATATATGATTGGTGATATGATCGGTATACACAATGAATTACTACAGAATTAATCATTTATTTTAATAATTAGTACGTTTTTATTTAAGACTGACTGATCTTGCCTTCTTGTCCGTTCATGACGGCAATGTCAGTGTTTCACCAGAACAAGTACTGGATGTAATGTGAGGAAAGATTCTCTTGTAGTTGTTGATACCACCAAAGCAATCTAAACTTTAACTATACAATTAATTATATTATAATAATAAGTTTACTGTTTCAACCAATAATAAAACTCACTTTTTGTTATTTTGTCTTTTGTTCGTTTTTTTTTATCCTAATGAACTTGAATTTAGTTACTATCTGTTACATTCTTATAAACCTTTCCCTCTGGTTAAGCACTCCCCAAAATAAAATCCTGGCTACGCCCTTGACTGAATGATTCGAAACAACACACTGCCTCGACACACTGACGCATAGTGTAGCTGAGTTGAAGAAAGGACACAAGCCAATACCTCCTGCAAGCCCTGAATCCAGCAGAATCCGTCGACAGTATACTAATAAATGTGAACCCCCTGCGCCTTAAAAAAAATTCAATTTACGAAAATAACAGTAAAATAACTTATTTATGGCTATAATTATTTAACTGGCATATGCATAGAATGTGTAAAATACAACTAGAAATTTACATTTAATCATAGATTATTCATAATCAATGACCGCTTAAGTGGTATCCAATACTTACTTGAAATCAGAAAAAATAAATGCAGTATGCATACAAATAACGCATGTTTTATAGTATCGTCTCTGTAGAACAAGATCGTTGACTACCAATGATGCAGTGATGCAATAGTTTTCCATTTTTGTTTACTAGATAGGTGGACCACTGGCTAATGCATTATTGCATATCTAATAGCCAGTGGTGATTGGCAGGGATCAAACCACGGACCTTGCAGACCAAATTCACACACTCTAACCATTATCCAAACTGTTTCCAGGTAGAGCTAAAAAAGTAGTTTTCATGACAAGGAGCAAAAGTGGTTGTTTTTTTGCACAATCGTATTTTACGATTAAAGCACCAAAAACAAACTTTTGCTCCACGTGAAACAACTTTTTTTTATCATACTGCCCACATAAGCCTTTGATAGTTGAAAACTTGGACCAAAAATTAGGTGATTTGTATCGTTTTGGTAGTTCAGATAGGTTAACTTTACAATATTTACATTTCTTTTATTTACAAACAAGGCCTTCATTTTGTCCACGTGTTTGTTACCTTTGAAATACACAAGCGTAAGAAGGAACAATAATCTTTGAGGTTAGCGCACTGAAAAAATCCACGGCTGATTTTTTAGGTACACTATTTTAAGGTATCAGAAAAATGTAATTTATGGATTAATTATTACAGACCCAAAAACAGCTGCTTTTCGGGCAGTATGATCAAATTTTTTTGTACAAAACAAAACTAGCGACTGCCTAGAGGTCAAAATTCAACCAAAAATCATTCTACGTAAACCCAAAGCGACTCATACGAATAATGGCTGTTCGCGTTTGCAAGAATTTTTTGCCACATCCTGCATGAGCAGTTAAATAATTGCATTTTCCCCCACCTACTATGTAAAATCGAATTTTACGCCTTGTTATGAATGAGTAAAATGCTACCTTGACTCCCTAGTGATACAAAAAGACTCCCAAGGGAGGCAAAGTGAACCCATAAGAATAACATTGACAATCTGGCAACACAATGCAGTGGAAAACTGGCAACGCTGTAGCTATAACATGCGGATCAGAATCAGCTGATATTTCGCTGCAATAATTAAAGTTCCGAGTTCCAAGGATAGTTATTACGCACTACGTAACCAAAATGGACAGTGATTGTAAATGTGAATACTTATTGATACTTGTGGATTTTGGAGTGTGGGAAAAATGTTGTGTGTATTACGAGAGTAAAGTACATTAAGAAAATTGTCACCCTCGCCTAAGGCGTCAGGCGCCAACAATTTCCCTCAGAGAGACAAAGTTGCACTTTACTCCCTTAATAAACAAAAAAATATTGAACCAGTGTACATATGCTGAATTTCACGAATAACCACTATATCTCTCTCCCCCTCACACTTAGGTTACATTTGTTTAATGTGGGGTTAACCCTAGGCAGTAGCCTAATGTTGAAGTGGGAAATGGCCAAGCAGATTTGGCGATTTTGCAGACCTTTTTTCGAAAATTCGTATAAATTCAACCGTAGAAGTAAACCTAGCCAACCTCGTATTCATTTTGATCGAAAAGAACAGGAAAATCTAGAAATACTAAACAAATATTTTTTTTATTAGAAATTTCAAAAACAGCTTCGGTAAAATTTTGTCTACAGATTTTTTATGGAAAATTCATTATATACATTTTGTAAAAAATCTAATTCCCTACATAGAAATGTATAACATGTTGTGGAAAGAATTTCTTTGTAAGTTTTAGGGGCGTAATATAATAATAAACAGGAACCTGAAATACGTGTAAACTGTACAGTGTTAGTTTGTGTTGTAAATAAGTCATGTAATGTATGTATGTACTATAATGATATATACATATTTGTAAAGCTAATGAAGTAAGGGATCCAAAAAAGTCATAAAGATGATGGTAGACAATTTTTATCACTTATAAATAAATGTAAGTAAAAGAATGTTTTGCTATTTTTGCGTATTTGGAAAAAAAAGATTTCACAGAATTTAGTATATAACTTTTCTGCCAAATGTTTTACCCCCAAATCAATATAAACATGTTGTAGTACATTCAATTCCCTATGTAGAAATATTTAACATGTTATAAAATATACATATAAATATATAACTCACCACTAGGCCTACCAGATAAACAATTCAATTAGCCTACGACTATGACACATCAGGAATGTCGTTCACCTCAATATCACTGCCTATATCACCCTCTAAATCGTCATCAATGTCACTAATACTTTCTTCAAGAGCACCCCAAATGTCGCTACAATCCATTTTTGCGTAAATTCAGCTAAATAAATAACAAACACTCTTACACAACAGACAGCGGTCAAACAATAACATAGCACCACTTTGGACTGGGACTGGACATTGCATATTTCAGATGTCATGTCATATTGTCAACAAAAACACAACACATCGAGAAAGACATAGGAATAAAGCCTGAAATCTGCTATTTACAGTGATAACACATACAATACAGTTTGGAGCGAGCCAAAAAACTGACTGAGACTTCGTAAACAGCTGCGCAGTTGCCGATTAGGCAAAATGTGACGTAATGAAACAATTCCTAGGTGATGAAGCCAAATGCGGTGATGAAGTAAACAGGGCTGCCAACGGCAAAACTAAATTACTCTACATTTATTCCTCTTCAAAATAACATATTATTTGACTAGTAACTATAACATACACTCCATATAAATACGATTTTCTGATCCGACCAATTTGGTCGGACAGGCCATTATACAAAAAAACCAAAAACACCTGTTTTCAGAAAATCATATGACCTGTCCAATCAATATTTCATTCTAAAAATCAATACCAACATAAAGCGTTACTCTTTAACTGTGCATTGGTATCAACCGCATCTTCCTGTAAGAAAAATTACCCGAGCTGGGTAATTTCAAAAATATCGTGTTTTGCCATTGTCAGAGTGTCGGCTGCAGCAATTGCGTTGCGCCAAAAATTCATTCGATTTCTAATCGTTGTAACATTGTTATACAGCTGCTACACGGTTCATTTATATAATAAATTGAAAGTTCAGAATGTGATCTTTCGAATGATATATATATATATTGATCACTTTTGAGTTTATTACTATTGGTTTATTAACGTTACAAAATGTTCAGTCAAATCCGACCAATTTGGTCGGTGGCGACAATAGGCGACTTAAAAATCCGACCAAATTGGTCGGAGGGCCACTACTAGGGTTAAAACGGGTAAGAGAAGGGTGTTACCATCCCAGTAGACAGAAGTATTTTTTTATTTACATTAGTCCTGAAACATCTGTTTTTGTGGTAGCATTTGTTATTATTTCAGCTGTCAAATCTGCAATTCAATTATTGATTACTGTTCTTCCATAAGATTAACATTGAATCGTTGGAAGGCCTTAGGGCGTAGCCCTGAGGGTCAATGTAAATTATAAGGGGTTTCTGCACATCTACATGACAATACCTTTCTCACAGTATGTGTGGATTTCTTCTACAATGCACACACAGTGAGAAAAAAGGAGGGACAGTTTTGTGCTTGCCTACTAATATAATGATTACTATTCTAATGACGAGATAAGCAGGGAGATGTTGTTTATTAAATTAGCCACAATGACAACATAGAGGAACTCTGTAAAAAATACAACAAAGTATAAATGCATCTGTACTTTTTAATATTGAATATAAATTCTAAATATTATAAAATTACAAGATAACTTCCATTCTGGAATGTTCTACCTAGGAGTCTACATCAACGAATTAAAAATACAACTATAAAGCCAAATAAATAAAATAATACGTAGTAAGCCGTTTGGCAAAACTAATATCGGACGATCGCAAACCCAGACTACCCTAGGCCTTCTTATAGAAACTAATTATAAAAATAACAATGATAATTAACACTAGGTATAAAACAACTCGACACTATTCTCACGTCACACCTCTCAGTCACACAATAAATACGTCACTCGAACTCTCGCCCGGCCAACGAGGTTAGATCAGTTCTTAACAGAATTATGTTTACTGGTAAAAAGCGTAAGATTGGAAAGCCGATTCCATGAAAACAAGAACGCCTTTTGAAAGACGAAAACAAGTGTTAAACTTAGGCACGACTCTGGGAGTGTCAGTGCTGAGTTTCTTGCGTTGAAGGCTTGGTTTTCCTCGGCTTATCTGTGGCAGGATTGTCCCATGGCTGCCGGACACCGGAGGCAAAGATGAGGTACACAGTGCTGCATACAAAGTAGACAGCAGCGGAAATGAAAAACACCTCCCGCCAGGCTTCTTGTGTTGGCTGCAACAAACAAACCACTTTTCAAGACCTACATCAATTCCAAAGTCCAACAGATAGAAACATATTTTTAAGTCCTAGAGTAGGAATAATTTCAAAGTCATAAAGACAAACAAAATAAAAAACCATAAATTCAAGTTGCAAAGATAAATTCTGGATATTAAGTAGAATCTGAATTATTAAAAATACATCTTTGCTAGTGTTAACAGCCATTATATGATGAAAAGAAATAGTGTTTAATATTTTCTACAGTGCAAAAGCACCAATATATATATTATTGCACCTGGTGCGTGCTGAGTAGAGGTTTAACTATTAAAACTCCCCTAATGAGCATGTTCAACTTAGACAATAGACAATCCCCAGCAGCACACATCGTTGGGCCATCGTTGGCATTGAAGGATATGGTACGGAAGTGGTCGGTTGGCATTTACGCGATTGGGCCAACGAACCAATCGTTTGCTAGCCCACATTGGCAAATCCAACCATAGCCGACGTTGGGCCATCAAACACTATTGTTGGCAAATCCTACCATTATATTATTATTAATTATATATTCATTCAATATATAATCATATATTAACTATATATTCATTCAATATATAATTATAAATATATAATTATATAATTATGAATATATAATTATTAATAATATAACGGTAGGATTTGCCAACAATAGCGCTTGATGGCCCAACGACGGCTATGGTTGGATTTGCCAACATGGGCTAGCCGACGATTGGTTCGTTGACCTAACCACGTTAATGCCAACCGACCACTTCCCTACCATATCCTACAATGCTGATGATGTCCCAACGATTTGTGCTGATGGGGTATAAATTAACATTATATTTTTATTATTATAATTATATTAAATATATATAAATTGCCAGTAGTTTTTCATATTTCATAGATACATAAATCAAATTAACTTGTTCCTACTTTTATTACAGTGATTTTTGCATGAGTAGGTTCACATAGAAGAATACAACTAGTACTATCCAATCTTAGAAGAATAAAACATAATAGTATATAGGCTAGTACAAGTCGTGCAGGTACAGACTATTGGTAATTTATATATCTCAGTCCATTCTTCGATTCTCGTCAGATTGACCGTGGGGGTTAAGGCGAGAATAACTCAAAGGTTGTAGGTTTGAGACCCGACCGTGACTCGATATTTTTGCAATTTAATTCCTTTTTTTAAATTTCTATAATTGGTTTACTAAACAATTCAATTAGATAAATCATCATTTTTAAATTAAAATAAGCATTTAAATAAAAAATTATAAACCGTTGGCATTTGGTTGGGTATTGGTTGGCATTGTTGGATAATGGTTGGTTAATCCATCGATGGGCCAACCTCGCGCCTCGCAACATGCCCACCGTTGGCCAACCATTTCCGCCGACCATTTGCCAAAGTTGGTCCAACGATTTGTGCTGATGGGGATAAAGTAGATAACTTACAACTGTTATCTAATTCAAAAGGCAGCAGTCCATTGTAACCAACCGTTAGAGCACACAAAATGGTATTTCCTGGCCTTCCATTTACCAGATATTACTTAACCCTGGACAATTTTCCGAACACAGGATTGAATCCCGGGCTTACCTTACCGTTTGGGTTAATTCCAGACAGTATGCCTATATAATCACTGAGGTCTGAGCACACTTACCCTTCCTTGGATAATATATCCTGCAGTGATGGGGGCCAACAGTCCAGCGAGGTTACCCATGCAGTTGGTGAAGGACATGAGAATACCCGCAAACCGAGGACTGATATCGAGGTGGTTGACCTTGAATCCAGAGTAGATTCCTCCATTGAGGCCGACGCCCAGAGTGAGGATGGCAACAGTCAGGTAGGGGTTACACCCAGTGTAGGAGGCGGCAACCAGGGCCACGCCTGGGCCGTACTGACCTGGTGTCACAGCAGGCTCATTAGGTTAGGTCAGGTTAGTTTACAAACTATTGGAAAAACACGCAATACTAGGTTTACTCAGGAATGCTCACATCTATGTTAAATAAACAATATAAAATTCTTCTACTAACCCTCCTCAGATTGGTTTGTTAGGCAATGTTTAGCCTTTGCTGCTTAAATTATTTCAGGTGAGCTGTACACAGAACTTTTCTTTTCACCTTGCTTGAATATTGTGTATTCACATTTAAAACCTTTTCAAAATCAAAGAATAAAATTTGAATGTGTTTAATGTATGTGACATACTAAATACCGTTTACTTTGCATTCACTACATCATAAAATAAAAAAGGAAAACGAGATTTAAACTTATTCTAGTGATAAAACCTGCAAAGGAGCTGAAAAACTTTAAACATTATCAGGAATAGTAGGAGCAAAGTACAGTGCAATACACTGACGGATTCAGTACAGCAATAACCTGCAGTATCTGCAATAATTCAGTCCTTTAATGGCTCCTGTCAATCGTGGGGTTTAATATCTACATTTTTGCCTACAATACATAATTCAATAAAAATATGACTTTAGATTTTATTACTAATGATACAACTTATTAGTGAATTTCCTTTGAATTTGTTTGGACTGTGTTAAATACTAAATATTTTGATACCAATTTCAACTACATTTAGGTGGTACATCTATATCTATTAATATGAAAAACCGATCATCCCCCCAGGCCAAACCTCTACACCTATAACCACAAAAATTGGCATTCATATTCCATCCATAAAGTAGGTAACCACTAAGAAAGAATTGTAAGAAATTCCCATAGGGCTCCGCCCCACAGGGAGTCAAAGTTCCAATCCAGTGTTATTCTTATGGACATTTACTATAGTTTGAGCTGATGAAAATTCAAACAGCAAATCATGATTCGTAGTAGTTCCATGGGTTAACCACAGAATACAGCACACACACAGGTTTTATTTTCGTGTGAAACCGGATATGATGGCAGCTAGTTTCAAATAAAAGAAATAATAACTTAGCAGAATTATGTAAAACTCTCACCCACACTCATTTTAACTAGGTTTCTGACCAAAAGAAGATATTTTTGAATAACTAAAGAATTTTGTTACTTATGAAGTCTTCTAACTTTTAATGCCGAATTTAACCATATTCAACAGACATATCTTTAAAAGTACAAATTAAAACCAAAATGTTTTATAATTATTCAGTTACTATTACTTTTATTAAAAATATAACCAGTAAAATATGGTTAAATTATAACAAATTTTAGTACCCCTCTTGTAAAAACAAATCAATGGTTTATTTGGATAAAAGAAACCTTATATTATCGAAGAACGTAATAATTAAAGTGAGCACATGTCGAGAGCTCTATAATTCTTCTATTTTACTTATTTGTTTTCTTAATGTTTCATTAGTTGAAGATAAAATGTATATTCTGGTTTGATTATTTGTCATTCTCATCTTCTTCTAAAAACTATATTTCTATTTTACTATTTTGTTTATTAAACATCACTAGACAAATATGGTAATATTTAATATTACAATTTAAAAATATATTTAAGAACACAAATAAAAAGGAATGATCACAAAACAATTATCTTGGCTAAAATTCCAACTCAACTCAGCACACGTCATTTTTCCCTGTCTCTCCCATGTTAAACAGGAGCCCCACATGATGAATTATCTCGGCTGCCGCCAACTTGTTGTGCTCAAAAACTGGCTTCATCTTTCGGGCCATCTGCTCCATATACTGGTCTTATGTGTGATCGCTGGTTGGTACATTCACACAAGGTATGCCAGCTGATTAAACACTATGGTATGAGTTGAAACCTGAGTATACTGGATTATGCTTTAAACTTACAATAGAGTAATGAAAAGTATATAGGGTTGTCTTTATCATAATTCAATATAAAAAACTACTGCATCCACAAGTTCATAGTTAATAACGTATGTGACATTTACAAAGAAGCATACACAGGAGCTAATGTCTGCAAATTAATTTCAATAATACATTATAATGGATAGGTATACTACTGTACTAAAACTAACCTATGCCATTGGCGATTTTGCGCACAATGGTATGAGAGAACCAGCCGTTCTGGATCATGGAATCAGCACAAAAACTGATTACAATGGACAGCATCCACATTGCGAGGTATGGTAATGAAGACATGATTCCGTTCTGGGAAAAGAGGAACATTCTGTCAGTATTCTGTCAGCTCTCAAAGTAAACATACAATTTCATTTATTATTACTTACTATTTATAATTTATTTATTTATTTATTTTTACTTAGTTATTTATAACAACTTGTGACCCTTAATCCAATAAATTGTATAAGATATTTTATTTGTTTATACTAAATTTTGGAATGGTAAATCTCTAAGTTACTTGCATTTATTGTGTAATTATTTTGATCTATTTCTTTTTCTGCAGTAGGTTAGTTTATAGGTATTGTTCTAATATTAACAGCCATTTTTACAAGCATCTCAAAGGTAAGCAATGAGTCACTTAATCACCTCAGGCCCTCACTGAGGCTTTGGACAGCTATAGGACAAATACATGTTGATACCTCCGTCTGTTCAGGTTGATTGGAAAAGTTTTAATTTGTACACAAAATACATTAAAGGCAAATGATAAATCATTGAAAAACAAAGTGCACTAACACTTTCTGGCTGGTAGGTGATCACCGACTTTGGATTATTTTCAAGCTGAATACAGGGGTAAACTATTATTACATTGTTTATCAGTGTTTGTTTTTTTGTATATCTACGCCAGTAGCATTTTTTAACGTATGTCTTTTTCTATTGGCTGTATAGAAAATCCAAACCCCCTCTCTAATTTTTTTTATTTGTTAATATAAACAAATATACTCTGGGAAGTGATCTTAAGGTTTAGTATCTTTGACATTATTAAAAACTTTTAGTGTTCCCAAAAATAGGGAAAATTGGGGGCAACTCAATATTTTTAAAAGTAAACCCGCTTTTAATGGCCCCACATTTTAAAGAACTATAAAAAATTAGATAAAAGTCAAAACTAGAGACCGCTATTCCGCTATCTCTTCCCGAACCAGAATGGCAGCCAGTCAAAACTAGAGACCGCTATTCCGCTATCTCTTCCCGAACCAGAATGGCAGCCAGTCAAAATTTAAAAAAAAAACTTGGATTCAAATCTGGAAGGTAATATTTTTTATTTTTATCTTTACCTTTGCCAAGTCAAAATAAATGATTCTCTTCCCGTTGAGATATTTAACATCAGGTTTACAATATTTTGACACTGTTAAAGATTTTGAATGCTCCTCAAGATTTGTCTTCCAAATTTGAATACAATTTTTGTGAATTTTGACTCGCTGCCATTTTGGCTACGAAAGAGATAGCGGTCTCTAATTTTCACCACTTATCTAATTTGTAAAAAGTTCTTTAAAATGAGAGGAAACTCAAATAGGGTTTACATTGAAATATTTTGAGTTCCCCAAAAATCCCTTACTTTTGGGGGACACTTTGTCACAAGATACACATTTAGTTACTATCACTACCCAAAAGATATTGGTTTATTTTAACATTTGAGGGAGGTCCGGATTTTTTTAAACCCTTTTTTATAGGTTTGAATAATATTTTCAGGTACCTGATAATATATAGTACCTAGTTTTGAATAATATATAGTTGACCTAGTTTCTTGAAAGGCTTCTAAGCCCAAAGCAGAGTCAAGATACAAAGAGGTGAGAGTCTATTAATAACAGTGTGGCACCTCTTTGATGTTGAAGTGCAGGATCTGGTTCATGAACGTGGGTAGTTCGGTCATCAGTGTCTCGTAGCCATAGTTTTGACCCATGTGGGAGATGAGGATGGCCCAGAATGGCAGAGATTTGAGGATGGACATCCACGGCACTGGTGGCGACTGCAACAGTTATGTTTAAATTTAAAATAAAACAAAAACCAGAAACGTTTGGTAATTATTGGTTGTTATTGAGTCTGAGTCTGTTCTTAATTATTTAAGACACTAATTTAACATTATCATTAAAGTAAATCTTTTAAATTTTTAAAGCGATAAATAACAATTAATATACTGTGGGTGGCAAGCACAAAACCGAAGGCATAAAATAAGTTAGAATACAAATAATTTTCACACTGTTCAAGACATTAAAACCTAAAGTTAATATCATGCCTTTTTACTCTCTGATTGGGCCTGATGACCAGTGTGGTGTTGTGTCATTATTTTTAAATGTTCATATTGGACCTGGTATGAATAAATATATTTCTACAATAACTTTATATACAAACTTGGAAACTGACTATGATCACAATAACAAGTTGAGTGATCAGTTTTCAAAAAAATAAAGCTAAAAGAAAAATTGAGTCTAGCATTTAACAAGTCTAGGTAATAACAAGTTAATAGTCGCCACCTGCAATATCTGTAGGCCTATGGTTACATAAATTAAATAGAAACACAATAATTTTCTAGTTATTTAAACTAATGCCAACATATACAAGCTAGTAGAAAAAAGCAAAAAAGTGTAACTAGAAAATAAAGTGCTATTAAGATAATACATTGTTCATAAAACGAATGTAGTGGTAACTTAAAAGCCATTCTTTAAATTGTTTGCAAAAGGAATTAAAAGTTTGAATTTCTCTTATGGTGGAAGGTAAATTTTTGAATGATTTTAGTGATAAGTATTGAAAAGATTGTCAACATATATTTTTGTTTACTTTTGTAATATTATCACAAGCTGTGCCTCTAGTATTATAAAAATATTTCATTATTTCTTCTATTTCTGCTTCAAATAAAATACATTCTAACCTCCTTAAAAACAAGTAAGTGTTCGACTGATAAAATATTTACTCTTGGTACAATGGTAAATAACTTTAATTTTTTTGTTAGAATCACACATAAAAAATAATTTTTAAAACTCTAATTTTGTCAAATAATATCTTAATGTCTATTAATATGTAGGTACCCATAACAAACTAACCAGTACTGTATTAAGGATAACTGGCATGTTTTACAATTTCCTATATGCAGGAATGTTTTGGTCATTATAACACATCTTATCACCAGTGTGAGCTTGTTACAAGAGTCAGAACCAAGTTAACTAACATTTAACAACCAGAGTTTAAAAAATACAAGCAAGGATTTAATGGGGAAAAATGCTATAACTAAAAATAGTTATCTATGTTATGTATTAAGAGCATAAAGTGGATATTTATAACTTGAGAGAAAACAGTAATTTTCCTAATGCGATAAAGACATTTTACACTCAATTCGAATTACAAACACAATTTTTCCTACAACTGCAATTTTGAGTACCACACATCATACAAAAATTCACTTTCATCCATTTTGGCTGAATTCATGACACTGAGGTTACAAATACCGAGTCAGTTAGCTTGGTCCAAAGCAACGATCAGCTGTTATTACTTCAGTGAGCGGAAAAGTAAGGCACAGAAAACAGCTGTTTTACGATGTGTTTGTAGATCGTAAAGAAGCACTTTAGGCGCAGTCGGAGAAAAATGTTTTCTATTTATAAATGTTTGACAGGCACTGACCGATACTCCAGCAGAGCCCCAGACACTGCTGATGATGTACTTCCTCTCGTCCTCATTGATCTTGGTGCTGGACTCAGGGTCCTCGTCCACCATGAAGAGGAACGCCAGCGACCAGATGGCTCCGACGAGACCGAAGCAGTAGAAGATGGAGGGCCAGCCTCCGTCGAACCCGTGGTCGGCCAAGTAGCCACTCACAGGCATCGAGATTACGGTGCCGAACTGAGCTCCTGCCAAGAGAACATGTTTAGTATCTAGTACCCTGAAGTGAACATCCTCAGTTGCATCTGCGATATTAAAGCTCATAATATTAATATTAATACTTGCCCCACCAAAGAGTAGTCAAACAAGTTTCATGTAAGATTTCAATAATATTGTTCTTTAAGAATAAGAATAAGGAATATTTTATTCATGTAATTACTTTAACAACAATGTCCAATGTATCATGCAAGATGCATGTGGGAAACATAACTATACAATTAAATATTTTAGAAATTAGAAATATACTGCAGCATCCAGTTGAGCCTTCCGTGCATTTCAATCCGTTAAACATATATTTTTTCTTAATTAAAAACTATTTAAAAAATTTAACCCTTTTAATGCCCACACTTTGTGGTTCTTTGCGGTATGACTAGAAAACTCTGTAGGGAGACACAATTCAGAAGGAAACAGAATAATAAAATACATTTTAAAACACCACATATCTTATAGGAAAGACATGTGTATGTTTAGTAGAACAATTAATTAATTTATTCAGGCTATTTGCCTCCTGGATTGATTGTATGACATAAAAAATAAGGTTACATACCTTGTCGTCATCAATCCACTAGTTTATATGATTACTCGTTTCGGGACTAGTTTTGCCCCATTATCAAATCTTGTAGTATCACAGAATAAAATACTGTCATCGTCTTGAGTTTAAAAAATTTAAACATTAAACACAAATTTGTACTAATACATAGAATTAATTAAACATTTAAAAATCTATAATAATAATAATATGATAAAGAAGAGGTGGTTTATGTCTGTCTGTCTGTCTGATGTTCCGGGTGAATGCAAAAACTACTGAACCGACTCGGCCGAAACTTTACACAAAGGTAGATCTTGAACTCATGCAACACATAGGCCTATTCACTTCCTTAAAATCCCCTCGGGATACGCCCCGTGAACGTCCTAAGTTTCAATGTTTACATTTCAGAATAAAGTACACATTCAGAAACTGTAATGCGAACAGCTGTGGATACTTCCATTTGACAGCTTAAAGAGCAGAAACAAGAAAGCTGTTTCAAGCTAACTAAAATGCAAATTGTATTGACTAAAGAACGGGTAAAGAAAACACCTGTGCGAAGAACGGGTACATCAGCTAGTTCACAATAAGTGTAAACTTCATTTCCCATGTGTGGCTGGCCACGGCCTACTCTTGTCCGTGGCCGGCCACACATGGGAAATAAAGTGTAATGGGACAAAACTAGTCCCAAAACTAGTAATCATATGAACTAGTGGATTGATGACGACAAGGTATGTAACCTTACTTTTTAAGTCAATTAATTTATGAAAATATGGCACAAGGAAACTAATTACAATTGGTCACACAATCATTACGCTTTTATCTATTTCTCCTAAGGTCTGGTCTGACCCTGGCCTCTCACTGGGCTTGACAATGATCAGCATGATGTGTTGTTGTAGATTACTTTGTACCATCTTCTAAATAAATTTAATAACTTTTTTTATTTGAAAGACATAACAAATTGGAATGTCTATGATATGTGCTTATAAATGTACTTATACAAATTATTCGTTTACCTGCGTAGACGAAAGCTCCCATCCGACTGCGTTCATTGGGAGGGATCCACTTGGCCAACATGGCATGAGTGCAAGGCACGATGGGACCCTGAAACATGCAACAATACATTGGCAGAGCTCAAGAATACGGTATCTGAAACCTACTGTGTGCACTGGTAGAGACCCGCTTGGGCAAAATGGCGTGAGTGCAAGAACAATTGGACTCAGGCAACAACAATATGTTGGGAAGCTTAAGGGTATTATGCCGACTATGTTTATTGGGAGGGAACCACTGTCCAAAGGATTATAATTTACCTTTTTTTCACATTTTTAAACTTTATTAACAATGTGAAGCAGGATTTACCATAGCTTAATATACTATATAATTGTTTAAAAAATAGTACCGGGGGGCCGAGCTTTGCTCGGGGGAAGGCCTGTCAGTTTGTTTAGATAACTTGGAGTAATATTTCACCACTTCCTCCTACTGACAATCAGATTTGTATAACTCATTTGCCTCTTTTCTACACTTTTGAGGTCACTCCAGTTGTTATTTATAGCTCAATGTCCCATGGATTTATTTTACTACTCTATATATGTAATCTTCACTCAAATCTCTTAATCTCTGCTCTCAGGAAACCACATGTTAATAATCATAAACAACATGAGTATTGCTTTGACAGTTCCCTGGTAGATTATGAACAGCTGTTACAATTCTTTTGTTTTGATTTTAAACTCCATTAGCCCAATGTTCATTTTTTTAACTTTTCATTTACGTTTTTTTACATTATTTGATTTTTTCTGGGGATGAGACTTGTCTAGAACTTATTTTTATCCCAGAAATTAGTTATTTCGAACATTTGAAGGAAATCGTTGGAGCCTTTTTTGAGATTAGAGTGACAAGAAAGTAAGCTAGCAAGCAAACCTTACTCATATTAGATTATAGGATAGGATTACTTTATTAGATACAAATATAATGCAGAAATAGATGAATTGAAGATGTTCAACAAATTGTGACTGATTCTATATGCTGTGCATATGAGTTTGAAAACTTATTGGTAACAGTGAGGCAAATAATGTTGGCGTGTTTCTCTTGTTCTTGGATTGTTACTATAAATTGTAGGGTAAAATTACTGCCTAGAAGTCCCAAATAATTAAATCCTTAATTTGTCAATGATAGAAGTTGTATCAGTTTTTTTTTTTTTGTGCCAGGGGCTAAATATTTTGAGTAGATCTTTGAAATATACAGGGAGTACGTTACATAAAGCTAAGGAAAAAAAGAGTATCATGCTGAATCGTTATGGTTATATTATTATAACATAGAACTACGTAAAATAGTTACATTTAAAAAATGTAAATAAAGTTGAAAATGCATTTAAAGTTTTCACTCTGATATTCAAATATTTAAACACAAAATCATTGACATTAATATAAACAAGTGGCTTGAAGGGGCCATAGGCCCTACTAACCTTGCTCTAACACTCTGCTTCTTCTGATTTGTTACCATTTACATGCTGAGTAAAATAAAACGATATAAGTAGAAACACATGTCATTTTGTAAACACAGTAGACACTTAATCACATGTTTTAATGTAAACAAACCGGACCTTTTTAAATTAACATACTTTTCTTGTGGGGGATGTATTACGTTATTTCTCGTTTGCTGATAAATTTTTAGAAATACTGCAATTTTCCCGAGTTACTGGGATCAAGACCTTTAATTTTCTCTCATCATCCTGCAATTTGCCAAACTCCCACAATTTTGTCTTAAAAATTTCGCTTACAGAATTATATATAAAGATTTTCCTATCTGTAAAATAAATTAAATAAAAAATGCAATAAGGTTAGTATTAGCATGGTCAAATATATGTCTCACAAACTATAACTAAGCCAAGTCATGCTGCACTAGTTTACTTCATCATAAATGCATCTGCAGGTGTTGAACAGTGGGGAAAAAGCTATAGTGTTTCCATTGACAACTGCTGACTCCATAAAAAGTCACAATGAAACAATCCTTTCATCTATATCTATCTATAAATACGAAATTCCGATCAACGCCCAGGCCAAACCATTGCACCTAGAAGCACAAAATTTTGCATGTAGACTCCTCTTATGGCTTAGGCACCCACTAAGAAGGGA
Organism: Allygus modestus; assembly: GCA_963675035.1. Classification (NCBI taxonomy): domain Eukaryota; kingdom Metazoa; phylum Arthropoda; class Insecta; order Hemiptera; family Cicadellidae; genus Allygus; species Allygus modestus. The sequence continues at coordinate 335,841,616 of OY776111.1, forward strand.
TTTTAATAAATTCCCATAGGGCTATGCCCCACCAGGGGCGGATCCAAGTGGGGGGCGGTAGGGGCGGTTGCCCCCTACAAACCTAAGAATTTTTGTATTTTATTTTATTATTCAGGCATACGATAAAAGTTTGAATATATCCGAATGAAAATGTAAGTATCAAAATCCTCCCGAAACCCCAACATGGTCAACATGGTCTTGGAGGTAAATTTTAGCAGCAAAGGTTGCTACAATTGTATTCGGTGATTATTTTTTACTGGATTTTGCCCGCCTACCGTCATTTGCTATCAGCGGTGTTTGTTTACAGGTTACGTTTGATTTTTGTTTATAACACTGAGCTCTATATGTTATATCTGGAGTCACCACTCCGTGGTGAAAAAGCGTGCCGCTACGTTTATGATCGTTATGTTGGCCAGATGTGTTTTTGACATTTTGGTGGTATAGTTATTTTATTTCCTATTGGTTGAAATTTTGACATCGTCCACCCTATGCATTCTGATTGGTCCAGTTAACGTCAAGGTGATAACACAATAGAGCAAAATGTCTGTGTTGACGGCACATTTTTAGAAAATATTTAGTCAGAGAGTAGTGACTCCAGATATAACATAGAGCTCAGCGGTTTAAAACCGCATAATCCATTGCTAGGCAATAAATATCCAGTGGCTAGGCTAGAAGCAAAATGTGCCTCGAATTATATGTAAGAAATCAGAGGAAACAAAGATTAACTTTCGTGCAAACAGAAGCTCATACGCCAAGTATTTTATTTTGTAAAAATGGTGTATTACATTTTCATTTTTTGAGTGGTTGACATTGGCTGTCAGCCTCATTCCTAATTGTATCTTCGCGTAGTATAGTTCAGTATTGCAGATTTAAAATATGTTTTGTAAATAGTTTTTCGCGAGGGTAAATACTAAAATAAATTGTTTATTTAGGCATCTTACTTGTTCTTAGACGCCTACAGATGACATAGAAAAAAGTGTAATGCCTGAATATTTTATTTTTATTTACGGTCGGGCGCAGTAGAACTAAAGTTAATTTTTGTTTAGCTTGTTTGCTTTTTTCTTGAATACAAGGTTATTGATATACTAGCAGTTTCCCGGCGCGCGTTGCTGCGCCCAAATTAAGTTGTTTACTAATTACAGCTGTTAATTTTGTAAATACTAAATTTCTAAAACCTGACAATGCACCCTTGTATGCCCTCTGGGTCGGAGCCCTTTGGACAGATTTGCACCAAACTTCACACAAACCATCCTTGAATAATAATGCCTGAAAGTTTCATTACAATCTTAATAATGCCTGAAAGTTTCATTACAATCTGTCGAGCAGTTTCAGAGTCCATAGGCTACATACATACATACATATATATATATATATATATATATATATATATATATATATATATATATATATATATACATACATACTTCCTCTTTTATATATTTAGATTATGTTAACTTACTTTCATTCGATGTATAATTTCATATAGTTAAAACCAATAATGGGGGTGTCAGGGACCATCCATAGGGAAGGGGGAGGGGTAACTTTCGGTAACCGCCCCCCCCCCAAACATGACCTCTGGATCCGCCCCTGTATCCCACGGGGCTTCAAAGTTCCAACCCTGTGTTATTCTCATGACATTCACTTTGGTTTGAGCTGATGAAAATTCTATCAGCTGATTATGATTCGTAGTAGTTCCATGGGTCAACCACAGAATGCAGCACACACAACTGTCGTATTCCCGGGTGACACCGGGAACGATGGCAGCTAGTCGAAATTAAATAGAACATGAAGAATGTGCCAATTTTTTAAAATTCAATAAATAATCTGCGAACGTGTTAAAATCAAGATGTTTTTTGAATAGCTGTTCACCAATAGTGCACTGTCAGTTTACTTTTAAAATATGAGAAATCAGGGGGAATTCAACTCCAATTTAAGTACTTAAACTTCTAGTTTGAAATTTGACCATAATTTTAGTTCTACATCATTTATTATTTATTAATTTCATAAATAAAAATATAACCCAATTGAGACAAATAATATATTAATGTTGACAAGATAATTTATACAATTTTAGAAATATTGGAATTCTCAGGTAAGAGTGTAATTGAGTAAGGAATTATTTAACCCTAGGACTGCCCTGGGCTGATTTATGCTTAATTGCTCGGTGCCCTGGCAATTTTGGCCATTTTGCAGAGGTTTTTTTAACAATTCACAGTGCCTAAACTACTGTTGATAACCTAGTCATATGTATACTCGTTTTGTTCATAAAAGGAAGGAGATTTTGAATAAAATAAAATAAAAGGAATCCCTGTTGGTAGTTTTTTTGCAAAATGTGAAAAACCAAAATTTTATAACAATTTTTGAAATAATTTTCAAAAATAGAGTCCTAGCATTTTTACAATAATTTTTTGACAGACAATCAAAGATATACACAATTTAGGCAATTTATTTCCCTACGTGGAAATGTGTTTGAATTATTTTAAAACATTTTGTTACACAAATTATGGAAAGAAATACGGAAACCGTGGAAAATCGACAAACTTACGCTGTACATTTGAAAAATTAAAATAAAATAAAAAGTATAGAACTAATATACTAATACTGTTATATTACTAAAGGTAACAATACAGTTATTGGAAATAATGCACTTTTGTACAAAGTAATAACTGTTTTTATGACTTTATATGAGTTGAAAAACATAATTTGAGTTTCGCCGAAAGCGAAAATTAGTTATTCAAAGCTAAATCTAATTTTTGTACTTTATTATAATATAATAAATGATACATATGTTTATAGTAAATACAGTTCTGAACAAGAATATATATATATATATACATATATATATATAATATATATATATATATATATGTATATAGAAATATGAACAAATAAAGGTTCCATAAGCATATATTGATTTTTGAACAAATTTGTAGCATAGGCCTTGCCGTATTCAAGCAAAATCTGCAGAGGTTACTACAAACAATAAAAGATAACCCTATCATATGCATACTCTTTTTGGTCACAAAAGAACAGAGAATTTCAATAGAATAAATAAATCCAACGCGATTAGGTAGAATTTGAGATAAAGTAAAAAAAGTGAAAATTTCCAAATTCATTCTAGGCCTAACCTAGAAAACACTCACATTTTCAATAACGCACATTTGAACATAAATAATAATATTTACCCATAGTAATATGGATAAATATTACTACTTGCTCACACACTAACCGACAATACACTTGTTTTTTCACTAAAACACTCAGATTTGATAGTAAAATACGAATAATAACCTACCGGTACTAACAAACAGACATCGGCTCTGGCTAGCAGAAAGAATAAACAACTCGTATTTCCTGCTACCTAATAAGAGTCACTTGACACTCCATACACTTGGCACCGCTATAAAGAGGAAGAAGGTTTTCCTGGCTTCAAAGTGATATGATTTACATCACACTAAATCAATTTTATAAGTATTTATATCATGATTTATAATTCCGCGATTGTCGGGGAATAGGAATAATCAAGGGCCTGACTTAACATCTGATTTCATAATTTATTTCTTAGACTTTCTGAAATCGTAAGCTAAATGTCACTTCACGAAAAGAAAGAATAACTCATGTTCTTTCTAATGGTACCAACGACTTTCTGTTTGGGCCAAAATAGAAACACTACGATTTTTTTGAAGAACAGCTGTTTTACGAGATTTCGCCGGTTGCGAGTCGAAAATGTTCCGTGCGCAAACTTTCGTTCAACTTAAAATAGCAATTGTATTGATCTGTTAGTGCTACAAGGTTCGTTTATATATGAAAATGAAAGTTTAGAATCTCCTCTTTAAAATGGTATCAATATTATTACGTTTCTCGGTCATCTTCAATGCATTTTAAGCAGTTCAAAAAAAAAATGACCCCATTCCCCGAATGTCGGGGAAAGGACACTAGGCCACGACATGCATTCCCCGAATGTTCGGGGAAAGGCAGTCCTAGGGTTAACTCCCTTCCACATTTACAAAATGAAAAATTGCAAAAAATGCTAAGCCATTCACTACGAATATTAGAATCTTAGTAGTCCTCATCCTCACCTCTCCCAAGCCCTGGATGAACCGAACGAGGATGAGCCAGAAGACTCCATGCCGGGCTGCAACTGGGACAAGGAATCCGAAGACAGAGTTGACCAACATCCCAAACCCGAGGAACATCCGGGCGCCATATTTCTTGGACAGGATGCCAAAGGGGATCTGCGTGAGGACGTAGCCATAGAAGAAGGAACTGAGAATGTAGCCTTGTAGACTAGTGTCCCAGACAAACTCTCCCTCATGCATGGCCTGCAACATCAGAATCAATCATTATGCGAAAGACGTAGCCGTAGAATTAGGAGCTGAGAATGTAGCCTTGTAGACTAGTGTCCCAGACAAACTCCCCCTCATGCATGGCCTGCAACATCAGAGTCAATCATTATGCGGAGGACGTAGCCATAGAAGGAGCTAAGAATGTAGCCTTGTAGACTAGTGTCCCAGACAAACTCCCCCTCATGCATGGCCTGCAACATCAGAGTCAATCATTATGCATGAGAACGTAGTCGTAGAAAGAGCTGAGAATGTAGCCTTGTAGACTAGTGTCCCAGACAAACTCCCCCTCATGCATGGCCTGCAACATCAGAGTCAATCATTATGCGGAGGACGTAGCCATAGAAGGAGCTAAGAATGTAGCCTTGTAGACTAGTGTCCCAGACAAACTCCCCCTCATGCATGGCCTGCAACATCAGAGTCAATCATTATGCATGAGGACGTAGTCGTAGAATTAGGAACTGAGAATGTAGCCTTGTAGACTAGTGTTCCAGACAAACTCCCCCTCATGCATGGCCTGCAACATCAGAATCAATCATTATGCGGAGGACGTAGTCGTAGAAAGAGCTGAGAATGTAGCCTTGTAGACTAGTGTCCCAGACAAACTCCCCCTCATGCATGGCCTGCAACATCAGAGTCAATCATTATGCGGAGGACGTAGCCATAGAAGGAGCTAAGAATGTAGCCTTGTAGACTAGTGTCCCAGACAAACTCCCCCTCATGCATGGCCTGCAACATCAGAGTCAATCATTATGCATGAGGACGTAGTCGTAGAATTAGGAACTGAGAATGTAGCCTTGTAGACTAGTGTCCCAGACAAACTCCCCCTCATGCATGGCCTGCAACATCAGAATCAATCATTATGCGGAGGACGTAGTCGTAGAAAGAGCTGAGAATGTAGCCTTGTAGACTAGTGTCCCAGACAAACTCCCCCTCATGCATGGCCTGCAACATCAGAGTCAATCATTATGCGGAGGACGTAGCCATAGAAGGAGCTAAGAATGTAGCCTTGTAGACTAGTGTCCCAGACAAACTCCCCCTCATGCATGGCCTGCAACATCAGAGTCAATCATTATGCATGAGGACGTAGTCGTAGAATTAGGAACTGAGAATGTAGCCTTGTAGACTAGTGTTCCAGACAAACTCCCCCTCATGCATGGCCTGCAACATCAGAATCAATCATTATGCGGAGGACGTAGTCGTAGAAAGAGCTGAGAATGTAGCCTTGTAGACTAGTGTCCCAGACAAACTCCCCCTCATGCATGGCCTGCAACATCAGAGTCAATCATTATGCGGAGGACGTAGCCATAGAAGGAGCTAAGAATGTAGCCTTGTAGACTACTGTCCCAGACAAACTCTCCCTCATGCATGGCCTGCAACATCAGAGTCAATCACTATGCATGAGGACGTAGTCGTAGAATTAGGAACTGAGAATGTAGCCTTGTAGACTAGTGTCCCAGACAAACTCCCCCTCATGCATGGCCTGCAACATCAGAATCAATCATTATGCGGAGGACGTAGTCGTAGAAAGAGCTGAGAATGTAGCCTTGTAGACTAGTGTCCCAGACAAACTCCCCCTCATGCATGGCCTGCAACATCAGAATCAATCATTATGCGGAGGACGTAGTCGTAGAAAGAGCTGAGAATGTAGCCTTGTAGACTAGTGTCCCAGACAAACTCTCCCTCATGCATGGCCTGCAACATCAGAGTCAATCATTATGCATGAGGACGTAGTCGTAGAAAGAGCTGAGAATGTAGCCTTGTAGACTAGTGTCCCAGACAAACTCTCCCTCACGCATGGCCTGTAACATCAGAGTCAATCATTATGCGTGAGTACGTAGCCGAAGAAGAAGGAGCTGAGAATGTAGCCTTGTAGACTACATTGTAAAAACCCATTTTTTGTGTTCCTTGTTTCAGCAAATCTGCATACTCAGCCCCCATGCTATTCTTATGGAGAATAATTAAAATGTCATTTTTAAGTCGTTTATTTATGAATGTATAATGATGAAACTTGGTATGTAGCTTTATGTGGTATTAAGATATATATATATATATATATATATATATATATAATATTATATATATTATTATATTTATATTGCATTCATTTGTTAGGGCTACTAATATAATAATACAAATGAAACATTTTTTTCAACTGAGTACCCTTAAGGAATTTCTTTATTTTTATTTTTAAGACTACATGTTTTGGGACATAAGCCCATCATCATGTTCAACATAATTCAAATAAAAATGAAGAAATTCCTTAAGGGTACTCAGTTGAAAAAAATGTTTCATTTGATTATTAATATATTATTATTATTATTATTATATACATATATATATATATATATATATATATATATATTGGAGACTCGCTGAGGATGCAGGTTTGCTGCTAAGGGGATTTTAAATTTATTACAGAGAAAACATCCAGGATGTTTCCCAATTTGACTTATTGATTCAAATACAGTAAGAAACCTTGGTTGGTGAGAGACAATTTCATTACTAGGAACCCAAAAAAAACAACAAAAACACGTTCATGTTGTTTTGTCTTTTGTTATTTTAATTTTATAGAACCTTTTGGAATTTAATTAAAAATTCTCTTTTGGGACCGAGGAAATGTAGTATAAATATGAACAATTTTACTAGGAACTATACAGGGTTTCTAAGAGTAATTTATTTTTATTTGAAACTAATGTGCTTGTGGTACCATATTTATGAGATAAAATGCATGCTATGAATTTTACGTAGGTTCTCACATGTTACAAGCCTTGAAGTTTGTCCTGTTTTTTAACTCCATAAACTGCAATGATACAAGAACAAATTTTCCAAACCAAAAATTGGCTAAACTGGCATTTTATTTGGTACACATTTCTCATGTAATCCTGCACATCCATTATGCTTGACTTAATATGCAATTAGATGATCTCTTAAACCTTTGAGAGGATGCATTGACCTTCAGAGAGACAAAGGTACCTGTGGAGATTTCTTCAGCCCTGAGGATTTGTTATAACTGACAACAATAATATTTATCAATGCAATTTAACTTTTCAGCTAAATGAACATTCTAAAACAATCTTTTTAAAAAGTTAGGCATCAATCAAACATCCAAATCATTAAAATACACAGTGCAAAGTTGTGTACAGTAAACTAGTTGCAAAGCAGTGTATTAAGTCTTTACTTTATGGGAAAGGGTTTTTGCAGAGTTTTCCTATTAATAAATATTAAATTCACCCTCAAACAATACATTTAATTTAATAAACTTAGACAGTTTTAGAAAAATACTCCTCAATGAGTTTGTTTATTACAAAATCAATTTCACCGCTGGCTATCCTGTATTGTAACAAACAAGATCGAATTTTAGTTGAAAAAACTACTCATAACTAAAATCATGAAACATTTGGAAATAATGCAAATTAGCAGCTCTTCATGACGTTGATGAGAGATTTATCAATTAGAAAACATCTATTCTAAAATTTGTTACTTTAACTAAATTAAATATAACTTCATAAGATTAACATTGGAACTTTAAAAGCCTGTGGGATGTAGCTATGAAGGTGTAGGTTGTTCAAAACCCCAAAAGCACATCTAGAGGGAAGATATTTTAATTCGTAATAAAAATGTATATAACGTAGTAGTTTTAGGGGTTTAAAATCGCCAAAAAATCAAGAAATTATTTTAATAATATAGATGATAACTTTAACTCATCGATGATTAAGTTATCGATAATGTAGAAAACTAGTGGACCTGTTGTTGCTCTGAATCGAGCAAAACAAACTTTTATTGTTTATATCAGTTATCAGCTGTTCTAACTGTTTACCTGTATTTTACTGTATCATCACCTGTTTTAGAATGCAATTGACTTAAAACTACTCTCCATGTTATATTCATGGGGAAAAATTGAACTTTGAGGGTGTCCTGTGCCCTTCAGCAAAACAGTATAGGAAATTGCAAACCTCTTTGCACAACTACGAATCAGGGCCATGTTTTTTACACCTTAATCATCGAAGTTGGTTTAAAAATAACGGAGGAGTTCTGTTCACAAAAATCGGCTTAGCGTATTAAAGATATAGATGATATATGGTGGAGGTTCAAATGCTATGGGGGGGAAATTGACTTTGTTCGTGACTCTGGATTCACATTTCTTTATTTAAGATGACAAATTGCCTTCTTTAATGGTTCTAAACCTTTTAAACAGTTGTAAATGGTTTATTCTCTAGACACTTAGGATAACAAGGTAAAAAGCCAGTGGTGACCTTTTGTCAATGTTTGAATGGTATTTTCAGATACTAACTAATTATACATTCTGATCATAATTTAAACAATGTGTAAATTGCCATTGTGTATGTATTTACAGTCAATTTACAGTCCTAAAATTAAAAATGAATTTTAGAGGGCAATCAGTGCTCTTCAGAATGAGTGGCAAAAATGGGTTTCATCTGGAAACTAATATTGTAAGAACAAATAAATACTTAGGAAACAGAAAATAATGCTTTTTTACTAATCTGTATGCTGTAATGTTATCTAACGTTAATTAAAAGGATTTTTTGATGGATCCCACCCACTATGTCCTTAACCACATGACTATTGAAACTGGGCAGATAAAACCATTTTTGATAACCTTATATTTTAAATACACAATTACTAGTCAAAAACTGTCTCATCTGTTTTTTAAATATTTTGTTATTATTAAACTGCAACTTTTGGAGTTGATCCAAGTTGAAGTACATTTATAACACTTGGCTAGTTAAAACATTCGCTCCTGAGTAGCAACGATGGTTGGAGTTAATTTGTTTCTAGGAGGGGAATTAAACCATTGAACTGTTTTCTAAGTAGGATCATCAATTAAACATGACTTTGATCAGGGACTAAGCACAGTAAACTAAACTGACCAACATTTTCATCGAAATATCCAAAATTGTTTCTACCATACCAACATAATTGACATTCAAACCTGTAGACTGATAAACTAAAACTGAGTTGATACATTATCATGTAGGCTTCCACGGTCTGAAGTCTGAAGATACTCCTGTAGTTTATTCCCGGGTTATTACGCGCAGATGTCAAAGAGTTGGTGGCTGATGTTTAGGATATATTGGAATAAGATCTTCAGGGCGATGTAAATTAGTAGCTAATACTCACTATCAATTCGCTCATTGACTGGCACGCTCATCCGACTCTTCCACTGATTATAGGTACCGCGGCTGAAGGTTTTAACAGACCTGACCTGGTTCACGACCTCTGGAATCTGCAGGAATGCCGGCCTTAATTAGAGAAAGGTGCCACCCCTACCGGATATAATACTGTGGAATACGGACTTCAGGAGGTGTTTTGTAAGTCTTGTGATTTCTGAGACAACAATGGTGCCCAAGTTAAAAGGAACATCCAGTTTAACACTTTGAGGAACAGTATCTCAAGAACTATTTAGACCTAAGCTTCTAAGTTGAATACCGTTTTGAACTTTAAATGTAGTTAATCTTGTTCACTTGAAAAGTATTATGTGTGACATTTTGTCAGATATGTAGTTTGGCAAATATTTAAAAAAAGTTTAAAAAAAGTAGTCCAAATTTGTCTTCTTTTTCCTAAATGGCTGGCACTGGCACCAACAATTTTGTGGGAAAATTTTTGAAAGATGGTCAGAGTACCATCCTGAACAATACAAAACAAAATCAATACCACTCTACTTTTTGTTTCCTACTATGGGGTGATTAAATAAATAATAATTTTTAATAATACAATTTTGGAGAAGAATTTATTCTAGGATGGTAATATAGGTTTAAGAGTTTTGATTATCTAAAAAATACAAATTATCCTTCAACAACACAATAATGCATTAAAATGGGCTGATAAGTCAAATATTTGTATTACACAACAAAAAATAACAAATTTTACGATTTTTTATTTAATTACCTAACCAATCGTATACAGAAAGTAAAGTACTTACCAAATCGAAGAAAATCAGTGAAAATTGTGACTACTAGAGTGCCAATACATATATACAGTTTTTTCAACAAACCCTCAAAATGTGTACAGAGAATTTGTTATACAATTCTATGGTGGTCCAGGCTCAAAACTCACCACACAGGTCATACCAATAGCTCTCTTCGCCACTTACCGGATGATGTGTGCCATTGTTGAGCGTGGGCCCGGACCCGCACTCGTCTACTACGATGGCCGGATCCTTGGGCAGAGCTGTGTGGTTGACCATGGCCACGATGGCCACGCTCATGTTGGTCCTCATGACATAGGCGTTGGCCATTCCCAGGAACAACATCACTGTCACCGTGTGCCTCAGGCCCATGCATCCTGCAACACAACATCATCGTCATGAGTACCGCATGTCACAAGTCATGGTAGTCAATTAAAACCTAAACAAACTCAATACATTTTGGTGGGTCTAATAAAACAAAAACAATTTAAAGAAAAATTGGCTAAAAAAATTGTTTTTAAACTTTTTTGAGATTTTTCAATATATCATTTCAAAGTAAATTCAATTAAATTCCCACCAGTAAGTGATTCCACACAAGCACAATACATAACCCTCAAATTTATAATAAACAAATAGATTGGTGATATCTTGGATACAATACGGAGACAACCAGGCTACACAGAGGAAAGGCTAAAATAAATTACATGAAGTTACTTCCATCATAATCCTGGTTTTCTTTTACCACTGGAGTAAATGATCCATTTTGTTCTTTATTTCAATAATTTATCACAGTTGATTGTTATATACTATTACGTCTGATTGACAGTTTATTGGTTGGCTGTATAAATGAACAGAGAAGGGGGTAAATTTACCCGCCACCCCCTTCCCCCCCCAAGCATCATATCTCTGGCAATCAAATTATCTCAGTAAAGTATATGGCTTTATTTAGTTTGATTTAAATCTAAAAGAGGCAATAAAATGCTTATGTTTAAATAAGTTAATTCAAGATATATAGCAAACTGAAAGTATATATCCTAACAACTTAAAACTACTAGGACGGACTAAATAAATGATTTCAAACCACAATAATTTTAAACTTTTAATTTTCTCTAGGATACCATTCTTATCTCAACAGCAGTTTCAATATGCAAATATTTACACTTAAATATATTATAATAAAAGTAATAGCTACTACAACAAATGTAGGTATTTTACATAAGTCTTATACACAGTTGGCGTAAAAAAATTTGCTTCCCTAGGCGAAAGGTCATATTTGTCACCCCTCCTACTACTATTTTTATTATGATTTGAATGTTGTATTTACATAAAGTTATTAACCTAGAGGTGACAAATCACGAGATTACCTCTGGTATTCAGATTTATTTGCTTAATATCCTGTACCCTGTGGCTGGTTCTCGCTGTGTGTCCTAGTTATCTCCCCCACCCTACTCAACCCCTCGCTCTCCACTCGCTTTTATTCATGATACTACAGATTAAAAATGTTAATTTAATGTTAGTAAAAACTATTTTATCTTGAATATATTTTTGCAAAGCTCTCAAAACAAATATCTTGTTTCTTGTTTATAATAGAGTAGTCTCACCAACTCGACATTCCGGAAAACTCAATGCCTAATGTAAATTAAATACTTATATATACTAAGAAGAACATAACATTTATTTTTAAAATGTAATTTGACAAATTCAAATATTCCACATCTTGGCTAGTACGTTGTTTCATATTGGCTAGTAAGTTGTTTCATATTGGCTAGTACGTGGTTTCATATTATCCAAACAAGCTTTGGAAAAATCTACATTCCAAAAATTCTGAGCCTCCAAATCCTCAATGCATTGAGTTAGTCAAGACTCTGCTAAACAATTGGTTTATAGTTACAATTTTAGATAAAAAGAAGGTAAAAATAAGTTTTTAAATTTTGTTACTGTTTAAAATTTGGTTTAATCCCTTGGTGTATTCATAAACGTAGAGCTGTGGTAATAGAGTTTTAAAATGCATTTACTTCTTTTGTATAGTAATTTATAAAACATGTATTTATATTTTAACTGTCGTATACCATGTGTGCCCCCTCATGTTTGCATCCATCCGTCGACTGGTGAGTTAGGCTGAATATTTTAGATAAAAAAATACAAATGTTATTGTCCCTAAACCACTACGTAATGGTAATAGACAAAGCCAGCACTAAAATCTAAACATAGGTAAATTATTAAGAATATTGAGTTTTAAAATTTATTTTTGTATAAGTATGAAAAAAAGTAAATTAGTAATGAATTTACTTTTTACTACATCACAAAATTCTATTATAATTAAACTGTGGTAAACAAATTCAGACACAGAGTAAAAATGGTCCACTAGCCATGTGTACAATTTACATTCAAATAGATCTAAAGGCAACTTAGTTATTTCTAATGGTAATTTATAAACTATTCTTAAACCTAACACTTCATAAATGTTCAATATATGATTTAGATAATCTATGATATGGCACATCTATCTTTGTATTGTGCACAGTGTTGGATTTATGTATGTATAGTCTTAATGGATGGCATATGAAATAGTTAGTTTTTTTTGTGTGCAGTAGATATAAAGATTAATTACAGTAAGACAACCTAACTTAATAAACTATGAATTACAACAGTGGTCTAATTTATGGAGTTGTGTTATTATCCTACTTTTATCTTTAGGATAAGAACAAGTTGAACATGTACACAGTAATAATTATATACACCATATTATTCATAACTCATCGTAATATACCATATGAAATTACACTCTTAGAAAATTAAAAAAGTGGATCTCACAGTCATCTGGCACACAGTCGTACAATACCAACATACATTCGTACGTATTATGTATCTGATCATCAGTTCCAAGCTGCATAACAAAGGTAGTCTGGGGATCGTATAACATTTCCTAACATACGCACAAAAGTGTGTCGTCACAGTGATGCCCCCCGGCGACAAACGGAAGGGGCGAGTCTTGTTTACAGCCAAGAGCAACTACTCATCGGGAACATTATGTTTGGCTAAATTAGACTGAACGATGTAAAGTTAGAGTGCCAGTTTTCAAATCTTACATATTTGAATTTTTTAATTAAATTGATGATAATGAACATATACGGAATGTACATAGTATGGCAAATTTATAGAATCTCAGGATCAAAACTAAAGTTATATATAATTAATAACTTTAATATTTTTGTATTTGAACAAAGTTGTTCATAACATAAGCGGTTCAGGATAAAATATTGATGATTTCTTCTTATTAACAGGACCAAGTAATGTAGCCCTGAAAGGAAATATTAGGTCTAGTGGTCTAGTTGAATTGTTATATGACGTCCCTCCAATCTACCTCTTAATCAGCTTTGACTGAAAACTTCCAACCTAATTTATAGCAAAAACGACCCTCTAAAAAAAATGAATGTACACTGATACAGACGTTTCAGAAATTATAAAATTTTTTCATGTCAAAACTTCTTTAGCTGCAAATCAGAATACTTATGAGTTGCAAATTTCTTAGCACATTTAAAAACAAATTAATAGTTGGTTCTGGACATAAGCAAAAAAACATTATAAAATGCATTTATTATCTGAGATAGGTGACATGACTTTATCACTGAAGATCTCTGGATACTCCAGTCCCTCAGCCGTTTCATCGCTAAGACTAAGCAGCCAACGACTCACCCTACGCTTGAACAGAGTGGACAGTGTCACCCAGTGGTGGATCCTGAGGTCAGGTTTAACAAACCCACCACTGTAACCAGTTATAGTCGTTGGTGGGTGTGATTATATTGTTCTTGAATTACATACAAGACGGTATAAATACATAAAATATGCCCCCGTCACAGCAAACCTGCGTACTCAGCGAATTTCCAATGCATGTATATGTGTCTCACTACTACATAGAGCCACTTACCAAGTTTCACAAAAATACATTCATAAATAAATTATATATAGCATTTTATTTATTCTCCATCAGAATAACATTAGGCCTGAGTACACAGGTTTGCTGCAACGAGGAAGAGAAAAATGAGTATTTTTGCAATTATCAATAAACTCAACCAGGTGAAGCTACATACCAAGTTTTATTAATTTAGGTTCATAACTAAGGGAGATATAAAAATTGACTTATTCTCCTTATGAATAACATGGGGGCCGAGTATGCAGGTTTGCTGCTATGGGGAAAATCAACAAAAAAATTGTTGTGCAAATACCACAACTAGTTGAAGCCACATGCAAAGTTTCATCAATATACATTCATAAATAATCGAGATATCAAATTTTATTTACAAACATAACATTGGACAACATTGGACAACGTACTGTGCTTAGCACTTTGAATATCTCTGCAACGGTAGGACGCAGAACAACAATTAAAACACCAAAATGATTGTTTTGTAGAGCTAAAGTGATTGGTAAAACAAAACGTGAAGTTTCAAACTGAGGAAAATCCAAAAATCTTTTTCCCACAATATTAACATGGGAAATTTTATTGATGCGTTTTTTGACTTTTCTCTACAACTACTTAACCTAGGTTAATGATTCAAAATACCAAATTATTTTTTTAAAGCTCTATAAGATGGCTATAACCAAAATTAAGTGTTTTTAAAATTTTAGGGGGAAGATTCAAAAAACTGATTTTTGGAAAATTTAAAACCCCCATAAAACCCCCTTCCCATAGTCCGATCGATCTGGTTTTCGAACTTGAAGTCATAAATGTTAGTTTACACATGTGTGCCAAATTTCATCAATGTCGGGCGTTTCTTTCAAAAGTTATCACGGTAACGGATACATATATTAGAGAATCAAATTCAAATGTATTTAACAGGGTACTCATGGTTATTTTCATGTTTTTATACTATATATAAATATATATTTATATATATATAGTATAGTATATTATATTATATAGTATATTATATATATAGTATAGTATAGTATATTTCTATATATATTTAAATTTGAACGAATAGTGTTTTTGGCATCTGGGGACCTCAAAACAAAAAGTTATCATGGTCTCGGGCTTAAGTCTTACCATGCCACCTACGGTAATAGCTTCTTCCCTACAGGGGAAATTCGCTAAAATGGTGGATGAAATCGATCGCCTTGTACCATCTTTTTATATATTTAACGTCTTGTATATAAGTACAGTATAAGTATAAATATATTTTGTAGTGTTGTGAGACATAGTTTATTTTATACTTTTTATAAAAAACAAAATGAGTTCATAAATTGTGTGATACTCCTGAAAAACTATCTTTTGTGTTTGAATTGTTTTTTGGAAAATAGATGAAATTATAAAATATTTCATGCTAACAAAATTACAATTTTTGTCAGTATGAAGTGTAATCATTGTATCTCATTTATTCCTTGCAACTTTTTTTAAATTTCATAACCACACTATATTATTTTTAAAATGGGTGTATTATGTAACAACATAAATGCATATTATCAATATTACATATTTAAAATGATGTAACACAAACTTACTTCTACAAGTGGATGGAAAAATATATTTAAGTTAATCTAAGTAAAACCTAATTTTAAATTTTAAAAGGTTTCAGGATAAAACTTGAGTAACAAATATGATAATAATATTGATAGGCCTACTACAAATAATGTACTAAGTATTGCCAATGATTTAACATATATGTATGGTAACTACAAAAGACTATGTGAATAGTTTTATCTAAACAAATTTAAAATTAACATAACTATCAGAAATGCCCCTGTCGCAGAAAACCTGCGTACTCAGTGAATTTCCAGTGTTTTAATACCACATAAAGTCGCATACCAAGTTTCATAAAAATGTATTCACAAATAAGCGATAAATACAATTTTAATTATTCTCTATAAGAATAACATTGGGGATGAGTAAGCAGGCTTGCTGCAACAAGGAACAAAAAATAAAAGGTTTTTATGCAAATATCAATAGAACTCATCTAAATAACATCACATACCAAGTTTCATTCATATACATTTATAAACGAGATCGTACGCAGCACGCTGACATGAGGGAAGTGAATTTCCGCATTAAAACCTTAAAAATATCAAATAAAGGGTTTAAACCAACACTGATTGCATTTATTGAAAATTGAAACATTTTATTTTTTGGCTGTTTTGATGCTCCTGGTTATACTTAAATTCACTAATAGGATGCCAATGTTGTGCATTATAAAGTTATAAGGAGGTATGTTCGGGATAACAAGTTGGTATAGGGGTTTAGGGGTTGATAAAACGATATTAACACGTTCGCTACCAGCCGCCGCATATATGCGGCGGCTGGGTCACTCTGTCAGCACACGAAAAAATCATAAACTTCCCTGTAGAATGGTCCTAGTAAGTCAGTTACACCAAACAGCTGTTAACTGATTATATATATATATATATACAAAATCTACATGAATGGCATTTCAAATTCTTTTTTCGATGCCGAAGTTAGTTCCATATATATAAATAGACGAGTGAGTGTAGCGAACGAGCTCAACCTGGAGGTTAAGTTGCGAAGTGAACGAGCTTATCTTGAAAATGAATGAGAATATTCTCACTAAATTAAATAACTCCATAAGCACATTCGAAATTTAAAAGTTCGTTCTCGAGGTTAGCTTTAAAACGGTGTTCTTGCTTCTTTACTGTGTTTTGTCAGTAACAACAGCTGTTAAATGTTCAATTTAAATTTATTTTAATTTTGCCATAATTTTAACGTTATAACTTTGAGAGCTAAGGGAGGACGAGACCTAGAGGACGGTTTAAGTCCGAGATCTAAAGGAGGACGGTCCTAAGACCTGAAGGAAGACGTTTTCCAAAACCACAAAAATCACATCTAGTCGGTAAGGGTTTTCAAATAACACACAAACGATCATTTAATACATAATAGTTTCGCCTATAGACTTGTCACCAAAATTGGCTTAGTTTTTAATAAATAGATTTTTAGTAAATTTGTTTATTTGTACTATTTTCAGTAGAGAATGCAATTAGGACATAAAATCAGATGTTATGATCTGTTGTTTAGCTTGATACTGCTGTCTACTTTAAAAAAAAAACCTCCATCAAATGTCTAATTAAGCATGGATTATTTTGCTAAAATGTGTAAGTAATAATTATTTTATTTATTTATTTTCTGGTTGGAAATAAGGTAGATAGGTATTATTTTATTTATAATCTGGGAAAATCAGTAAATAATTTAATGTCAGCAGTAATTTAAATCTACAAATATACAGGCCAATCTTACATATTATTTCTCTAGCCTGTTTTTCTGTCAGTCCGCGAGATCTTCCTTATTCCTTTATCAAATTCCATGATTTAAACCTCATTTTAAAGCTTATCATGCCGGCTAATGACGAAAAATAGACCCTCGCGCTAAAAATGTACCGCTTCAATGAAATTTGAATAATATGAAAGATAAATAAAGGGAACTAGCAAGGGTACCGTTCTGCGCACTGGAATCTCGCAGGCACAGGGTCAGATGTTTTAAACTGTTTACATTATAATCAGCTGTTTGACTAAATAAAATATATAACTCCATAAGATTAACATTGGAACGTTAAGAGCCATTGAGGTGGAGCCCTGAAGTTGGATGTTTTTCAAAACCCCAAAAGGCACATCTAGACGGTAAAAGCTTTCGATTGATACCAAATATGTATATAAAATAATATTTTAAGGGTCTAAAATTGCCAAACAAAAATCAAGAAATTCTTTTAATAATATAGATAGTTTTTTTTTTGACAGAAGCGAAAATGAAAACAAAAGAACATCTGATCAGCTGACAAGATTTGGTTCGCAGTGCGGAATTCTGCACGGATCGACTAGTAAATATTTATTACGTAATTTTTAATGAAGGGTAAAGTTACTTCATTCGCACTTATCTCTTTGTAATAAGATTGAATTAGACACTCAAATATTCTTTACCACTTCTCTACTAAAAGAAATGGTAATATCCTACCGCAGAAATTACCAGATTTTAAATTCTATAGATATTATAAATCAACTGGGAACACCATTTAATACAAATGAACAAGACTGTGTAGAATTTTTAAATTGCCTTATTTCAAATCATCAACCCCTGGAATTTCAATTCAAGGACTCAATAGAACTAACCACAAAATGTTCAAACTGCAATCACAGCACAACCAGCTACGAAAGTAATTTTATATTCCAAACTTTCATTCCTAATCATCTTAAAGAAAAGCCAATTTCGATGAACTACTCAACAGTCAATTTAATGCCTGGTTCCCTATTACTGACTCTACATGCACAAATTGTGAAAATGGTATCTATATTCCAAAAACATCCGTCACCGTTACAAGTAACTTCACAATTTTGTAAACTGCAACTTTGGCAAACACATGATAACAAAATTACAAGTCTAATAATACCCGGTCTACAAAATACAAATATCAAAATTAATAGAATTCTGTACAAATCAAAAAATGTGGTGTTCCATCTAGGAAACAGCATAGCATCAGGGCATTAGATAGTTTACATTGAAAACAAAAATAAGTGGATAGAAGCAAATGATGAGCAAGTGAACGTCAAGAAATGGCCATATGGTGCAAATATATATTATAATATTTCAAAAAAACTGCCTGAAAATTCTAAAAACTACCTAGGAAAAATTAAGGTAAATTAATCTTAATTAATGTTCATTATATTTTATTACGTTTTAACATTGATTTATATTTTGTTTTATTTCAACTGGAAATCTCATTTATAACAATTTTCAATAAACAATTATATAAAAAAACAAATGATATCATACCCAAAAACACAAAGTGTTGACGTGTTGCCAAGTCCTAAAATGATATGATAGCACCTTTGATCGGACATTGTTTATCATCATAAATGACTTAAATATGTTAAAATAACAATGCTCGAAAGAGTGTTGGTTATTTTTTATCTGCTCTTGGCCAGCAGCTTCACGGATGCAAAATCTTTAATTTGAAATTAAAAAATCTAATTATAGTTAACAATTATAATAATACATTATCTGCTGGTCAAGAACATATTAAGTAATATGTTACTTAATATAAGTAACATATTTAAGTAATTTGTGATGATAAACAATGTCAGATCAAAGGTGCTATCTTTGACTTGGAATACATTTTTATATCATATCATTTTAGAACTTGGCAACACGTCAACACTTTGTTTTTGGGTATGATATATATATATATATATAAGTATAAAAACATGAAAATAACCATGAGTACCCTGTTAAAAACTATATATATACAGTTTCGAACGAATGGTGTTTTTGGGGTCTGGGGACCTCAAAACGAAAAGTTATCATGGTCCCGGGCCTAGGTCTTACCGTGCCGACTACGGTAATAGCTTCTTCCCTATAGGGGAAATTCGCTAAAAAGGTCCGATCTTAATGAAATTTGGTACAAATGTGTAAAGTACCATTAATTTGAACGAGTTCGAAAACTAGACAAATCACACCATCCGAAGGGGGGTTTGGGAGGGGTTTTGTACCCCAAAAATGTTTTTTTTTGGGGTTTTCACATATAATTTTTATTTAAATCAAATTTTAAATTATATCATTGAATTCAGCTTAAAAAAACAGATAACTTGGTATTTTGATCATTGTTCTATGTCAATTGGTTACTGAGATATTGAAAGTGCTAAACACAGTACGTTGTCTAATGCTATTCTTATGGAGAAAAATAAAAATGTCATATCTCGCTTATTTATGAATATAAACTGACGAAACTTGATATCATCTTGGCTTCATCTGGTTGTGGTTTGTTGTTTGCACAAAAAACAAATCTTCACGTATGGTTGCCGTAGCAGCAAACCTAGGTACTCGGTGGTCCCCATGTTATTCTTATTGAGAATAATTAAAATGTTATGTATCGCTTATTAGTGAATTTCCTAGAAATATATTAATTTTAGCGAATTTACACTATAGGGAAGTAATGTATATAATTTGAACGAATGGTGTTTTTGGCATCTGGGGACCACAAACAAAAAGTTATCATGGTCTCGAGCTTAAGTCTTACCATATGAGACCTACGGTAAAATCTTCTTCCCTATAGGGGAAATTCGCTAAAATTAATAAATTTAGGTTCTACAAAATAAATAACAAAACAATTGTACAAAATAATATGTCTAGTTTAAGTAGATGTAAGGTCTACTTAATTATCACAAAAAATTATCACAAAAAATTATCACATTTTGAAACTGAATCAAAATAATTTCTATTAAATACAAATATAATGAGATAGTATAACATGCGATTCCAAACAAAGATGGCGGTGAAGTTGGTCCGAAGTACTTACAAGTTCAAACTAACTCCTCCGCACTTTGTTGTCCATCGCCATTGTACCATACTCAGTACAAGTATGGTACCGATCATTTCTGCCCTAGGAAAATAAAAAGGAAGTCATGAGATACAATTATACTTGAACGCTCAAAAGATTTGGTTGTTTCTGGTGGTCAAGTACACATAAACAAATATCATGCGTGTTTATAACGTCCAGTTACTTTCACCAAAATATGATTATAGGTCTGACTTTTTTTAATTTTAACATAGGCAGGTTTTACAAACATTTAAACCATGAGAAAAATTTGAGCTGGACAATGATTAATGAATATTAAAAACTCCTTTAGTATTGATGCTAGTGCTGATGACCAGTAATAAGTTTGAGTGGTGAACCAAAAAAAGGTAGAGCAGGATCTGCAATGCCGTTATGGCCAAACCAGAGTTGAGACTACTCAAGAGATTCGCTTAATTCACTCCAAGTTCCTCACCTATCTTGAGAGGTCAATAAGCTACTCGTAATGTTAGCAAGGTAATTTACATAACTGTCAAGTTATACTAACATTTGGATGTAACTTGCATCATAGAAGTTACAAAGCACTTTGCTGAAAACTAAAATGAGTTATTTCTTGAACAGTTCACTGAACCATGAACAAAAACTGGAGTTACAAAATCCTGGAGGATAAAATTACTCTTTCTCTAGGTTATCTGTTCTTGCCGTTGTGGAGTTAAAACGGATATGGGAATGGTGTTACCATTCCATTAGTAAAATGTTTGGTTTATTAATTATCTGTTCTTGCTGTTGTGGAGTTAAAACGGATAACAGAAGAGTGTTACCAATCCAGTACCTGCCTACATATCTTTAAAAGTTCAGTCTTCGTTCATCCTCTTATGGGAAGAATGAGCGTACACCTAGTAAGTCATAACTAAGTAACCTGGAAAATGTTTATTAAGTACTAAGAAGTTATTGAAACGTACTATATGTCAGCACTGAATCTGGACTTTTTCTACCTTAAAATATTTACTCTTCAGTAAAACAATTATCCTAGTTACTTGAGGTAAGGACCAATTTGATTATTGTACAACTAAACTTAACAGTTTGAGGATACTTAACTGAGCTAATAGGAAAAGAAACAAAAAGTTTGTATTTAAACAAATCAAATATAAAGTTTTAAAATAAGATGTGACAACATATTACAAATAAAAACTTAAAGCAAAGATGGAAGATGTTTAAAAATTGCTATCTGTAGACCTAACCCTAAGCTAAAAGTCAGTAATTTTATTTCATAAAATAACAAGTAGGCCTAATGGAACTGTGATTCAGGTGTTACCTACATCCTAAAAGTTCTCTAAATATTCATTGTCACCACTGTTATCTTATCTCCGAACCTTCTGTCATGGCATGGAACAGGTGGTTTATGGCCGAGCTATGATTCTGGAGGAGGGACCTTATAAAATGTTATAAGTATACTTTGATTAGTGGGGCAAATTGATTGAGTTAGAGATTATTATGACTTTTCATGTTATCCTATACTCTAATATGAGTAAGGTTTGCTTGCTTACTTGAAACTCTGATCTCAAAAACGTCTCCAACGATTTCCTTCAAATGTTGGAAATAACTAATTTCTGGGATAAAAATAAGTTCTAGACAGGTCTCATTCTCAGGAAAAATCAAGTAATATAAAAGAACGAAAATGAAAAGTTAAAATAATTAACATTGGGCTTATGGAGTTTAAAATCAAAACAAAAGAATTGTTAACAGTTGTTCATAATCAGCCAGGGAACTGTCAAAGTAATACTCATGATGTTTATAATTGAAGGGTGCGCCCTACCCCAGATTGAATGATCCGCACGATGTTGTTTAGCGCTGCGCCGCCACCAAGCAGGGCCATGCATATTTACACTGAAGACCTTTTTGTTCTCCTCAATCGCACTGTTATTTTACAGATTTCTACCAAACTATTTGCAGTTTCACACTTTTCAGATTCCAATCTAGGTATTGTACGGTTCCTTTTTTCCAAAATAATTTTTCTGCTTATGTTAGGAAGCTTAGAAAAACGCTTAATTTGAAAACTTATCTAATGGCCTACCACTTATTTTGAATTAAAATCACGATTTTTAAATCATATAATACATAGATGAACATCTAGTGAATTAAATAACAAAATTATTTTTAATTGGTTAACAATTGAGCCTACAATGTGGGAGATGCAAAACCCTTATTTTAGCGTGCGGAAGACAGGTAGGGCGCACCCTTAACATGTGGTTTCCTGAGAGCAGTGACTAGAACTGTTGAGTGAGGATTGAATATATAATGTGGTCATATCCTAAATAAAACAAAGGGACATTGAGCTATAAATAACAACTGGAGTGACCTCAAAAATTCAGAAGAGGCAAATAAACTATACATATCTGACAACCAGTTGAAGGAAGTGGTGAAATATTACTCCGTCATCTAAAAAAACTGACAGGTCTTCCCCGAGCAAAGCTCGGCCCCCTAGGTACTCACAATAATCTGCCATCCAAATAAGTGGGGGGGGGGGGGCAGCTACTACCCTTTGCACTTCCCAAATTAAGTACATATGTATTTACTCCAGATAAATACAATATTTGGGATACTAAGCTAATATTCATTGGACATGGTAAAAATTGTATGTTAAAAATGTCCTGTTCTATGAATAATGAAATATTGACAGGCAATTAAATATGAAACTATATGAAGTATATGTGTAAGAGTATAGTGAATTCACTGAACATGAAAAGAAAAACCCATGATTAATACAGCAAGTTAACTCGATATGATGGTAATTGAGTCAATTCAATGCATCCACTATGGTGAGAAGGGCGAATGAACAAACCATATTGAACCATCACTAAGAGATAACAAAAAATACCCCCGTCGCAGCAAACCTGCGTACTCAGCAAATTTCCAATGCATAGTATATGACTTAATACCACATAAAGTCGCATACTAAGTTTCATAAAAATATATTCACAAATAAGCAATTTATACAATTTTAATTATTCTCCATAAGAATAACATTGGGGATGAGTACATAGGTTTGCTGAAACAAGGAACATAAACTATTGGTTTCTATGCAAATATCAATATAACTCAACTAGGTGAAGCAACATACCTAGTTTCATCAATAATAATTCATAAATAAAATAATCATGATAATCATAATAAATTCATAAATAAATAATTCATCATAATTCATAAATAAGCGATATATTCCATTTTGATTAATCTCCATAAGAATAACATGAGGGATGAGTACGCAGGTTTGCTACAACAAGGAATGAAAAAAATGGGTATTTAGGCAAATATCAATATAACTCAACTAGGTGAAGTCATATAAGAGGTTTTATTAATTTATGTTCATAATTAAGTGAGATTAAATTTTTTCTCCTTAAGAATAACATGGGGGCTGAGTACGCAGGTTTGCTGCTACAGGAACCTTTAGCAAAAAATTGTTTTTTGAGCAAATATCAATAGACCACAACCAGATAAAGACATATACCAAGTTTCGTCAGTATACGTTCATAAAGAAGCGAGATATAATTTTTTTCTTATTCTCCATAAGAATAACATTAGACAACGTACTGTGTTTAGCACTAAAATATCTCGGTAACCAATCAACGTAGAGGAATGAAAAAGACCAAATTGTGTGTTTTTTAAAGCTGAATCCAATGGTAAAAACTAAAATTTGACTATTTCAAACGTTATATGTAAAAAGTTCAAAAAACCCATTTTTGGGATACAAAACCCCCCAAAATACCCCTTAAGGTAGAGCGATATGGCTGGTTTTCGAACTTAAAGTCATAAATGTTGCTTTACACGTTTATACCAAATTTAATCAAAATCGGACATTTTTTATGAGAGTTATCGCACCCACGGACACACACACACATATATATATACTGTATATTCATATATACAGGGTGTCACAAAAAAGTGTGATGGGCTATACAGGACTTAATTCTACATGCAAAAATAAGTCAAAAATGAAGAATAACATTTTTTGGATTTCGGCTTAGTTTAGCCGTAATCCGCCATTTTGTTTTTTTGGGAAAATATTTATTATTTCAAAAACCCAATGAGATATTTTTACGAAACTTGGCAAAAGTGTTTACACTAAAGTAAGTAACATTTGTAAAAAAAAATATTTTTTTACCTTTCCAAATTTCAAAATGGCGGCCATTTACATTTTTTATGCCAAATTTCATGAAAACCGGTACCTAAATCAAAATTTTTCAAGACACGAATTTTTTGTATTTATTATAACAAATCCAACAAAACAAAAATGAATAAAATCGGTTCATAGATAAAGAAGCTGTGTTTATTT
Organism: Allygus modestus; assembly: GCA_963675035.1. Taxonomy (NCBI): domain Eukaryota; kingdom Metazoa; phylum Arthropoda; class Insecta; order Hemiptera; family Cicadellidae; genus Allygus; species Allygus modestus. The sequence goes on from OY776111.1 coordinate 335,866,510, forward strand.
TAGTAATTTAGACTGAAATTACTTAATTACATTACATAAATTATTACATTACATTTAATAAATTTTAATATTAATAATAATCATTTGTTGTTTAAAACAATGGGATGAAGAGGATACACCACATGTAGGTAGGCACTTGCCCTTCATAGTAGGTGTTCAATGTGACCTCCATTGGCGATCACGCACTGCCGTAATCGTCGTCCCATTGACTCTCGTACCCGCTCCAACACTCCAGGCATTTCTCTTATCCTCCGACATCCATCTTCAATTCTCTCCCTCAGCTGTTCAACATTGTTTACAGGCGTTGCATACACCATTGTTTTCAAATGTCCCCATACAAAGAAATCTATGGGATTCAAGTCGGGCGATCTTGCTGGCCATGCTATCGGGCCACCACGACCGATCCACTTATTTCTGAATCGCTGGTCCAGGTAATTCCTTACTTCATTTCTGAAATGAGGAGGTGCACCGTCGTGCAAAAACCACATGTTTCGACGTGTGTTTAGGGGCACTTCTTCCATGGCATCATCTAAATCATTCTGAAGGAAGTGAAAATAGGTAAGTCCATTCAGCCTTGCTGGTAAAAACACTGGACCAATAAAATTATTCCCAATAATGCCCACCCAAACATTCAATGAAAAGTTATGCTGGAACCTCGACTGCACTACTGTATGAGGATTCTCGTCCGCCCATCGGTGGGTGTTATGGAAGTTCAAGATTCCATTTCGGTTAAACCCCGCTTCATCTGTAAAAAGTACTGAAGACAGGAACTGCGGACTCCTAGTACATTTATTTTCTATCTGTTGACTAAAATGCAGTCTGTTTGGGTAGTCCTCTTCTAAAAGAGCTTAAACCCGTTGGACATGGTAAGGATAAAGTAGATTGCTTTTCAAAATCCTCCATACCGTTGAGTGGTCAGCTCCCTCGGCAGATGCAATTCTTCTTGTGCTTGATGAAGGATCGTCTTCGACAGCTTGCAACACTCTTTCTTCCAATTCCAACGTTCTTGTTGTTCGAGGTCTACCTCAACCTAAAGGCAGAGTGGTAAATGAACCATACTGTGTGAGGCGGTCGTGCACTGTTAAGAATGTATTTTCACAAGGCAGTCGGCGATTTGGAAAACGTTCAGAGTACAAACGTCGAGCTAGCGCTCGATTACAATCTGACAGTCCATACATTAAGTGGATATCAGCTAGTTCCGCGTTTGTAAACTCTACTGGCATTATGAGCTAGTTACGTAAACGTCTAAGCAGCAATTGGATGTGAACAAAACAGCAATAATGTGTGGCAGGTCAACAATGGATTTGTTATAACAGCTGATTAAATGCATATCAGCTGTTAATGTGGAGTAAAAAGGAGAAATAAAATTAATCAAGATTGATTAGTAGATTGATTGCCTACCTACATGTGGTGTATCCTCTTCATTTCATTGTTTTAAACAACAAATGATTATTATTAATATTAAAATTTATTAAATGTAATGTAATTAAGTAATTTCAGTCTAAATTACTAAAATAAACACAGCTTATTTATTTATGAACCGATTTTATTCATTTTTATTTTGTTGGATTTGTTATAATAAATACAAAAAAATGTTGTGTCTTGAAAAACTTTGATTTAGGTACCGGTTTTAATGAAATTTGGCATAAAAAAATTCAAATGGCCGCCATTTTGAAATTTGGAAAGGTAACAAAATATTTTTTTTTACAAATGTTACTTACTTTAGTGTAAACACTGTTACCAAGTTTTGTAAAAATATCTCATTGGGTTTTTGAAATAATAAATATTTTCCCAAAAAAACAAAATGGCGGATTACGGCTAAACTAAGCCGAAATCCAAAAAATGTTATTCTTCATTTTTGAATTATTTTTGCATATAGAATTAGGTCCTGTATAGCCCATCACACTTTTTTGTGACACTCTGTATATATACATATGTATGTATATATACATACAGTTTCGAACAAATGGTGTTTTTGGGGTCTGGGGACCTCAAAACGAAAAGGTATTATGGTCCCGGGCCTAGGTCTTACTATGCCGACTACGGTAATAGCTTCTTCCCTATAGGGGAAATTCGCTAAAATTGATAAAACTAAAAAGTATGGTAAACATGTTAGCAAATTCATTAAAATCTGTTCTCTTCTTCCTTGGACCAAAACGAAAGAGAGAGCAGAATAAGAAAAAGTACTTTCAGCCACCATACTGAATTTAACTGACTGAATTTCTCGGTGCAACACTTGTCTTCTTGTTGCTTTGTCATCAAAATAAAAGGGATTATACAACTTTTCCGAGACCATTGTATTGATAACCTTCACAGTCTCTTTTTCTACAGCTGTAATAGTGATTAAAAAAACTGTAATTGGTATATCTACGCTTAAAAGCAGAGTTGTTATATCTAGTCCAACCACAGACATGGACTAAAAGGATTAGGCTGCTGAAGATAACAGAATTAAATTAATTGGAGATGATAAACCACTCACCTCATTTCAGATAAAAGGACCACTTGAATTTTAACTATACTAATATGATAGACAGGGAGCTAAAGAAATGGTATACAGTATTTAATACATTATTATTTTTCTATTAAATGGTATTTAAACGTAAACATTTATTTTTTCTGGTTCGAAAATGTTATCTGCTTGTGCCTCTGCTAATTCAACCACGTGCCTTTAACTCTGTAATTTGTAAATGTAGCTGTGTATTCATTCACTCATATTGACCTATTTTTCACCAACAAAGAAAAAAATATATATGATACCAGGTTAACTAAAACTTTATGTCATAGTTTGAAGTCAGATGCCTACCAAAATTTAAACAAATAACAACTAAATAAATACAACATTACTTGTAAAACCTGTAATTAAAAAAATAAAAGGTATTGGGTTTAAAAATAATTTAAGTATTAACCATTAACCTTTACAAATACTAACAGTAGGCAAAGTACATGATGTACTAAATCTATTGCGGAGAGTAAAAGAAAACTTTCAGCCTGGTATGCCTAAAGCACATAGAAATGGTTTATCAAATGTTGAATGTGAAACTGACAGTGATGAAAGTGTTCAACACGTGTTGATAGTTTTAAGCCATTGTTTTAGATAGTAAAAGCTATCATCCGCTTTAAAGTATATAATAAATGTAACATTAAAGAGTTAGTTCCTTTCCACTAAAATATTTAACAAGTTGTCATTTATGAGTTGACAACCACCATATAAGTAGGGAGAAAAGTAAGAGAAGTTTTTGTGATGCAATTGTTTAAGGTCAATTTTAAATTACTCAACATAGACCAATTTGTTCAAGTTTAATGTGTACCGGTAGCGTGGGTTATTTACCTGACATGGTTTAAATATTCTACAATAACTGTACCATTATACGGGATATTCGGAAGAAAACTTTCAATAATTTAGAATATGATTATGCAAAATGAGGACAAAATTTTGTCCCAATAAAGTTAAGTCCTATAATGTTAATTTACCAGGTATCAGTATTTATGTATTTTTTAATTTAAACTGTTTTACTCTATAACCACTTATAATGCAAAGATGGAACTTTGCTCCTATATGTTATCCTTGTTAAGACGGTGTATGGGAATAACATTTAAATAATACCTCTAGTAATTTAAAAGTGGCGGACATTAGAAATCTTCAAATTACATAAAAAACTCTTTATTTCATAAAAAATACAAATTATAACTTTTTATTTTATGTACCGGTATAAAAAATTTCTATTTTAATATAATTGGACTATAAATATAACGGAGCAGCACCATTATACAGAAATTATGACATATCTGACAGCAATACTCCAAACAGTAGACCCAACAGATTTTGCCATTGGCAATGGTCTTTTTCCGTTAATTTTCATCTGGTTTCTTTAAATTACACATAGTTGGATATGCAATAAAATCACAAAAAGTTAGTATTTATATTTTTGTGAATAACACAGTTTTCATGTAATTTAAATTTTAAGATATTCAACATTTGAAATGAGACCGGATTATTTTCACCCAAACACTGTCTCAGCCAAGCATCACGTACGGTATGTGCAAAGTTTAATCTTTCTATTCTCAGTAGTGCTTGAGTAATATATTTCTAGTTAAAATTTACAATTTGTCGGATAACTAGAAAATTAAACATTTCGAGACATATCTTTATAGGAACTTTTTTTATTATTGTTGCATGAAAATTCATAGGTACCCTACATTTTGAAGGGGTTTTTCCTATTAAGTTAAATTGATAGGGTACATTTTTAGTTTTAAACTTAGATCCAGATCTCCAAATAAAAATCGAACAACAAATTTTATTCCAGGGTCTTGTTAAAATTAAAATGTTATATCTTTTCCTAATATTAAGAGGTAGTACAGCAAAGTATATTTGCTGGCATTTTGTAGTTTCAAAAATACGCAGTTTCTTTTCTTTTCTATACCACTTACAACGTGTGTCGGAGTGCAACCTGTTTTAGATCGCCCCAGGTCCCCAGGACCACAGGGTTATGAGTATCTGTAGCCCGTATCCCGTAGTCCTGCCAGCACCAGAGCGCCCCTTTGGTTGCGAATACCGCGGTGCATCGTCTCTTTTATCCCCCATACAATTATTATCAGTTTCGCAATCATAGCCCACAACAGCTGATTCGCACTCTCGCTCACGCCTTCCGTGAAGCGTGAAGTACGACCGCCGGAAATGCGAATCCACCGCAGCCCGCGAACTTCCGGTCCTACTACACAGAGTAATGTCGGTAAATTGACGCGTTAATCGCGTACTTTCCACCATTTCCATACTTTGTTAGCGGCGTGCTTCCCACTCTTTAAATACATTGCAGAATAGGTATTTTAATTGAATATTTTAAATAAAACGGTAAACCAATACCGGCACTTAGAAAGTCTCCACGATTTCTTCTTAAAAGGATCCGTAACACACAGTAATAGTAGGCCTATTATTGATATACACAGCAGCGTCTATTCTACTTCCAGCACGCAGATGATAAAAATTAACGGTTTCAGATGCTCCAGGAATGCCCTTCCTGGTCCTCTCTAATGATCATGGCAGTTTGAAAACTTCAGATGGACCTAAAAAACACGTGACACTTCGGTAACAGCCCCCTGCATGTAATGATGATATGAGATATATGGTCGGAGCTTTTGTATACGTATTATGTGTTGGGAGACGTGGCTCATTTCAGAGACATCTTCTGTGGTCTGGCTAAATCGCCAACGAATTGTATTCCTCCAAATATGGACGCTTAAATTCACAACGTCCCACGTAAGAGTCGCAATACCCCTCACGCCCTCACCCAAACATTTCTTATGGAACGTGAATAAACTTGTGTTGGTTTCCCTTGTAGCTAACATCCTCCCAAATGTTGGCTGAATCGGCTCAACAGTTTTTACGTGATGGAGCAACGAACATTTAGATTTATGATATTGGTAGGAAGTATAGTTTAACTTAAAACACAGTCCAATAGATTGAGAATGTTTCTGTAAGATAAAAAAAACGCATAAACAACGATCCATTCATGAAAAAGATGTTGAACCCCGGAATTGCCTCCTTGTCACCATAATCACAGCAAAGTTATCTCTATTACTCAATGGGCCCATTTACCGCTATCATAAAACCTCTCCAAAACTTCCACTCGAGTCCACGTAGCGTATGACTGAAATGGTTTTCATGACGCCTATACATGCCAATCTTTGAACGACATAACTTCAATATTGTGCAACAGTTAAAACAATGATCAATGGCGATATCTATATCATGACGATTTTTATCTCGTGACAATGACAATACAGTTACTTATGAAACGAATCCGCATAAATTAACAGTGGATAGATAATGCTTTTTTATTCGTCCGTCGAATTCGACGCATGGTATCTTGACATCTTGACATTTCTATCTATCTGAATGTTCTGAGTATGAGTCTTCATCACCGGAAGTTTCAAGACGCCATCTTGGAGTTTTGTTCCTTAAGGCCAATATTAACTTTGTGCCTCCATTACTCCTCACCTGATCGTCACATTTTGGTGTCAAATTAAAAGTTTCGTCGTTCTCTAGGGAAATACAATGTAGAATTCCTTCATTAATTAGGGTATTCATAGTTTCATAATAAATACTGTAGTTCAATTTTGAACTGAAACACTGTACATGTTCTCATTAATTTATAACAAACCCCAAATTCGGCTACTGTATTTCCTTAGAGGACGACGAAAGCTTTAGTTTGACACCAAAATTAATTGTTTGTGACGATCAGGTGAGGAGTAACGGGGGCACAAAGTTAACATTGGCCTTATGGAACAAAACACCAAGACGGCGTCCGGCAACTTCCGGTGATGAAGACTCTTAAGTAGCCTACATTGCTCGCAATATGGCATAAGCTAATAATTTCGAGTGTGTTTTTACTATCTTTTTTGAATGTATATTGATGAAACTTGGTATGTGGCTTCACGTAGTACTGGTATATTGATATTTGCACAACAAATTTATTTTTTGTTGATTATCCCAGTAGCAGCAAACCTGCATACTCGGCCCTAATGTTATTCTTATGGAGAATAAGTAAAGTTTTATACCTCCCTTCATTGTGAACCATTAATAAAACTTAGTATGTAGCTTCACCTGGTTGAATTATAATGATAATTGCATCAAAACACATATGTTGTGTTCCTTGTTGCAGTAAACCTGCTTACTCAGCCCTAATGTTATTCTTATGGAGAATAAATAATACCCCCGTCGCAGCAAACCTGCGTACTCAGTGAATTTCCAATGCATATATATGTGACTCACTACTACATAGAGCTATTTAACAAGTTTCACAAAAATATATCCATAAATAAGTGATACATAGCATTTTATTTATTCCATATAAGAATAACATTAGGGTTGAGGACGCAGGTTTGCTGCAATGAGGAAGATAAGTAATGTGTTTTGTTTGCAATTATCAATACAACTGAACCAGGTGAAGCTACATACCAAGTTCTCTTAATGTAGGTTAATAATTAAGGGAGATATACAACTTTACTTATTCTCCATATGAATAACATGGGGGCCGAGCATGCAGGTTTGCTGCTACGGGGACTATCAACAAAAAACTTGTTTTTTGTGCTAATATCAATATATCACAACTAGCGAAGCCACATACCAAGTTTCATCAATATACATTCATAAATAATCGAGATATAGAATTTTATTTATTCCCCATAAGGATAACATTGGACAACGTACTGTGTTTAGCACTTTGAATATCTCTACAACGGTTGGACGTAGAACAACGATTAAAACACCAAAATGTTTGTTTTGTTGAGCTAAACAGATTAATAAACAGAAATGTAAAGTTTTTAGTAAAACTATCTGAGAAAAATCTAAAAACCTTTTTCCCATAAGATTAACATGGGACACGTTTTTTGGATTTTCTCCGCAACCACTTAACCTAGGTTAATTATTAAAAATACTAAATTATTTGTTTTTGTAAGCTCTATAAAATGGCTATAACCAAAATTGAGTGTTATTGATATTTTGGGGTCAAATTTGCAAAAAACCGATTTTTGGAAAATTGTAAACCCCCATAAAACCCCCTTCCCATAGTGCGATCGATCTGGTTTTCGAACTTAAAGTCATAAATGCTACGCTCCACATTGGTGCCAAATTTCACCAAAATCGGGTGTTTCTTTCAAAAGTTATCGAGGTAACGGACACACATAAATGTACATATATATCACATTTCAAGATAACCATGCATGAACTAAACTTTCCTACAACTGAAACATGAAGCAGTACCGCTAGACATAGACGTTCATTAGGAAGTTGATAAATGAATACTTAAATACACAAAACATGTACTTTTTTTCTTTGCGCATTCCTGATAATTGCCCCAGTTTCACACATCGGGACTGTTACAACATAAGAGAAGGTAAAATATAATCTATTATCCCTTACATTCTGAAAAGCCTATTTAAATTATTCAACCTCCGATTAAGAATTCAATTGAATTAAATTGACATGAGCCTAATCATAAATAAATACGAATTTTTTAACTACACTAAATATGAGTGCATTGAATTTATAGTCTCCATATCTCCAACTGAGCCACGGTCACACATAAATACAGAGTATGAAGGAAGTAAGAGTGAAGGAAGATAACACGCTTATTCTCGACTGTAGCAATGAATACAGACTGCGTGGATGAAGTATATAAATGGATGCGCTCTCAATGGACAAAAACCGTGCCGGTTCCCGAGTCCGCTGGGTGGCAAAAAGGCCCGAGCTGGCCGCTGCGCCGCCGTGTTAAAATAACTTTAGTTATGTCTCGCTGTGTCCGTCTCCGTCTACTAACACTCTAATATTGCTATATACATGGAAATATTACATATTACAGAATCTAATGGTATAAATATTATTGCTGAAACTAATCGAGAATATTGTTTTTTATATAAAATAAATTAGGCTTCAGGCGGCGTGACATTACTTTAATTATGTCTCACTGAGAGCGACTGTTACTCTTTGAATCGGTTAAAGCCTAGACTACTGTAAATATTACGTTCTAAAGAGTCTAATCATATAAATCTGATTACTAGAATAAGATAAAAGCCAGTTTTATCTTTAAAAGAAGTTTGAGTTTGCGCTCCGCAATCGAGACCGCATCAACGTGACTTCTATTACGACTACCTCTAACCAGCTACTAACATTATGATTAATTAAAACTTGTAAAAATACAACAATTTTTACTTTTATTTATTTTGAATGTGTACAAATATGTAAAAAATCGTTTTGTCATAAAAATAATCGACGATTTAACAAAACGTAAAAAGTAAACGATAGTACCGGTAGTTATGTATTTGTATTATTGAAAATTATTGAAATTGGTTTAATTTGTTTATGTATATTGGCTTTCGTAGAGTCTAACCACTTGCCTACCTACTAATTTAGAAAACAATTAAATTAAGAAGAATTCATATTAAATAAATAAATAAGCATTAACAATACTATAAACCTTGTCGTTACAGTTTTGAGACTTGCTGCTTATGATTTACCTCGTTTATTATACTAAAAATTAGGCATTTATATGAATGAAGGGAAATAAATTAAATTAGTGAATTTCCTTTGGAAAGTGAACTATTAGCATGACCCGCACGGTGAAACTTAAGCCCAGGACCACCATAGAAGTTCCTAACGTGACCCCCTGAACACGTTTTGGGGGGTCGTTCAAAATTGTATATACATTGACAGGCCCTAAAGTTAAGAAATAACACAACTATGCGATCCTATTATGCAGAACACATAATTAATACAGGACATAAATATAAAAACTTAGAAGTAAACTTATCAGTTTTGGAGTACGAAAAAAGCAAGAACAACTTAATGTCAAAGAAGAGATGCATATATACTTAAATAATAAGAAAGATCCACAAAATATTTTAAATACTATGCAGGTTAGACCAACAACACCCTATCTTTGAAAAAATTGATGAAATTAGAACTCAGAGAAAGTAACTTTACACAGTATATACAAATTAATATTTTACTTTATTTTTACCTTTATATATAAATATATATACACAATTTTAGAATTAGTGATCATATATTATTTATTTTTAACATATGTTTGTAATTAATATAAAAGAAAATTTGTTGAGGTTATGTGACTCTGAAGATGGCCATTATGGTTGAAACTAGTCAGTCAAAATAAAAATGTTTCAAAAAAAGAGTACTTGTTATTAATGTTTTTACAAATAGGTAATATATATATATATGTATATATTATATATGTGAATGTACTCTAGCGGTCACATTTCTTTGTCCGATCAACTTCAAATTTGGTAGGGACGTTCCTTTATGTAATCAGTTGATCAAGTTCGTTGGGCAAAACAATCGGAAAACTCTAACCCCTTTTTTTGGGGCTTAATCTTTCAAATTTAGAGTTTTTGGGCCCAAAAAGGGTCAGAAAAGCCCCGGAAGTAAACGCATTGTATTAACGCATTAAACGCATTGGTTGTATTAACGCATGTAAAAAGATGGGAATTAGTGAAGCGAAAGTTTTAAGCTCTCTCTAGTCATTCTAGCATAAATATTTACCGAGTTTTTAAAGAATATGTGTTTCGACTAAACACAGTATGTTGTCTTATGGGGGTTTTACACTAGAAAAGCCTGTTATTCCTTTGTTAGAGTACTTTTATCATCCCCAGCAACTCACGCCTACTTTCAAGCCTGCCTGGACCTTCTCCTAACATTATAATGCGCAAAATTGTATTCCCAGCTTTGCAGGTAAATGAAACCAGGAGCATCAGAACAGCTAAAAAATCAATTTTTTCAGATTTCAATAAAAATTGGAATAAATGTATGTTTTTACACATATTTTGAGTTTTAAACGGTTTTTTGTCGAAATTCACTTTCCTCACGTCAGCGTGCTGCGTGCGAACTCGTTTTTATTTTACAGTTTAGCTTTTGAAACTTTCGTTGCTCAAGTGATAAGGTGCTTATTAAAGGAAAATATAATTGTTTTTGTTGTGGCGACAACCTTGTCAAGTAGTCTTGTATTCGTTTTCTGCGATGTAACTACAAAATGCGTTTAACCGTCTGGAGTGTTTTGATGCTTGTTCTTGTCAATATTGTTTCTGTTTATAACTTTGCGATGTTGTATTACACTAGATTTTAAGTGTTATCAACGAAGATATGTCCGGAACTTCAGGCATAATATTCTGATAACGCGAGCAAACAATTGTTGAGCTACCATAGCTTATGTAAAACAAATCAAGCGATACATTTTCCCAATAAACAATTTCAGAAATAAATATAAATATGGATGGAAGTTCTGTTTGAAAACTGTTTGCAACTATAACATATACGAGGAGGATCAAGCCGTCATGCCGGCTCGTACGAGTAATGTGTATGACCTGACAGGTGTAAAGGCGGTTCTCTCTTCGTTCGAAGACTGATTATTGAGCTAATCAAATATCAGATCACCGAATATGCCTACACTATGGGCATATGTGTAGGAAAATCACTATTTTCCTAGTGATTTATGCTTCAGCAGTAAATTAAATATAACCTAAGAGTCAGCTGTATCCTAAACATACAGCAATTTGTTTAATAAACCAAGGAAAAGCAAACAACACCCCAAAAAACACGCTTCTGTTGGGGAGCGATTCACTCTTATTTCAAGTAAGGCCTGCGGATAGAACTTTCATATTGATTTCTCCATCCGTCAGCACGTTTCTGTTGGGGAGCGATTCACTCTTATTTCAAGTAAGGCCTACGGATAGAACTTTCATATTGATTTCTCCATCCGTCAGCACGCTTCTGTTGGGGAGCGATTCACTCGTATTTCAAGTAAGGCCTACGGATAGAACTTTCATATTGATTTCTCCATCCGTCAGCACGCTTCTGTTGGGGAGCGATTCACTCGTATTTCAAGTAAGGCCTACGGATAGAACTTTCATATTGATTTCTCCATCCGTCAGCACGCTTCTGTTGGGGAGCGATTCACTCTTATTTCAAGTACGGATAGAACTTTCATATTGCTTCCTCCATCCGTCAGCTATCTTTTTGTCTTGCAATTCCCCATTCGCCGATAAACAACGTCGTGATAGTCGCCAAACAGATTCATTTTTGTAATCAGATTAATTAAAGAACGGAATTTTTCGAACTCGTGGAGGAATGTTTGGGACTTTTTATGCGGGGATACACCGCCGGTGACCTTGAAGATAGCTGATAAAGTTCTGCGATAAGGAGCCTTATCTCTTATCACTGCATCTGACAGCACTCATTTAAGGTATCCATCAGCCTTATCATCTTCTTGTCAATTTCACTTTCTAATTTCGCCAAAGTGGCCTACTGTACTTCCTTTTCACGCGAGGTCTCAAACTAATATTGCCACAGTCATTTCTTGTGCAGACACTGTAATGTAGCCACATTTATACATTTAATATTAAACCTTATTTTGTACAAAATGTTGTTTGATAAAAACTATTGTTTAACTGTTTTCTTTTAAATCATATTAATTTGAACAAATGCAAAAAAGCTTACATTTAACCAGCCAATAATCTTACTTTGTGTCCTAATTAAGACAATTATTCCTATAGACTTAGATGTTACATGAAAACAAAAGAAAATACGATACAACTGATGACGACGCACAACGAGAATGGCACTGACGGCATGAATGAATTCTCACTAAATAACCTTGCTGCCGAGCCACACTGCTGTATATCGTAGGCCGCCAAAAACATAATTCTCTCTTATGCACTGGAATCAATGTGTATTATTTTCAAGGACATGTGTCAAGGATGTGTCATGATAAATTTCGTGATACATGAGTTTATTTGTGTTTTTCCCACGTACATGATAAAAATATATTAGTGACTTTGGAAGCTAATTCACTTATTTTCTGACTTACGAGAGTTCAATATGTCTTTTCATCATTCTGTATACATGAAAAATGGTACAAAGTGACAACATTAATTCAGTTAATTATTTATACTTTCTTAAATTTACCCAGCATATTTAAAATGAGGAGCAATATAATCAGTAGGCTAACCCAACGATGTCAATAAACGGGGCTTCTGGCAAATACTAATTACTTCCGTTGGCATTTTAACACACACAGTTCATTACAGTTTTTTAAATAATGTAGCTTTTTACTTTCTATTCTATAATGTCAACTACACCGCAGTATCGCAATACAGTAGGGTTAAGTTATGATAATATGTTAAAATAGTATTTTTACCATACGAGCATATCCTCGTTGGATAGGGCCTGTAACTCATTTAGTGACGGGTGCAATTTATTGCATCATCGGTTACCCCGTTCCTTTCAAATGAAAGAATCCGATTCCTTGGTAAGCAGTATCCCAATTCTGTTGAATAAAGAAGTTACGAAATGGAAATGGAAGGTGGGCAGTAATGAAGAGTGACGCAGCAGAAAATGCACGGCACGTGCCACGGCTAATTGACCTGCAATAATCTGTAAACCCTACAGAATACGGAAGGTGGGCAGTAATGAAGAGTGACGCAGCAGAAAATGCACGGCACGTGCCACGGCTACTTGACCTGCAATAATCTGTAAACCCTACAGAATACGGAAGGTGGGCAGTAATGAAGAGTGACGCAGCAGAAAATGCACGGCACGTGCCACGGCTAATTGACCTGCAATAATCTGTAAACCCTACAGAATACGCCCATTATATTATTAATCTTGCTTCCTGCAAGTGATGCCGCAGTTCTCGAAGAAAAATTCCTGTAATCACGTTTTGTATGGATCAAATTTATCAAACATAACTTTGCTTTTTTTTCTTTTTCAACCACCTTGTCAAAACTGCCATATACCGGTGGAACCTTAAGTTTTGGATGCGTATCAATCACATCCGTGCGCACCATAATAATTATGAAATAAAGGCTTTATGTAATCGTCCCACAAGTATCAAAGAATCATCGTTATTGATTTGTTTTATGTTTTGTCGTCAAAGCGATATATTACAGTTAATGTGTGTTTGAACAAAAATATAAGTCTGATGTCAAAGTGGTTTTAAAGAGAAGTGACACGCGAAGGACTCTCATGTCTGCGCAGTGCGGAGTAGGCTAGCAGTGGTGGGCTGTGTAGGCCTAGGGTAGGGAGATACAAGGCGCGGAAGTGAATGCTTATCCTTCGATGTGCTTATCTTATCACCTAATTTACCCGTGACTGATGACATAAAGCTAATAATAGTTCACGCATGAACAATTTATACCATTTACAACCATTTGTAAACCATTTAAATTATTACAAAGGACCCGTAGACAAAGTCAAAGACAATTAGCCAAGGACTGTCGATAGGCAATACCACCACCTATCAGTTTAAAATCCGATGTATATGTTCTATGTGCTTAATATGCTTAAAATAATCTAATTCGGTCTACCTCGCAGCTCTGTGGACAGGTGAGACTTCGCTGACATCATATTCATCCTATAAATTGGATAATTACGGATGTTTGCTGTGCTTTGAAGAATTATCAAGTCATCCCTAATGAAAACTTTTAGAAACAAGTTTACTTGAATGACCACGCAAAAGTATGTTAACAACCTACGAAAAACATGGAGTGAAAACGGATCATCTTACTGTAAGTTGAGAGAAAGTACGTGTAGTTATTTTAAAAATATTATCGTGAAAGTTAATAACAGTTTGGCAAGGCAGCATGTACGATAATTTAAACGAGTTCGCACGCAGCACGCTGACGTGAGGGAAGTGAATTTCCACATAAAAACTTTTAAAACTCAAAATCAGTGTAAAAACATACATTTGTCCAATTTTTATTGAAATCTGAAAACATTGATTTTTTGGCTGTTCTGATACTCCTGGTTTCATTTACTTGCAAAGCTGGGAATACAATTTTGCCCAATATAAGGTTAGGAGAAGGTCCAGACACTCCAGACAGGCTTGAAAGTAGGCGTGAGGTTGCTGGGGACGATAAAAGTACTCTAACAAAGGAATAATAGGCTTTTCTCGTGTAAAACCCCTATAAGACAACGTACTGTGTTTAGTCGATACACATTTTCTTTAATAAATATTTCGGTAAATATTTATGCTAGAATGATGAGAGAGGGCTTAAAACTTTCGCCTCACTAATTCCCATCTTTTTACCTGCATTTATTTTTATATCTAGGGCTTTTATGACCATTTTTGGGCCCAAAAACTCGAAATTTGAAAGATTAATCCCCCAAAAAAGGGGTTTAGAGTTTTCCGATTGTTTTGCCCAACGAACTTGTCCAACTGATTACAGAAAGGAACGTCCCTACCAAATTTGAAGTAAATCGGACAAAAATTGCGACTGCTAGAGTGCAAACACACACACACACATATATATATATATATATATATATATATATATATATAAAATTTTGAACGACCCCCCAAAACGTTTTCAGGGGGTCACGTTAGGAACTTCTATGGTGGTCCCGGGCTTAAGTTTCACCGTGCGGGTCATGCTAATAGTTCACTTTCCAAAGGAAATTCACTAATAAGACATTGGCAACGACGCGACGGCTGGTGTGAATTTTGCTAAGTTGCTACTCAAGTCAGCTGTTTAGGTTTTGCGATGGGCAACGATGGCTCTCATTGCACATTTTTGGAGACTCTTCCACTTATTTTGGCATAATCTGTTGCCGCCTGCTCACGTCGCGTCGGCCGAATGTTTCGGCGAGTGTCTCGGAAAGACATTACATTTTTACAAAGCATACAATCATCTGTAATAAAACAAGTGGCAAGGTACTATAATATGATATAGTATGTATGGGTTGCCATACACACTCTTGTGTTCGCCTTTGCTCGTCTTGATTTTATGAAAGTGTGGGGGTGGCTAAGACGAATAACTCGCGCGAGGGACTAGATAAATTATTGCTGCAATGTTAATACAGTAATGCACTGCCAACAGAGGTTGGGAACTATCCTCCACACTATCGAGCTTCGACGTTTTTTGTACAACCATAGCGTAAGTGGGACTTGGAGTGTGAGCAGTGAACAGTTAGCAACACCGCGCCGAACAGCTAGACCAAACATGTTCTTTGCCTGACTAGTGAGGAAATAAGAGCAATTATCAAATTACTAGGAAAACCGAATGTGTAAAATACCAACGAGAGCGATAAAGGGTATTTAGTCGCTAGTCCTGATATCTCTGCTTTCGAGTACCTTATGTATTTATTTACGGAAACCACATTTTACAAAGTTGTATTCAAAAGTTGTAGGGCCTATATTGTTTCACCGTAAGAAAGTTTTGATTGCAAAAACCTACGAGGAGCAGCATCTTATTTATTTAGCCCTTGCAAAATTCATTTGACAATGTATGCAATCCCCAAAAACTCGTTTATGATCTCGCAGGAAAGGACAAATCTCTCAGCTAATAGCAGTGCAAGGTGCGCCTAGTGCATGTCGCCACCCTTGAACTACAATGCTTACTGGACCATTGCCACTGGTTTTGCGCGACAATACGGCCTCGCGGCTCGCCCGTCCATCGAAGTGGGGCTCAATCACGATATTATAACCATTAGTACGAACACCCAGAAACGATCATGACAATACTCTCGGATATGAGCCGGGTCGTGAAGCGAGGTGAGCACAAGAAAACAGCACCAAAAAGTGCTATCCTATAATGAATCTTTTATATCTTGAAAAGCCTACATTTGAATAAAGCCTACTGTATTTGATTTAAATTAACTTGGTTGAAGCACTGCAGATCGCTTTTTCAGAATGAAAGCGTGAATGATGTAGAGACCAATTCTTAATAATATGTTAAGGCTCCGGTCTACCCTACAGAAAAATCTGCGCCGCCGCGTAAAAATACATTGTTAAGGTAGGGAAAAGGAGCGGTGCGGAGGTCCGCAGGATTCCTGTTTGCAGCTATGATAATTATGTTATCAATATACCATAAATGGGATTCGATAGAAGAAAGTCTTAAGTTGTTGTAGTTTGAATAAGCTCATGTTTGTACATTTCAAAGGGCTTGTAAATGCAACTCAATTAAATCAATTGAAAAAGTAAAAAAGTACATTCGTAGATAATATATTCCTCTTTAATATTATACTAAAGAGTTTATGTAACAGCTGTAAACCGAAATTCTGCAAACCCATTCCTGGCGCTACGCGGAAGGGAGAGACCGGAGCCTTAAAACCACACAAAAATAAATATGTTTGATTTCAAACTATATAGCCCACTCGAGAAAAGCGTACAAAGTTGCATTAAACAAAGTTACACTGAACTTGGTGGCGCGGTGACGATGCGACATACAAAGTACCAAAGACATGAACCCACTGTCGGCATGACCTTTGCTGATAAGAGTGGCAACTGATAAGCTTATGGGGCTGTTAATAGACCAATTTATTGATTACAGATCAGACCGCTTCCGCGCCGCCGCCGTGTGTACACAACATTACTACACCGGTTGCACTACACCGTAATGAGCCCTTCACCTCTGGCTTTACTTTGTAAATATAAGTGTTTTATGGTGTATAATAGATAAAGCTTATGCATGAGGTATGTCGGAATAAATTTTAACATTATGCAAAGAATTATAAGTGGAATGATGAATAAGTTCGTTGGGTTGGGCCCCGGACGTGTATGCATGAATCAGCTGATAACGAAAAGAACGTAGTATCTATAACGATAAAATTTGAAGTTATCCGTATATATAACTTGAGAAATTGTGAACCTCATAGCTTTTCATCACCCTGTACTCGAAAATAGCCCATAACCATACAGCTGAGGTTTACTAAAATTATCGATTTCCTTGTAACAAAATAAAAAATGACCAGCTGACTTTGCCTGTCCTAAACATTACTTTTCCTGTCCAAAACAATACATTGCCTGTCCCAAACAAAACTTTTCCTGTTCTAAACTACTGAATTTCCCGTTTTACTCAACAAGAGCACCAGTGTGATTTCGTTATTTTTGACGATTCGGTGTTCAAGCAGCTGACTTTAACACTAAAATGAATTGC
This sequence comes from Allygus modestus, assembly GCA_963675035.1. Classification (NCBI taxonomy): domain Eukaryota; kingdom Metazoa; phylum Arthropoda; class Insecta; order Hemiptera; family Cicadellidae; genus Allygus; species Allygus modestus. The sequence goes on from OY776111.1 coordinate 335,883,952, forward strand.
AAAACCGTGATGTTTTTACTTATACAAAATTATTAGACTATGAAATATCAGATAATTTTTGTTTAAGTTTAATGTGGTTATTTGCATCGTGATGAAGAGTATCGTTCACTACTCATCACAAAAGTCCTATTTCGGGGCTCGGTAGAATTTTCCACGCTCGGCTTCGCCTCGCGCGTTAAATGCTATCTTGCCCCGAAATAGACTACTTTGGTGAATAGTAGTGAAATATGTTATTAAAAAAAACAAAAACAAATAAGTTTGTTTAGGAAGATCCTGTTTGTCAAAACTTCCATTTCCAGCAATAAGCTTTCCCAAAACACCCCCGCGAAAAAATGTTTGATAAGACTTTACTAAGCAGGCTTTAGTATAAGTCTGTTGGCTCCTAGAACAATTGCCATAACAATGCAATGTCTTCACGTTGTGCTCAAGGGTTAAAAAGAAGTTAAGTGGACGAAGTTGAAAACTTAGGTTGTCTCCCCCGCCTGAATCAGTCAGCAGTACATGTGACATGGGTCAGGTATTTTTTAAAGAGACTCTATATATAAGGTTGTATTATATTATATTTATTCATTTAAATTGTATATAGACAAAGTATATGTACAAATGTGATCAAATTAATTCGGTTTTTGAGGTAGGTATGTATCAATAGTATTTTACTAGTTGGTAACCTTTATACAAAGTTACAACGGAAAATAAAAGGAATAACATAAGCGATTGATGCATCGACTGCTGACTGGTCGTTGAGGCGGACCATTGCATTGTATAAGATACCCGACACGATTCAAAGGTCGAGTTGGCCGCATGAATCGATGCAATTAGTTTACAATCGTATGTAATACCACTAAGCGATTTATTTTTATACTGAAATTACTATAGAATGCTATTAGTGTTCATGAATTTATTTGAACGATAATATGTTTTACTCAACACGGTAGGTATATAAGGCAGAGTGACATAAAAAGCCTTCAGAAAATATTGTTAACAAGTTTGTCAAATTTGAGTGTTATTCAGTCTCCTTGTCTTCAGGAAACCCCTGTATCAATCAAAACTTAAATATTCTATCAGACTTTCTTACTAAATCAAACAATGTCACTTACATTACACGCCAAGAGACATCACTCGCAGGTGCTCATCCCTCAGCCGAATGAATATGGAAGTGAAATATACCAATTCGTATTTGATCAGTTTATTTTTACTATCGGCATCACTCATTTCATTAAGAGAGTAATTTAGTCATTACATTCTCAACGATTAAAGTAAGATTGGAACTAAGAAGACTGAAAATACAGGAGGACGACTAACGTAATTAACCACATAAGTCTTCTCGAAATATGCCTGCCACAATAAATTTATTTCATTGTATCCGTCATTTCATTCCGTGTATTACAAACTTAACATTTTAAATTTAATAACAGAAAATGACACATGACACACAGAATATAAAATAGAATGTGTTTTGTGTCCCAAATTAAACTAGAGCAAAAAGCGAAGCAAAATACTCTATCTTTTCAGCAGGTTTCTCAAGCAAGATTTAAGTTTTTCAAAGTGGAAAGAATGAGCCAGGAAAAGTTGTCTTGCTGTTCCTTCTCTACCTCCGCCAAACAAGCAAGCAAGCCGAAGGCCTGTAGATTCATTTACAATTTTTCGTAAAGCTTGCGTTTAAGTGCTTTAAAGGCTTGAAATTTACAAGAATAATTACCGTACGTTTACACACTATTGCTTGATTTTATAAAAAAGCCTCGACAATCGTTTTAAATAAATAAACCCGAAGTTAGAACGGAGGATCGTGACTAAACGAAAAATTAACATTGAAAATCTACATAAAAAGTTGATACTGTATATTAGTATTCCATTAAGGGCCCTTAAACGCATTTAACATAATTTATTACCATAAAGGTAATAAAACCCCTATACCGCCTACAGCAAAATGTTTTATATTATTTATGAATTGACGCACAGTCAATATAATTGGCAGCTGTTCGAATATACTCAAAGGATTCTCGTTAGCGCCGACCAGTATCGACCGACATGAGGCGATTTGAGTAACTACAATAACGCGTCCAGCGACAATCCCATGAAGACGAACGCGGAAGTAAAAATAGAAGCATCACACGGAGAGGGAATTAGTCCGACTGTACAAAAAGGGACCTGCCGCATGCACCTCTACAAGCTAAACCTGTTCAGCGGTTCAGCACTTTGGGAGGAGGAAAGAGGCTGTTCTACGAAAGTAATTAAAAAGATTTAAAGCGACAGAGCCGGGACTTCTTGGAAGCGACGGTACCGGTTGCCTGAAGGGGGTTATGTTTTTGTGAAGCCGAGGTGTAGGGGGAGAGGGGGAGGAGGAATTGTGTGAATTTGAATGGCAGACTGGCGGGAAGTGAGATAGGACCGTGCGTATAGTGGCGCGACCACGTGGCTGACTAGTGAACGAGAACACTTGCAACTTGCAAGGCGAGCGGCGAACGCAGAGTGAGAAGAGAACAATAATTGTGAAGTATGTTGATAAGGGGTCTGTGAAGTTGGCCTACCCAAAACAGCCAACCCACAATTTATAATTTAATTTGTTAGTTCCCGATAGTTCCGCAAATTTAGGTAAGTAAATTAAAAAAACACAACGGGTAGGCCAACTTCATGCTGGCCTACCTATATTCTAAATTGAGTTTAAAACTGGATCAATTGTTAGTTCCGGATAGTTCCGTTAACAATTTCGTTAGTTCCATGGTCAACCATCATGTAATTGACAATAATATCTTTGAGACTTGGGGCGGGCTGACTTCACGCTAGCCTACCCATCCCCTAAAATGGGTTTAAAGTGTAACAAGCGTTAGTTCTGTATTAGTTATCGATAGTTCCGTCAAAATAACTGTTAGTTCCATCATCATACACCATTCTATGTACACAAACTGAAGTTGTGGCCTTGGGGCGGCTAACTTCACGCTAACATACCCATATCCTAGTATGTGGTTAAAACTGGATCATGTGTTAGTTCCATATTAGTTCCTGACCGCTCCGTTAAACATTTCGTTAGTTCCATAGTCATAATTATGTAACTGACAAATATAACTTGGGCCAGCTAACTTCACGCTAGCTTACCCAAACTCTATAAAATGGTTTTAAAACTGTATCAAACGTTGGTTCTGTGTAAGTTCCCGATATAGATCCATTAAATTATTTGTTAGTTCCAAAATTTTAGTGGATACTTAATTACGTTTATTAAAATCAACGATATTGGGAGGTTTAGAGGTAGTTTTAAAGGTATACCTTGAGGAATTAAAATAGCTATAGGCATAGATAACAATTATCATAGAACCATCTTTTTGGACCTTTTTTAAACGTCTTCCAGCGGAGCGAAGTGTATCCAACTTGAAGTTTAATTGGCGTATAATTGACGTAAAACATAGTCTCATGAGACATCTTGAAAAAGTATAGCCACGCTCAGTGACAACTTGTTTAACATCTTCAAGAGAAGAGTGTGCTATATGGGAAGCGTAAAGTTAAGCTATGGTTCCAAAGACTGCGGAATTTACGGCGGGCGGAGCGATATTTTCCGCTGTGTAATTATAATGACACTGATTCAATGACTGTTGATTGGTTCCACTGACATGCGTTTACGCATCAGGAATGTTCGGTTCCGCCCGGCGGACAAATCATACTGGTCTGAAGCCAGGACTAGACAGTCTGTAGTCCTGGAAGTTAACCTCCCCCAAGTCTGAAATATACTTTTATCAATTAATTATATGATAGTTGATCATAGAACTAACGAAATGTTTAATGGAACTATCCGGTACTAACACTTAATCAAGTGTTAACCCGATTTTAGGATTTGAGTACGTTAGCGTGAAGTTAGCCCTCCCCAAGGCCACGAACATGGCTTTTACCAGTTAAATAGTGTAAGATGATGGAACTACAATATTTTTATGGAACTATTGGGAACTAACACATAACTAATGTTGGATACCGTTTTAAACCCATTTTAGAGCATGGGCAAGCTAGCGTAACGTTAGCCCGCCCAAGGCCACAAACATGACCCATTTTAGAGTATGGGTAGGCTAGCGTAAAGTTAGCCCGCCCCAAGGCCACAAACATAGTTTTGCCAGTTACATAGTGTAAGATGTTAGAACTAACACATATTTTGATGGAATTATCGGGAACTAACAAAGTACTAACGATTGATACAGTTTTAAACTCATTTTAGGATATGGGTAGGCTAGCGTGAAGATAAGTCAAGTATTTTAAGATACTTTTGTCAATTACGTGATGGTTGATCATGGAACTAACGAAATTTTTAACGGAACTATCCGGAACTAACACCTGATCCAGTTTTAAACTCATTTTAAGATATGGGTAGGCTAGCGTGAAGTTGGCTTACCCATTGCGTTTTTAAATTTACTTCCCTAAATTTTCGGAACTAACAAAAATGTTTACGGAAATATCGGGAACTTTCAAGGAACTAACAAATGGAATTAAAAATTGTGGGTAGACTGTTTAGGGTAAGCCAACTTCACAGACCCGTTGATAAGCACTGAGATAAATCAGTGGACGGGGACGGGAAGTGGCAATCAAACTTGAGAAATACAGTAGACAGGAAAATTTGTGAACAATAGAACAGTTACACTATTATTTGTGTTAGTTATAATTGTAACCACCTGCCTTTTAAACATAAAGCAATCTGGACAGTGGAAATTTCGTTATTCGTATATTAAAATATACAGATAGGTAGTGCAATAAAACGATTAAATATAAGAGAATTTAAAAAATGAACAGTTTTCTAAAACAAAGAGGAACATAGTAGTAAGTTACAGTAAAGAGAAACACTATCAATAATAACAAACGGAGTTAGTAGGAAATATGTAATGGACTGAATACGTATTTACAAATAGAGAATTAGGGAATCCAATCGCGGACGATATTTTCAATCCCGGGATCCCCAAACTAATCCCGGGATTAGCCGTAATTTTCAAAAAGCCTTAAAAAATGCGATTAAGTGTTCTTTTGTATATATTGATAAATATATATATATTGTATATAAGATAATTAGTACCTGGGGGGGCGAGCTTTGCTCGGGGGAAAGACCAGTCGGATTGTTTAGATGACTTGGAGTAATATTTCAGCTCTTCCCCCTACTGATACTCGGATTTTTATAACTCATTTGTCTCTTTTCTACATTTTTAAGATCACTCCAGTTGTTATTTAAAGCTCAATGTCCCTTTGATTTATTTTACTACTCTATATATATGTAAGCTCCACTCAAATCTTTTAATCTCTGCTCTAACGAAACCACATGTTAATAACCATAAACGACATGAGTATTACTTTGACAGTTCATTGATTGATTATAAACAGCTGTTGCAATTATTTTGTTTTGATTTTAAACTCCATAAGCCCAATCTTAATATACAATTCTGTAAGGGAAATATTCAAGTCAAAATTGTGGGAGTTTGGCAAATCGCAGGATGATAGGAGACTGCTCAAATTAAAGGTCTCGATCCCAGGAACTCGGGGAAAATAGTAGTATTTCCAAAAAGTTACCAGAAAACGAGAAAGAACGTAAAACATCCCCCATAAGAAAAGCATGGGGATTTAAAAACGACTGCTTTGTTTACATTAAAACATGTGATTAAGAGTCCACTTTGTTTACGAAATTACGCGTGTACAAATCAGATGAGGCAGACTATTGGAGCTAAGTTAGGGGCTTTGGCCCCTTCAAGCCACTAGGGTTAATTATTTTATCTTTTCATTTTCGTTTTTTAACATTATTTGATTTTTACTGGGGATGAGACCTGTCTAGAACATATTTTGATATCCGAACTTAGTTATTTCCAAAAATTGAAGGAGTCGTTTTCGAGATAATCGTGCAACCAACCAATCAAGCAAACATTGCTCATATAACAGTATAGGATAAGAGTATCGGATAGGATAAGAGTATAGGATAGTAAATGAATACTACTTCGTTTATTAAAAATGCAAAACAATTATTTAAATAGCACAAATGATCAACGGTGAGAGATAAACATCTGTATTACACTATTAGTACTCTTACGTTTGGTCTCACATTGGGTAGGGCTTCGGGTATGCAATAAACAAATAAAGCAACTCAAGATTGGGTTTTAACACTATAATATGTATTTAAATTGGCAGAAAACCTCTTTCAAAAAGTATCTCTACATAAAAAGTAGAAGTATATTTTTTTAATGTAGCTGCAGCTAAATGTAATTATTAACTTATTACTAAGACAATGAATAAATTAATAAATAAATAAATCCTACTTGATAAAACAAAACTAGAAACACAACTATCCTTGCAATAAACACAGTACTTTCATAATAAAATCATGTAACAATTAGTAAACAATCTAAATTAAATCGAGTAAACATTACTTTAAAAAAAATCCAATGTTGTTATTTTAATGAATTTACTTATTATTATGTTGGGATCAAAACAAACTAAATTTGTTCTTAATAAAAAGAAAAATGATCAATTATCACCAAAAAGGCATAATTATCTGTCAAACATCACTTACCCTATTCAGGTAAAATCTGTTTTAAGTGACTGTGAGAAATTGGATTAAAATATAAACCGATAGTTAATATATAATAAAGAAAAAAATATAAAATCAAGAGGTTTTGGTTTATAACTTTATTAGAGTGGTTTTAAAGTGATTTATTGCGGTTACATCAGTTAGAAACATCGCCGAAAATCCCGTGATTCGGCGTTCGAATCCCGGGATGGAAGAAACCACAAAATTGGGCGGGATCCCGGGATTAGATTCCCTAAAGAGAATGAACATTTCAAACTTGAAACCCAAAAATTCGAGTTTATCCGTTTCAGTTGATATACTTCAATATTATTTATTGATTAGGTTACGTTTGGATAATATAGTATACGGAACATAACTAGAGTTTTCATTCTGAAACACATGAACGTACCTTTTCATTTATGCTAGCCTAATAAAGATTATCTCAGATTTAATTCAAAATTAATTCACTCGATATTTTAACATTCTAATTTAATTATACATCGCTTTTTATGTACAATAATATAGAAACAATGCACGGGACACGTTTCAGTCACTGGAGCGACTGCAACTACCGACGCACATTGGAGCGCTAGGAGTGATAAGTTGGAAATGATCAAAGACGCCGCGGCGCTGACGTTATCACCTTCGTTCGGCGAAGCTCTGTTGCAACACCTGACACGCCGAGTGGAATACCATCAGACTAGTAATGCAAAATAATCTGTGGCATACAGCTTGCACTCGTTGTTTATAGGTTAAAACTCAGAATCGGAGCGGATATAACCGGATCTGTAATGTTTCTAAGAATGAAGAACTCGACTTACCTTCCGGCGCGGACGGTACGGCGTTGGCATTCTTGTCTTCAGGGTCCAAATCTATTTGATTCCACACCAAAACGTGTTTCCCGCCTGTCTCCCCATTGGCACGTACGCTCACCGGCATCTTTACACGACTAACCTAAACCTAACCTACTCGACGGCCACTTACACTCGTTTATTAACGCCATGTTCGGCCTTCGCTCATAGAATTGGCGCCGCGACAGTTAGTTCCTCGCCTTGCCGCCACTGCCGCCGAGCGCCACTTGCCGGCGCCGACTCAGTGCAGACGATTTGTTTCCGTTCATGTTCACATGTAAACACAGCCTTACATTTGCCCACATTTTTAGCGCACAGGGGCATATCGTTTGATCTTTGGACTATCGCGTATCTTTCTCTAGTCGGCAGAAATTGAGTGATGTCACATCGCTAGAGATTTCGTTATATGCGTGAAACTGAAGCAGTGGCACATGGACACAGTTTTATCGCCTCAAATATATTTCACCACAATCAATCTGCAAACAATAAATAACAATATTGAGCATTTCTATAAATTACCTTAATGTTTAGTACTCGTAATAATTGTTTAACAATTTTGGCTTGATTCCAAATATTTCAGCCTCAGCCAACTCTACACTACGGCTTCAAGGTCATGAACTGGTAATTCAGCTGATCAGCTAACCATTCGCAGTTACAAGCGAGCCCAATCTCGCTAAGCGAACCAAGACAAACTATTGTAATGTATAGTTAAAAACGTATCCTAACGACTTGAGTGTTAACACGTTCGATATAAATAGTTGTGTAGAGCTATAAATTAATTACTGTAGTTCTGAATGTACTTTGGTGGTTCATCGAGTTAACTCATCATAAAATCAAGCCCATTATGCGGATGAGCTTAGCGAACTCGACAACCGTGGGAGGCTCGTGAGATCGGCATAAATAGGGTTGACAATGTTATTAATGTTATTAAATTATACTTAAGCCAATTTAAGTATGGCTTTATAAGAAGTATGGCTTTATTATTAAGCTTTATAAAACCCAGTATAGTTTGAAATTCGATTTTTTATTTTATAAATCTTTATTAGTAATTATGTCTTTATTAAAAAAAAACTATATTCCGTTTTGGTTGTTCATTTCGCATCACTCAAATTGAATAGTTGTGTGGTTTTGTTGGGTCGAGAAAAGTTCAATTGAGAACGTGTAGACACAATTGTAAAACTAAAACGTCAATAATCAAATAAGTTAAACGAAATCAAAATCAAATTTTACTTTTATGGATTGGAAAGACGTCATTAATCGGTCCCGCCAAACGGTGGCCCGGCGGTTCTTCAATCACCAACAGTTACAAGTTATCCCACGCCCCATTACCCCGCTCTAGAGGAAAAATACCGAATATTAAACTTGACATCATTAACTTACAAAGCGCGCGGTGTCGGTTAGGATATAGGTTAGCTAGGTCACTCTAATTTGTATTAATCACTTCCATTTTCACTATCTAAAATGTTATCTTAATTACAGTTTTTTAATAATGAATAGCTAAAGTAATTTCAGTGTTTCTTAATCTCTTTATTAACTTACAGACTTACTGTACCTGCGAAAATGCTTATCTCCCACTCTTGCACTTAACTCTCTCTTACACACAGATGAAAATGGACAAACAGTCGGCACTATTGTAATAGATGAATGACTAATTAATGTATTAACAAATGTCCACGTTATTATCGCGCAGACTTGATATTGGCTGATTTTGTCATGAATGTGGAACCGGTGAAACTACCGTTTTGATTGGATTAATAACGCTTCAATTTAAAATTTAAAATTAAAAATCCAAATCAACAGAGTTTCTTGCTGTTTTAGGTAAAATTTATAAAGAAAATCATAGATAACATTAAAAATGTCTTTTAGTCGAATGATACAGTTTTAAATTTCACGAAAAACAAATCGAAAATGGAAAAATCAACTGTTGAACCTTTAGAGGAAACTGATCAAACGTAAAAATCAATTACGACATCGAGATTAATAGTGAAGTCTTTCCGGTGAAGTGAAAACAATCCTCATTACAGTAGAAAGCTTCGTCAGATCAATGTCTTCGAGGAGCCGGAGATGGGTTTGACCATTGGCAGTCTGAAGCACTGCTCCTCCAGTGCGGACCATTATTATTAAAGTGAAAGTAAATGTATTAATTGATACAATGCTAAAGTACTACTTCTTAGTAAAATAAGATTTGGCTGGATTTGTAAATGATTGGTCGCCCTGACCCATGAGCCTAAGCCTAATTTGACTTGATAACGTGAGGAACTCTACCAGTGGAGGCGCGTTTGTCGCAGATGCCATGCATCGCCACTTTGGAAAGCGCCGCGCACCTCTGCGATGCAACTTATCTGCACGGCTGTCGCGGGGTTGCGGAACATTTTCACTACGGTACTACAATAATTGTAACTGACACAATGCTAACAGCCATAGATCTGCTCGGTCTGGCTGGCTGACTGATTAGAGGGACTATTCCATGAACGAACAACCAGATAACTTGGTGCAGCGATATAATAAACAAGTCTGATCAAATGAACAATCCTCGGTGTCATGCCGACGATGCGGCGCGCGGCGCGGCGCTAGCGGTCTAGGTCTAGTGTCCTTAAAAATATAAAGGTTGGAGACAGAGAAACATTGTTATTCTGGCAGTTGTGATGAAGCACCAAAGTTGCCTATTGCGATGATTAATAATTTAAGAGGGGGCTCCAGTCACGCAGCAGTTCGCGTTTCTACCTGCACTCCCCATAAGGTCAATGTTAACTTTCAAAGTCCGCCTCTCTTCAACGGATTATCCGATATCAATTTTCTATAACTAATTTATAGAGAAAAAACACCTAGCGATTTCAGTGAGCAGAGTGTGATATCACAAGTATTCAACCCATAGCAAAAGCCGCAAATATTGAACATTTTGGAATTTATTTAACGATTATTACTTGTGATATAAAAATGCTATAGTAAAAGCACAAGGTATTTTTCCCCTATAACATGAGCCATAAATCAACCACTTCTGATAATCCGTTGAGGAGGGACAGAATTCTAAAGTTAACATTGGTCTTATGGGAGAAGTAGGTTGAAGAAGAGGACTGGAGCCAGGAGCCCCCCTTAATAGGTCCACACACGGATTGTAGTATTGATGAACTGATATATAACTAACGAGCCGTCCTCGCCGGGAGGTTCGCCCCTGCTGATGTCAATGTTAACTTTCAATAAGCGTCACACACCGCCCGATCATCCAAGAAACTTGATTTTCGTTACAAATCGTTGATGTAGTTGTACAAAAAAATATACGTGTTTTTAATGGACAATTTATTTTATTACTATTTATTTATCTTTTTAATCTTCAATTTGACTATTAATATTCAGATGTATTGGACTGTTGGGCGGAGAGAGAAGTAAAGAGTACCCCGTGTCGACATTCTGAACGTCGACATTCTCCTCCTCTAGGAGCTTGCGGTGACCAGCTAGTATATTTTATAGTGTTGTGGGACTAATTTATTTAATCCTCTTTAATCGTAACAATTCGTATTATGCTACTCAAGAAATTATGTATAGAATTTGAATTGCTAAAGTCATTTTAAAATTTTAGCCCGTGTTTAACCTTTCAAAATTATCTTAATGTTCATGTGTGTACTTTGGAGAGTATATTGGCCAAATGTTGCTCAGTAAAAAGTTGGTTATGGACAACTTTGAAAAATTACAATATTAAAGTAAAAATATTACATGAAGACATGAATATACAACTATTAGTAATATACAACTGTTTCCAATCTGACAATCGTTAGGATCTGCAATTCCAAGTTCACCCTACCCGCATCAGATACCTAAACAAATCTATTATTATAAGATATAACCTAGGCTATACTTCGAGTTGTAACTGTTGACTGATGAGTTCACATATACAAATATTTATGGAGTTATCGCATAACTACTTTTCGTAGTTTTTCTACAAAATATAAGGGATTTATGGTATTGGTTTTTGTAGAGAATTATTTAAGTATATCGAATGATCTACGGTATTACAATCATTGTTAGTTGTATTCATGTATAATATACTGCAAACAGCTCTGACGGTTTTACGTTTAGCTAATGTAAAAAGTATATAATAAACTTGCATGTTTAAAATTCTGATCTTATTTTAAGAAGCTGATAACATATCAGTTCAACAATTTAGTATATAAAAATTTTTGGTTAAACTAGTGAGCGTGGTTTACATTAAATTAATTATTGTCGTATTCTTAAGACTTTCCGCGGGTCCGTGCGAATTAGTGATCTTATTTCAGTTCCCTAGATCAGGTAATGAGTGATCCTGTTCCAGTTCCCTAGATCAGGGAATAAGTGATCCTGTTCCAGTTCCCTAGATCAGTGAATGAGTGATCCTGCTTCAGTTCCCTAGATCAGGGAATGAGTGATCCTGTTCCAAGATCAGGGAATGAGTGATCCTGCCTCAGTTCCCTAGATCAGGGAATGAGTGATCCTGTTCCAGTTCCCTAGATCAGGGAATGAGTGATCCTGTTCCAGTTCCCTAGATCAGTGAATGAGTGATCCTGCTTCAGTTCCCTAGATCAGGGAATGAGTGATCCTGTTCCAGTTCCCTTGATCAGGGAATGAGTGATCCTCTTCCAGCTTCCTAGATCAGGGAATGAGTGATCCTGCTTCAGTTCCCTAGATCAGGGAATGAGTGATCCTGTTCCAGTTCCCTAGATCAGGGAATGAGTGACCCTGTTTCAGCTCCCTAAATCAGGGAATAAGAGAAGCTGTTTTAGTTCCCTACACTCACTCTATATTATATGTATAGATTAAGACTTCGAGGGGACATCACTATATACCCAACAACAAATCATGGAAATTTTAATCCCCAACCAATTTTCCTATGTCATTTTGCATTTCAAACCTGCACAGCGCCATATTGTTATGTCAATTTATGATTTTTGGATCTGCTTGGAAGTGGGAAATTAGGACCCTAGTTTTATAAGTTTCTAGTTTATTTAAACTAACAATCCCAATTGAACATGCACCTATTTTAAGGTTATAAACAAATTAAATAAAACTAATAAACTGAACTAGAAAGTGTATGTAACTTACATAAACACGAGAACATCATCCACCTCAGTACCTGAAAAAGGATAAGGATTAGTTGATATTAATAAAAAATGTAACATCGGTTTGTGATAAGTAGATAATAAATCCTCATCTATAAGTTAGGCATACGCAATAACAGGTTCTGGTAGGGTGTATCGTACTCCGACTCCGTATCATTAATCATGTACTACTATTCACTTTACTACTACGCAGTATTGACAAGCTTTCTTCAACACTTTCTCTAGATACAACACAGAGTCCTTATTGACGCCCGATGGCCTGGATTCCAACTTTTACTGACCTGGTAGGGTGTATCGTACTCCGACTCCGTATCATTAATCATGTACTACTATTCACTTTACTACTACGCAGTATTGACAAGCTTTCTTCAACACTTTCTCTAGATACAACACAGAGTCCTTATTGACGCCCGATGGCCTGAATTCCAACTTTTACTGACCTGGTAGGGTGTATCGTACTCCGACTCCGTATCATTAATCATGTACTACTATTCACTTTACTACTACGCAGTATTGACAAGCTTTCTTCAACACTTTCTCTAGATACAACACAGAGTCCTTATTGACGCCCGATGGCCTGGATTCCAACTTTTACTGACCTGGTAGGGTGTATCGTACTCCGACTCCGTATCATTAATCATGTACTACTATTCACTTTACTACTACGCAGTATTGACAAGCTTTCTTCAACACTTTCTCTAGATACAACACAGAGTCCTTATTGACACCCGATGGCCTGGATTCCAACTTTTACTGACCTGGTAGGGTGTATCGTACTCCGACTCCGTATCATTAATCATGTACTACTATTCACTTTACTACTACGCAGTATTGACAAGCTTTCTTCAACACTTTCTCTAGATACAACACAGAGTCCTTATTGACACCCGATGGCCTGGATTCCAACTTTTACTGACCTGGTAGGGTGTATCGTACTCCGACTCCGTATCATTAATCATGTACTACTATTCACTTTACTACTACGCAGTATTGACAAGCTTTCTTCAACACTTTCTCTAGATACAACACAGAGTCCTTATTGACGCCCGATGGCCTGGATTCCAACTTTTACTGCCCGTAGCTGAGTTTATTTAGACGTGTCTTCAGTCTCAAAGATTCTATTGCACCTAAAAACTTATATTTTCTCACTATGTAAAACACAAATGACATACCATAAATTATGAAGACTCTCTCTCAATGAATCAGTATGTTACGTCCAATATCAATCTTGTTATGGATTGGATATTTAGTTTTAAAATTCGATTACCGTTAGACGGTATATATTGCATTGAAACAATGTTACCATTTTTTGTATGTCTGAAGATGACATGTAAACTTCCGTTATATATCACCATTGTATAAATGCTAGTTTATTAGTAACTCGCTGATAGCCGCAGGCTTCGCCCCGCAAATGATGTATACAAATTATTACAGTTGTGTGTGCTGCATTCTGTGGTTAGCCCGTGGAATTACTACGAATCAAGATAATCTGTTTGTATTTTCATCGGCTCAAACAAAATTGAATGTCCATAAGGAATACATGGGAACTTTGTCGGGGTCTCTGGCGGAGCCCCAAGGTCAGATCAGGATGAAAACCATTTAGTTTTCCTATTTTATGCCTAAAGAATCAGTGTACAAAATTTCAGCTCTATACCTACGTGGGAAGTGATGAGAGAGTCAGTCAGTCAGCCAGGGCTTTGCTTTTTATAGATATAAGATAAAGTTTTGCTTTGGCGTCATTTTAGTGAATTCCCCCTATAGGGAGGGAGCTATTACCATAGGTCTCATGGGAAGACTTAAGCCCGAGACCATGATAACTTTTCGTTTTGAGGTTCCCAGATGCCAAAAACACTATTCGTTCAAATTTATATATATTTATATGTCCGTTAACCCAACAACTTGAGGAAAAAACATCCGATTTCGATGAAATTTGACACAAACATGTAAAGCAACATTTATGACTTATTCCAAAAATCGGTTTTTTATTTTTTTTTACTTTAAAATTTGTAAAACACTCAAATTTGGTTTTGACTATTTTATAGAGCTTAGAAAAACAAATAGCTTAGTATTTTTAATGATTCATCTAGGAAGTGGTTGCATACAAAATAATATACCCCCGTCGCAGTAAACCTGCGTACTCAGCGAATTTTCAATGCATATATATGTGACTCACTCCTACATAGAGCTATTTACCAAGTTTCACAAAAATACATCCATAAATAAGTGATATATAGCATTTTATTTATTCTCCATAAGAATAACATTAGGGTTGAGGACGCAGGTTTGCTGCAACGAGGAAGATAAGTAATGTGTTTTTTTTGCAATTATCAATACAACTGAACCAGGTAAAGCTACATACCAAGTTATCTTAATGTAGGTTCATAATTAAGATATACAACTTTACTTATTCTCCACATGAATAACATGGGGGCCGAGTATGCAGGTTTGCTGCTACGGGGACTATCAACAAAAAACTTGTTTTTTATGCTAATATCAATATAACCCAACTAGTTGAAGCCACATACCAAGTTTCATCAATATACATTCATAAATAATCAAGATATAGAATTTTATTTATTCTCCATAAGGATAACATTGGACAACGTACTGTGTTTAGCACATTGAATTCCTCTGCAACGGTTGGACGTGGAACAACGTTAAAACACCAAAATATTTTTTTGTTGAGCTAAACACATTAATAAACATAAATATGAAGTTTTCAGTAAAACTATCTGAGAAAAATCTAAAAACCTTTTTCCCATAAGATTAACATGGGACACATTTTTTTGGATTTTTTCCGCAACCACTTAACCTAGGTTAATGATTCAAATTACTAAATTATTTGTTTTTTTAAGCTATATAAAATGGCTATAACCAAAATTTAGTGTTTTTAACATTTTTGGGTCAAATTTGCAAAAAACTGATTTTTGGAAAATTGTAAACCCCCATAAAACTCCCTTCCCATAGTGCGATCGATCTGGTTTTCAAAATTAAAGTCATAAATGCTACTCTCCACATTTTTGCCTAATTTCATCAAAATCTGGTGTTTCTTTTAAAAGTTATCGCGGTAACGGACACACACACACACACACACACACACACACACACACACACACACACACACACACACACACACACACACACACACATGTATATATATATATATATATAAATTTGAACGAATAGTGTTTTTAGCATCTGGGGACCTCAAAACGAAAAGTTATCATGGTCTCGGGCTTAAGTCTTACCATGCCACCTACGGTAATAGCTTCTTCCCTATAGGGGAAATTCGCTAAAAACGTGTTAATACAATGATTTTCCAAAAATCCAAACAAACGTGTTAACCACTATGCAACCTTTTTCTGAGGGAAAGGTTTTTAGCTTTCCCTCAGTTAATTATACTGTAAACTTCACATTTGCTTCTACCAATCAGTTCAGCTCTAAAAAACAATCATTTTGGTTTTAAATTGTGATTCTACGTCCAACCGTTGCAGAGATATTCAAGGTATTCAAAGTGCTAATCACAGTACGTTGTCCAATGTTATCCTTATGTAGGATAATTAACATTTGATATCTTGATTATTTATGAATGTATATTTATGAAACTTGGCATGTGGCCTCACCTAGTACTGTTATATTGATATTTGCATAAAAAAATTTGTTGCCGACTGTCCCCGTAGAAGCAAACCCGCATACTCAGCCCTAATGTTATTCTTATGGAGACTAAGTAATGTTTTATATCTCCTATAATTATGAACATAAATTAATACAACTTGGTATGTAGCTTCACCTGGTTAAGTTATATTAATAATTGTATAAAAACACATTTCTTATCTTTCTTGTTGCAGCAAACCTTCGTACTCACCCTTCAATGTTATTCTTTCGGAGAATAAATAAAATATTATATGTTACTTGTTTATTCATGTATTTTTATGAAATTTGGTAAGTGGCTTTATGTGGTGGTAAGAAACATTACATGCACTGGAAATTCGCTGAGCGTGCAGGTTTCCTGCGACGGGGGTATTTTTTATTATTAGTGATTGAAACAATTTTGGCACCTAGAAAAAGTACATGAATAAATATGTGTCCAAGATCGGTCCGGAAAATGTTGACGATCCCACACAATGTAGGCCTATCTTTAAATTTTTAATGGAGTGGCATTTTCTTCGAGAAAGGGGAAGTTTAGTTAATTAATCTGCGGGAACTATACATTTTTTAACTAGTTTCCGTCTCCCAAATTTCAGTTTATTTTAGGTGAAGTGTTGAAGTGCCAAGGTCCCTACACTTTGTACAGGTTTGCTGAGTCGATTTTTTTAAGGTTTTCTAGTTAACCGGAAGAGACCTCGTAGAAACAGCTGTAAGGTTACGTGATCACCAATCCAATCTGCAGTGTTGCTGGATAAACGATATTTATCGTACGCCTACCATATTTGTACGCCTCCGCCTCATCATGGTAATAAAAATAAACATTGTTTAACTCCTTACATTCTTTGATCAGCTGTTATTTTATGGTACTAATATATTGTTTTGATTTATTTGTATTATTTTTTAGATTAATGAATTAAGGGTTTAAATTTTCTTTCCGCATATCTAGTGAAAATTTAAAAATAGTTGTACCATTATTATACCCTTAAGGTTGGCAACACTTTATAGTATGTTGTTGATTTATGCATCAGCTGGACGCCCTCAAAAGACATCTTTGCTGCGAACATTACTCTTGTGGAAATAATCATACCTGGTCTGAAAGCTCTACGAACCTTGTTGAAGTACTTCGCTTGGTAACAAACAGATACATACTCATCGATGTGAATATTAAGATTTATCATCCTTACTTATATTAGGGGTTAATCATACAGTTGAACCTCACTTTTTCTAAATTCAGGGGACAGCCTATTTATTTCGAATTAAAGGAAGTTTGAAATATATATCGAGAGTTTGAATTACAGAGGTTAATGTGAATGAAGAGACAAAGATAACAAACGTCAAAGAATGCAGATCTGTAGGAAACTGAGTATACGAATTAGTTCATGTTTCAATAGGCTTTTTGGCGCTTAGTTCGAATTTCAGAGATTTACGGTAGCACAGTTCGTACTGTAGAGATTGACTTCGAATTTTAGAGGTAACGTTTCGAATTAAAGCAAAAAAATTGAATTTTAGAGGCTACATAATGCGTTGAAACACTTAGAATTATCGGTATATTATGTTTTGTATATTAGAGGTTTTCTGAGAGGAACAGACAACCTATAGACTAATTATAGAGGTTTTCAAATTATCGAGGTTCGAATTAGTCAGGTTCTACTGTAGAATAAGTAAGATCGTTAAATTAACGCCTTCCCAGAAGATGAAAGGCAAATTTTAATGAAATGTGCTCAAAAGTTACTGCAAATACAATTAATTTACTAATCTCATATAAATGTCACTCCATATCTCGATCGTTAAATTTATCGTATAAACATAAACGAGTGAAGTTTATTAAATCGTCTAAAATTAGGGACGTTACTAACAAAAAAGGTTAGTTAACTTATAAGTAAACGAGTTTGTACAAATATTCAAAAAGGTAATTTTCTTACTCAAACCAGAGTCAGGCCAGTTTGCAATGTCGCGTCGCTATTTTTCGGCGAACACGGCTCTGGATAATTAATCAACACGAGGGCAACGCGCCCCACGCAACGCTCACAGGTGACCCTCGAATTGCGTTAACTATGTATTTGACTGCAAATAGTATAACTCTAATTTGGTACGTATACAAATTAAATCTAAATAAACTGTAAAGTCGCAGAGTATAAACGAAAAAGTTTCATATACATATATATCTATATATTATGTTCTTAATATGTACGCGGTATTTAATTAGTCTTTGTTATTACTTTACGATTCCTGGGAGAGGAGGTTTCAGTGGGGTTTCTACGCGTGATACACTAGGAGTCCCACACTTCCATCCACACAGCCATCTGATACACTA
This sequence comes from Allygus modestus, assembly GCA_963675035.1. NCBI lineage: Eukaryota > Metazoa > Arthropoda > Insecta > Hemiptera > Cicadellidae > Allygus > Allygus modestus. Next base: position 335,902,372 of record OY776111.1, read on the forward strand.
GGAGTCCCACACTTCCATCCACACAGCCATCTGATACACTAGGAGTCCCACACTTCCATCCACACAGCCATCTGATACACTAGTAGTCCCACACTTCCATCCACACAGCCATCTGATACACTAGGAGTCCCACACTTCCATCCACACAGCCATCTGATACACTAGGAGTCCCACACTTCCATCCACACAGCCATCTGATACACTAGGAGTCCCACACTTCCATCCACACAGCCATCTGATACACTAGGAGTCCCACACTTCCATCCACACAGCCATATGATACACTAGGAGTCCCACACTTCCATCCACACAGCCATCTGATACACCAGGAGTCCCACACTTCCATCCACACAGCCATCTGATACACCAGGAGTCCCACACTTCCATCCACACAGCCATCTGATACACCAGGAGTCCCACACTTCCATCCACACAAACATCTGATACACCAGGAGTCCCACACTTCCATCCACACAGCCATCTGATACACCAGGAGTCCCACACTTCCATCCACACAGCCATCTGATACACTAGGAGTCCCACACTTCCATCCACACAGCCATCTGATACACTAGGAGTCCCACACTTCCAGCCACACAGCCGGATGTGTTAATCTTTTGTTCTCATCTCCCTAAAAGTGATGATTTATTTAGTACATACATATATTACATTGAAGTACCTGGGGGCCGAGCTTTGCTCGGGGGAAGGCCAGTCAGTTTGTTTAGATGACTTGGAGTAATATTTCACCACTTCCACCTACTGATAATCAGATCTGTGTAACTCATTTGCCTCTTTTCTACATTTGTAAGGTCACTCCAGTTGTTATTTATAGCTCAATGTCCCTTTGATTTATTTTACTAATCTATATACGTAATCTTCACTCAAATATTTTATCTCTGTTCTCAGGAAACCACATGTTAATAATCATATACAACATGAGTATTACTTTGACAGTTTCCTAGTTGATTATGAACAGCTGTTCCAATTCTTTTGTTTTGATTTGAAACTCCATAAGCCCAATGTTAATTTTTTTAACTTTTCATTTTAGTTTTTTTAAATTATTTGATTTTTTCTGGGGATGAGGCCTGTCTAGAACTTATTTTTATCCCAGAAAGTACTTATTTCCAACATTTGAAGGAAATCGTTGGAGCCGTTTTTGAGATCCGTGTTGCAAGCAAGCAAGCAAACCTTACTCATATTAGATAGAGTAGTACCTGGGGGGCCGAGCTTTGCTCGGGGAAGGCCAGTCAGTTTTCTTAGATGACTTGGAGTATATTTCACCACTTCCCCCTACTGATAATCAGATTTGTATAACTCATTTGCCTCTTTTCTACATGTTTAAGGTCACTCCAGTTGTTATTTATAGCTCAATGTCCCTTTGATTTATTTTACTACTCTATATATGTAATCTTAACTCAAATCTTTTAATCTCTGCTCTCAGGGAACCACATGTTAATAATCATAAACAACATGAGTATTACTTTGACAGTTCCCTGGTTGATTATGAACAGCTGTTACAATTCTTTTGTTTTGATTTGAAACTCCATAAGCCCAATGTTAATTTTGTTAACTTTTCATTTTAGTTTTTTTACATTATTTGATTTTTCCTAGGGTTGAGGCCTGTCTAGAACTTATTTTTATCCCAGAAATTAGTTATTTCGATCATTTGAAGGAAATCGTTGGAGCCGTTTGTGAGATCCGTGTCGCAAGCAAGCAAGCACGCAAGCAAGCAAACCTTACTCAGATTAGAGTATAGGATAGGATAGGATAGTAAAGTATAAAAGGCAAATCTTTTAATTACTTTACTTGGCATTTGATGATGTAATTTGTTATCTACACATAAATAAGTTTAATATTTACATTGGAGAGGATTTTGCAAATCATATCGCAATCATGTTCGTTATAGTTCGTATATATGTGTCAAAATTCAGAAAATGTAAAATTATCTTAGGTCTTCAACTTGTTGGCAATAAAAGTTCTAGCGTTTATTTATGGCAGACGATTAAATTATTTTCTCATGTGATTATACAAACATGTGTATGTCAGCAGTCAAAGTTCATCAGTTTCTCCGCAGAATGCGATTCAAACTAATGTTTTTCGCTCACCACGAATCTCCCCGTTGTAACCGGGATAGTTAGGCCTCGTCATGTTTAAATGTAGTATTTTGATGTATATACTTCCAAAATTAGTTATCTAGCCTTTTATAATTGTAAATCCCCGTGCAAGTAACAGGACAACAATTAGTTACAAACATCTGAAACAAATATTCCTTGTTCAAATAACCTATTCTCAGCGTACAGAGAAAATTAAACAATAAACCTATTGTTATTACTTATCTGACGTGAGTATAAACAATAAACCTATTGTTATTACTTATCTGACGTGAGTATTTGCACGGGGTTGCAAACAGCTGACCAGCTCTGCAAAACCAGCTGATTTGGCTTCTGGCCACGGAGTACGGCCAACAATAACTCATACTCGGAGTAACAAAACACGTCAAGTGTTCTGTTTTTACTCGAGCGGGTGTGGGCGATCGAATAGTTCTGCTTTATACTCATACTCTGGTTGGAAGTTGGAACCAGACCATAATCCGATCTGACCACAGGAAAAAAGAACTAGGAACAGCATAGATCTCAGTTCGATACACTACTTCTACTATTGTAAAGTGCGTTACATGAGTAACCAACAGGCGGCCATTTTGGTTGTTCAAATATCTTAAAAACCGTAATATTTAGGAAAATCTGTAAGGAATAACAAGGTTGTGTCATTTTGTCTTAAAAATAATGATATGAAGATTTTAACTATAGGATCATCTGAGAAATTGTGATTTTATAAGTTAAAACATAATATTTTAGTCTACAAGTGAAAAACTAGGCCGTCCATAAGCCCAATGTTAAAATTAGCATTAGTTTTATGGACCGCCTGTTTTTTCACTTGTAGACTAAAAAATCATGTTTTAATTTATAGAAATCACAATTTCTCAGTTATTTGTGATCCTATAGTTAAATCTTCATATTGTTATTTTGAGGACAAAATGACACAACCTTTTTGTTCCTTACAGTTTTTCCTAAATATTACGGGTTTTAAGATATTTAGCTTTTAAAAACCAAAATGGACGCCTTTTTAAAGGGTACAAAGTGGGAACTTGATATTCCATACCGAAATGGGTCTTTGTAATACATGTACCAAGTTTTAAGTTGATATCTTCAGATGTTCCTAAGATATAACATATAAAGTAGAACACACAAGCAGACACATAGACTGTAAACGAAGCTAGATAAGACTTATGTTCATAGGAACTATTTTGCTTATATTGACCAAAGTAACCATATTACAGACACCCTTATAGATATACAGAAGTGACCAATAGACAGTACCGGCAGTATTGTGACTCGTATAATAGAGGCCTCTAAACTAAGTCAGCTGCTTATTACCCAGAGCTACTAATACTACCAAATATTACATGTCAGTTCTAACTAAAGTAACTTTTCCTTTTAGCGAATTTCCCCTATAGGGAAGAAGCTATTACCGTAGGTCTCATGGTAGGACTTAATCCCGAGACCATGATAACTTTTTGTTTTGAGGTCCCCAGATGCCAAAAACACTATTCGTTCAAATTTATATGTGTGTGTGTGTGTGTGTGTGTGTATGTGTGTGTGTGTGTGTGTGTGTGTGTGTGTGTGTGTGTGTGTGTGTGTGTGTGTGTGTGTGTGTGTGTGTGTGTGTGTGTGTGTGTGTGTGTGTGTGAGTCCGTTAACTCGATAACTTGAGTAAAAAACATCCGATTTCGATGAAATTTGGCATAAACGTGTAAAGACACATTCATGACTAAGTTCGAAAACCAGAAAGATCGGACTATGGGAAAGGGGTTTTATGGAGGTTTTAAATTTTCCCAAAATTAGTTTTTTGAATTTTTACCCTAACATTTTTAAAACACTCAATTTTGGTTTTGACCATTTTATAGAGCTTGAAAAAACAAATAATATGGTATTTTGAATTATAATAACCTAGGTTAAGTGGTTGCAGAGAAAATCCAAAAAACGTGTTCATAAAATCTCCCATGTTAATCTTAATGGAAAAATGGTTTTAGCTTTTCCACACTTAATTTTACTGTAATCTTCACGTTTGCTTTTACCAATAAGTTCAGCTCCACAAAACAATAATTTTGGTGTAAAAACTGTGACTCTACGTCCACTCATTGCAGAGAAATTCAAAGTGGTAAACACAGTACGTTGTCCAATGTTATCCTTATGGAGAATAAATCAAATTTTATATCTCGATTATTTATGAATATATTGATGAAACTTGGTATGTGGCTTCAACTAGTACTGGTATATTGATATTTGTATAAAAAAATGATTTTTTGTTGATTTTCCCCATAGCAGCAAACCTGCATACTCAGCCCTAATGTTATTCTTATGGAAAATAAATAAATTGCTATGTATCACTTATTGATAAACGTATTTTTATGAAACTTGGTAAATGGCTTTATAAGGTAGTGAGAAACATATACATGCATTTGAAATTCGCTTAGTATGCAGGTTTGCTGCGACGGGGGTATTTTAATTTGGATTAAGCTGTCGGTGATTGGGTGGTGATTGATAAGCATAACGGTCAAGACGACGGACCCCGGGTCTATGATGTCAACAGGACTGACTGTGGCCCAATCATAGTCGATTCCTGATACAATTGTATCAGTACATTTCGTCTAGTACTGTGACGCCCCCCTTGCTTTGCTGGATACGTTTTGCGAATTTCCCCTGCAGGGAAGAAGCTATTACCGTAGGTCTCATGGTAAGAATTAAGCCCGAGACCATCATAACTTTTCGTTTTGAGGTCCCTAGATGCCAAAAACACTATTCGTTCAAATTTATATATGTGTCTGTCTGTCACACATATATATATATATGTGTCCGTTAACCCGATAACTTGAGTAAAAAATTCAATTAAATTTGGCACAAACATGTAAAGCAACATTTATGACTTTAAATTCGAAAACCAGAAAGATTTGACCATGGGAAGGGGGGGGGAGTTTATGGGGTTTCAAAATTTTCCAAAAAACGGTTTTATGCATTTTTGATCCTTAAATTTGTAAATCATTCAATTTTGGTTTTGACCATTTTATAGAGCTAAAAAAACAAATAATATAGTATTTTGAATTATTAACCTAGGTTAAGTGGTTGCGGAGAAAATCCAAAAAACGTGCTCATAAAATCTGCCATGTTAATCTTATGGTAAAAAGGTTTTTTCTTTTCCTCAGTTCATTTTAATGTAAACCTCACATTTTCTTTTACCAATCAGTTCAGCTCTGCAAAAAAATCATTTTGGTGTTTAAATTGTGATTCTACGTCCAACCGTTGCAGAGATATTCAAAGTGCTAAACACAGTACATTGTCCAATGTTATCCTTATGGAGAATGATTAAAATTTGATATCTCGATTATTTATGAATATATGTTGATGAAACTTGGCGTGTGGCTTCATCTAGCACTGGTATGTTTATAATTGCACAAAAAAATTGTTTGCCAATTTTCCCTGCAGCAGCAAACCTGCATACTCAGCCCCCATGTTATTCTTATGGAGAATAAGTAGAATGTAATGTATTATAAACATAATTAATTATGAACATAAATTAATAAAACTTGGTATGCATCTTCAACTTGTTAAGTTGAATTGATAATTGCATAAACATTTTTTGTGTTCCTTGTTGCAGCAAACCTGTTTACTCAGCTTTCAATGTTATTCTTATGGGGAATAAGTAAAATGCTATATATATATCACTTATTTATTCGTGTATTTTTATGAAACTTGGTGAGTGGCTTTATGTGGTAGTGAGAAACATATACATGCATTGGAAATTCGCTGAGTACACAGGTTTGCTGCTATGGGGGTATTGGAATATGTACTTTAGGCACGTGGATGGTTAAAAATGGCCGCCAACCTCTCAGAAAGATCTTTGCGTGGAATGTATCCGGCGTATCTTACTCGCCAGAAGCTTGCTATAGGTCCAGAGCGTGTCCAACCCACGTCACGTCGGCGTCATCGCCTTGACCGCTATGCCAACTGCCAACTGCCAGCGACCGACAAATAGCCGTAACGACTTCGTTTAAAAATTACTAAGTGGTTGGGGACTCATATCGCTTCTCTAACGTGGTGTAATGTCGCCTATCAAAGATTTTCTTATATGAATATTGCTCAACGTTTTGTTTAGTTCACCATAATGCGTCATCGCATATTTTAAAACAAACCATTTTTACATTCATTTATCGTTTATAGTTTGCTGGCAGCACTCTAATCGAACTTTTTATAAAATTTACTTACCCACACAATTCTTACTTGCAAATTGCAAAACAATTTATCGTTGGTATGTTAATAAATAACATGAACAATTGTTTACAAAACCAAGTCCAACTCTCTCAGCAAGTACACTGACTGAGACCCACAGAAAGCACAGTATAGGCAATGGATTACTACCCCCTATCACGGGATTGGTGAAGGCTAGTCACACACTTGGACATGGTAAATTACATTGAGTGTGAAATCTGTTTAGAACGGTCTACTATTAAGTACGCCCATGATAATTGTTGCGACATCCAGTCAGCTGATGAGGTGCTGGTGCACCTGTTGGGCAAGACCACGTGGCCGAAGGATTGGCGCGAACATTGTCCGCCATCTTGAATTCGTCCCGGGTTATTTTTATTCCCGCCAACACGTCGAGAGTATTCTTGTCGCCCGCTTTATTCTTTCAGCCATTATGAAAAAGTCTGAAATCTTGTTTCTACAAAATTTTGAATAAAGAAGTATTTTTGTAAGGGGTTGGACCTTTGTAGATCCTATCAAATGTTAAGAATTACATAAGTACATTATCAGCTTCACCAGCCAGCCAGCTGAACCGTTAGCGTCTTGGATTTCGGTGAAAGGAAAGGGGAACATCACGGGTTCGATCACCGAGCTTCACAGCGTTCAAGCTGGTAATGTTACCAGACTGAAACGTACTAGGTAAAAGGGGTCCCACTGAGTTACGGTTATATTACATCCAAATGTATAGTTTTACATATCGCAAAATGATAACATGTAAAAATATAAAATAACATTTATATTTGAATAAAACTTGGTTTACGTAGGCTGGGATCTGGCGTTAGTTCAAAAACTGATCCTCATGTTATTCCCATGGAAAACACGGGGTATTATGACCAAAACCGGCATAATGCCGCATTAATGGTTCGCACATTATGATTGTGTGAAATCGTTCACTATTTACATGGAACGGGAAGTAGGACGTGGATTCACACGTTTAGTCAAACTTAAACAATTACAAGACATGTCAGAACTGTTAACAATTACCATTTATAAATTATCGTCATTTTAAACTCCAAAAATAGTTGTCCATGAAGGTGAGATATTCTCAATACTGTTTTGTGGTCATAAATTGTATAAATAGTAAGTAATCAGGTTGAAGTGGTATTTATGCTTGACCTTCCAACTTCCTGTCATTTTCTCTCACACCGGAAATGTACAGGCATTACATGTTTTGCACGTGGGTAAATTATATGTGAGTACCCAGTTATGTGTAGTATGGACTCGGCGTAACATCTTCTTGATAGCGTAACAACCATTCACAATAACAGATATGGCAGTGGCACATTTTCCCTTTCACACCTAAATTGACTGCAAATTATGGGTTAATGTTAAAAGAGGTAACAAATCGTTTAGTTTATTACAGTCTCATGTGGACACTCTTATTTCGTGGACACTATAACTGTCTCGTCTTTGGCCAAGAAATGCAACTTTGTTTGGCGATTATCAAGCGGGCAATTGTTTGTTTTACACGACATAAAATGTGTTTTCTGCGTAAAATATGAAACCCCGTGACACAGTACCAATTATTTAACCATTTACAGACATTCTTACTAAATTAGAAATGTACTAGTAAGTGGCTAGTAGGGGCGATAGCTCTTAATCCTGAAGTGTTTAAGAAAATTCCTGATCCTGATGGTTACTACTCAACGTATATTACGGAATTAAGTGCTTTGATTTTTATTTCATGTACGCTTATCTTATATCTATAAAAAGCAAAGCCCTGGCTGACTGACTCACTCACTCATCACTAATTCTCCACCTTCCCATGTATGTAGAGAGCTGAAATGTTGAACACTGATTCTTTAGGCATAAAATAGGAAAACTAAATGGTTTTCATCCTGATCTGACCTTAGGGCTCCGCCAGAGACCCCATGTATTCCTTATGGGCATTCAATTTTGTTTGAGCTGATGAAAATACAAACAGCTGATCTTGATTCGTAGTAGTTCCACCGGCTAACCACAGAATGCAGCACACACAACTGTAATAGTTTTACCATTGAGTATACACTAACTCTGTATATTCAATGGGTTTACTTTCTCCCCCTATACATAGTATATGGAGAAAGTATTGTTTTCGTCAACATTTGAGTTGTTAGTGGAAATATTCGTTTTGGTGCTCCCTGAACCCAAAAAAGTGGTTTTTACGTGGTGTGTGTGTGTGTGTGTGTGTGTGTGTGTGTGTGTGTGTGTGTGTGTGTGTGTGTGTGTGTGTGTGTGTGTGTGTGTGTGTGTGTGTGTGTGTGTGTGTGTGTGTGTGTGTGTGTGTGTGTGTGTGTGTGTGTGTGTGTGTGTGTGTGTGTGTGTGTGTGTGTGTGTGTGTGTGTGTGTGTGTGTGTGTGTGTGTGTGTGTGTGTGTGTGTGTGTGTGTGTGTGTGTGTGTGTGTGTGTGTGTGTGTGTGTGTGTGTGTGTGTGTGTGTGTGTGTGTGTGTGTGTGTGTGTGTGTGTGTGTGTGTGTGTGTGTGTGTGTGTGTGTGTGTGTGTGTGTGTGTGTGTGTGTGTGTGTGTGTGTGTGTGTGTGTGTGTGTGTGTGTGTGTGTGTGTGTGTGTGTGTGTGTGTGTGTGTGTGTGTGTGTGTGTGTGTGTGTGTGTGTGTGTGTGTGTGTGTGTGTGTGTGTGTGTGTGTGTGTGTGTGTGTGTGTGTGTGTGTGTGTGTGTGTGTGTGTGTGTGTGTGTGTGTGTGTGTGTGTGTGTGTGTGTGTGTGTGTGTGTGTGTGTGTGTGTGTGTGTGTGTGTGTGTGTGTGTGTGTGTGTGTGTGTGTGTGTGTGTGTGTGTGGATGTACAGAGCTAGAGCCCCAACCTATGGACCGATTTTTATGAAATTTGGTATGTAGGTACTAATCCTCAATATCTCTAGGTGTTTTTTTCATTTTTTGAATTTTTTTATTTTTAAGGGTAATTATCCCCCAAAACTGCCAAAAAACATGAAAAAATCAAGATTTCTCAAAAACGGCTCTAACGATGTTGATTAAACTTTAGTGGTTTGTGGAACTTTAGGTTTCCAACAAAATGACACCACCCGCGTTTATGGAAAAATTCGGGTTCAGAAATTACAAGACTTAAAACATCCAAAATTCAGTTTTTTTGGATTTTTCATAAAAAATCATAAATTAAAAAAATACTATTCACTATTAAAAAAAGCTCGCAAAATTATATAAATTAGTATTTTGAATTACTATTCTACGATTTCTAGTTGCGGAGAAAATTGAAATTTTCATTTAGCAGTAAACACAGTACGTTGTCCACTGTTATTCTTATGGGGAATACAAAACTAACTATTTCTCTCTTATTTACTGATCAATTTCATTAAAACTTTATATGCAGGTCAAGTTAGCATTGACCAACAGAGGATGATCGAAATATGTTGCCATTTAACCCTGGGGGGGCAAGGGGGCATTTCCCCTCTCAAAACCACTGTGTTTAGCAATGGACTCTATAGTGCCTACCAAAAAGTAATTTGGGTGGATATTTCTGAAAACAACTATTTTAGAAATTTTTCTGTACATTTATCTGTACTTCATATTTCATATTTAGTAAATACAAATATTTTTTCCATCAAAGATTGGCTAAAAGGGAGAAAGTATGTGTCAGTTTCCTGATACCGTTTATAAACCATTTGCGGGGTGAAGCCTGCGGCTATCAGCTAGTCTTTATATATAATTATGTAAGCGAAATTGTTAAGTCAAATTTGTGTGAGTTTGACAAATCACATGATGATGGGAGACGGCTTAAATTAAAGGTCTTTATCCCAGGGACTCAGGAAGAATAGCAGTATTTGCAAAAAGGTACCAGCAAATAATAAGAAACTATTGCCCCCTCAAGGCACTAGTTTAGTTTAATTAATTTAAGAAATCCGTTCTGTCGAATTTGGATTCTATCTCAGTTGGATTGTATTCTTCGAAATAGCCTTACCGGTTCTTAACTTTCACGGTTAAATGTGAAAGCGAGAAACTTCAATGTCGACGATAAAAGGTCCAGTCGACTCTTTTTTTACACTAACCTCCCCCTCTTAGAGATTTGCACGCAAACTTCACCGCAATACAAGAGAATTGTCCTGGAACCATACATCTGTACAATGTAAGTGATGAGTATCTTGTACTGAATTAAGTGAGTCTTGCAACAGAAGCACGAATAGCGCAGCGATACGAAGTCCTACTGATAAAGAGTTCACGTCACTGATAACGGGGGTGCGATAACCAGAGGCCGCGGGTCGGAGCCGCTGTAATCACGAGAGGGCAAAGGTCAAACACACCGATAAAACGTCACACTGTGGGGACCCGAGACAGGTACCCAGGCACTGAGCAAATATTCTAGAAATTGCAAATTTTTCATAATCTTTTTAAATCGAAAAATACACTAAACATATTTTATGTAGAAAACTCCAGATCGGAAATGTCCGGATTCTGCCTGTATTTATTTATTTTAATACATTTGTTGCTTGAAGTGGGGAACCAAATACAGTAGAACTTGTTTAAAGTGCAGGGGTAAAAGTTATAAAATCGCGGAAGAATAAACGCAACTTGTTTATACCCCTCCCAATGGGACCTCTATATTATATACAAATAGGAAATTTTAGAACTCACGAACAACCATAGTCATTATATAATTTTTATATAAACATATACGTATAAGTTTATCTACTGTATTTTCAAGTGCCAGATATGGCAAAGAAAATTATTATATACTCGTAATAAAACGTAATAAAACACTATATGACCTTTCATATAACAAACTATTCTTAACAGTAATTAACGAACGCAAAACAAAATATAAAAATCCAATTACATTATGCTAAGCCGCTGCGACTGTGTTAAACAGAATGTTTTGCACAAAAAGAAACTTTTTAAGGAATTTTTGAATATTCAGACCAAGTTTAATTACTGTATCTTTAAACTATTATGAGAAATTAAAGTTTTTGTGAAAATACATAAAGTCTTACAGACAGAAAACGGATCGAATTAGGATACGTGTTGTTTGTTTGTACCTGCTAAATAACCCGGTAATTTTGGTGCAATGGAAACGGGAAACTCCGCATATTAACAACAGCTGGACTCAAATTTACTAAAACTGGTTATGCTGGTAAAGAAATTGTAAAAAGTAAAGCGTGATTAATAAATTAAAAATATTATCATTCCTCACACAATCTATTTATTTACTAACTCAAAAGTAATTATGAAATAAAAAACTAAGTTTCGTCGTAACAATCTACATGTGTTTAAAGTTGTTTGTGATGATTATTCGTGGAAGAAAATAGTTAAAAGTTGTGGACTATGAAGCTACGTTTATGGACTTGAACAACAGTAAGGTTGGTTGGACCATGAAATGAAAGCAAGGCAAGTGGTGAAATGTTAGTTTACTTTATTTGTAAGTGAAGCATTTGGCGCCGCTGAACAACCGGTGATTCTTATTACCGCGACTCGTGTACATTATTGCTAACTAAAATTAGATTGATTACAACTCAACTAAGCAACCCGTTTGGACAGAGCTCAAGCCATTTCCCTTAACTATGGCACTAAACAAGAAGATAATTTGTGACTGAAATATCAATTAAAACCTATTGTCTTTAAATTAAATGTTCTACATTTTTCACCATCACAAAAAACCAAAACGCTGCTCTTTTGGTTTTGAATTAGTCTTGAACTCATACATAAAAATAGGTAAATTGATAATCAAACGTATAACTTATTTAGAGACATTACACTTTTTAAAACAGACCACACAATTAGTCCTCACATATAAGAATGCATTTAATTCCACGAAATTCTAAATATTTACATAACAGGTTTATTTGCAAACCGTACTCGTCCAATCTAAAAAGACATAGTGATACGACATGTAAACAAAAATGGTTTACCAAAATTAGTATGTTTCGTATTAATTTATTTTACTCAACAATTCCACAAGCAATCCAATTTAACAGGATTATTTTCTTGTCAATGCACTACTGAAACGTTATCAGGGAGATTCGCCAGAAACTTTCCTCGTCCCCCTCCTCCCAACCTCAACCCCTTAGTAATTAATTTCGCCACCAGGGCGCACACCAGTCGGTTAATATCAGCGTCACTTTGTTGTTTATCAGTTGACCTTGTGAGAACGTAAACAAGAAAGTGGCGTAGCATTTGGAGTAGAAAGTAATTTGTATTTAAACTAGCGGTTTGCCCTTTAATCCCATAATACTGCGGTCAGCTCAAAATCTAAAAAATAATGTTTTTTTTATAGATTGGAATACTAGGTCGAAGATCTTTGCTGTAAGGAGGTAATTAAGTAATATTAACAATTATTTGTACCTTCATCCCTTTTAATGGCAAGTAAATTAGTTATTTAATTCATTGGTTTTGTTATTCGCTGTTGACGGACGAATTCGTGTGCACTTCCGTCTTTCCAGAGAAAGATACACGCATAACAACATTACTGCACATCAACATTATTCATCAGCTCACACCTGTTTTGTTCATTGAGACAGGGTTGTATGCTCAGGAGGCGTTACGGTAAATTATAATGTTACAGTAGGCCCTATATTGCAATATCATTCGCCTCAATGTCTTTTCAATACATTTCAAGGATGCTTAGCTCCATAGTCAAGTAGACAACGTGAACGTGCCCAGCTCACATATAAGAATAACACGTTCTGACATTCACGTTGTACAATCAAAAGTTGCATTTCACTCTCATATTTTCACGCTCATAATGCTTATTTTCTCATAATACACGCTATAATTTTTTCCACTGCATCATATTCATCATATTACAAAGTATAGATTTATTGGTGGATACAAGTTTTAATTAGTACAGTAATTTATTTATTACAAACAGCGAGGTTTTGTGACTGCGGTGGATTGGGCCGTACACCGCTTTGGCATAGTAAATTTTAACATTTCGAGAGGGATTACAACCCCCTGACCCACATTCCTGACAGAAGTGCCAGAACTGACTCGGGGTACAAGTTACAAGTTAAAGTTACAGTATAAAACATCAACAATCAGGGACTCCGTTACGGTTCCCTGGCCATGATGACCCAGAGGCTCGGACTGTGAGTCACGGCAGCAGCGGTGACTGGATGATGATACAACTGTTTGCGGTCGAACGTTTATTGTTTACGGACCACTTTCGAGCGTGGTTAATAAGACGCTTGTCTGAGTTTAGGTAAAATATCACAATAACATTGTTTACGAACCACTTTCGAGCGTGGTTAATAAGACGCTTGTCTGAGTTTAGGTAAAATATCACAATAACATTGTTTATGAACCACTTTCGAGCGTGGTTAATAAGACGGTTGTCTGAGTTTAGGTAAAATATCACAATAACATTGTTTACGAACCACTTTCGAGCGTGGTTAATAAGACGCTTGTCTGAGTTTAGGTAAAATATCACAATAACATTGTTTACGAACCACTTTCGAGCGTGGTTAATAAGACGCTTGTCTGAGTTTAGGTAAAATATCACAATAACATTGTTTACGAACCACTTTCGAGCGTGGTTAATAAGACGCTTGTCTGAGTTTAGGTAACATATCACAATAACATTGTTTACGAACCACTTTCGAGCGTGGTTAATAAGACGGTTGTCTGAGTTTAGGTAAAATATCACAATAACATTGTTTACGAACCACTTTCGAGCGTGGTTAATAAGACGGTTGTCTGAGTTTAGGTAAAATATCACAATAACATTATTTACGAACAACTTTCGAGCGTGGTTAATAAGACGGTTGTCTGAGTTTAGGTAAAATATCACAATAACGTTTTCAATTATAAACAAACTGTTCCAGCAATGTGTATGAATGACAGATGTTGTGGGTGGCCGGTGTCTGGAGATGGCAATGGAGTCAAGAGTCATGGGTGAGGTAAAGAAAATCGTTTTGCAGATATAAAATAACTTTTAGGTTTAACTAAATAAGTACTTTGATCCAGCAGCCTTTATCACTGATTAAAAAAACTTTTACCTACCAAAAAACTAGAAGACTCAAAACTGTAAATGTATTTTATTTATTAATTAACACGATTTTATTAGCTCGCTTTCTTCTCCGTTCGGTACAAATTTTCCAATCGATTTTAAACTAACTTCCCGATGAGCTAGAGACTTGAAACTTGACATATAGCTCAGAAATGGATGACAATGCAATATATAATCATTTTATTGAATATAAAATATTGCAATATACAATTATTTTTTGTAATATTTTATCTATGTTTAAACTTACAATAACCTAAAATGTAAACATAAACAAACATTTCAAAGTAAACCTAGAACATCTGATTACAGATAAAACAATTTTTTTATAACTTTATTTAACTTTACAATCTGTTCTTAACTAGTTTGAACAATGAGTAAATGAGTAAATAATTTGTGAGATATAATACAGAAAATAACATTAAAACTTGAGCTAGTTGCTAACCACTGTTAGCGCTAACAAAAATCACTAAACAAATTTGAAAGGCAAGTCCAAGATTGTGGATCGTTTCAATCTGTACACAGCGGTTGAATTGTCGAGCAAGTTCATAGCAAGATGATTCGGGTGGTTTTCTAATTTGACAATATATTTTGCACTGAACCTAGTGATCTCTTCTTTAACTGTTGGGATGTTTAAGTCATGATGTAGGGTTCTATTGGATACAAACCAAGGTGCTTTGGCAATTTTTCTTAGCATTTTTGATTGATACCTTTGGATTATCTCCACGTTTGAGTTACTCGCGGAGCCCCAAAGTTGCACACCATAAGTCCAAACTGGCTTTAAAATAGTTTTGTATAACAATAATTGGTTTTCCAAAGTTAGTTTTGATTTAATTCCGAGTAGCCAATTTAGTTTGTTTACTTTTAAATTTAGTTGCTGCTCTTCATCCAAATGTGAGTTTTCCACGTTAGTTTACTATCAATATGCATACCTAAATATTTAACTTCAATTACTTGAGGTAGTTGATTATTATTTATTGTTACTGGAGGACAAGAATTTTGATTTAAAGTAAAAGTTATATGAGCTGATTTAATTTCGTTTATTTTTATTCTCCATGTCTTAAACCAGTTTGTAATTATGTCCAAGCTTTGTTGCAAATGGACAGAAGCTTGAGCTGGGTCAGTATTAACGGATAAAATTGCAGTGTCATCTGCCAAAGTTGTAATTTCAGTATGTTCACTTCCTGGGAGGTCTGCAGTGTAGAGGATGTATAAAAAAGGTCCAAGTACACTTCCTTGAGGAATTCCCGACTCTATAGGATGCAGTTGAGTAATGATATCTTGATATTTAGTTTGAAAAGATCTATCCATAAGACTATCCATAAGATCTATCCATAAGACTTTAATATAGGGAAAAGAGAATGTGGTAGATACTTCTTAATTTTGTACAAGCCAGTATGCCATACCTTATCAAACGCTTGGCTGACATCTAAAAAGGCAGCCGAGCAGTAGTTTTTATATTCTAAACACTGTCGTACTATGTCAACTACCCTGTGGACTTGTTCTACTGTACTGTGTTTCTGCCTGAAACCAAACTGATGGCCAGGAATCACTACATCTACATCAATCAGAGTTTGTAATCTTTTGAGAAAATGTTTTTCAAATACCTTTGATATGACTGGTAAAAGACTTATAGGTCGGTACGAATTCAGTTGGTTTAGAGGTTTCCCTGGTTTTGGTATGACAATTAACTGAGCTTTTTTAAATTGAACAGGAATTCAATCTAATCTCAAAATAGAATTAAATAATAAAGTTAAGAATATTAAACCTTTTCTTGGAAGTTCCTTCAACAATTTTCCTGTAATTAAATCGTAGTCAGGAGATTTATTAGGATTAAGCTCGTTGGTTATGACTGATCGAACTTCAGATGGTTTAAATTTTCGTAACGGAAAATCAAGTTGAAGTGGAGAATCTAGAAACTCTTGCAATTCCTCTTCGTTGTCAATTAAAGCATCGTTCGGTTTGAAAACATTTGAAAAGTATTGTGCAAATGCTTCAGATTTTTCAGTATTACTTTTCGCCCAGCTTCCATCAGATTTCAGAATAGGTGAAATGGATATTTTGGGTCGCTTCATCCTTTTCGTGGTCTTCCATAGCGAATAGTCTGTAGCCTCGGTAGCTGTCAGAGATTGGGTGTACTCTTCAAACCACTGGTTTTTCGTAATGAACAATAATCTTTTTAAATGTTGAGCTGCTCTATTAAAATTTGCCTTGTCCAATGGATTCCTGCTATTTTTCCATACCCTTCTTAGTCTCCTTTTTTCAGCGATCTTTTTCTTGATATAAATAGGGTATTTAAGTCCTAATTTGGTAAATTTTGAATAATGGGTTACGGGCGTAGACGAATTTGCAGAATTGTTAAGGCAATCGATAAAGTAATCTACAGCATGTTCTAAATTTTCTGTTATGCAGTTGGACGTTTAAATTTATGTTTTCATTTATTAATTGGCGAAATTGGTTCCAATCAGTATTCTTGCTGTACAAAGTTTCTCTCGGCAATTTTTGAAACACTTCTGTGTTAACGATTAGTATAATCGGCGAATGATCAGAGGATAGGTCGAGACAGGATTGGATATCTGTGTAATTTTGGTTAATGCCTTTTGAGACAAAAAGTCTAATAAATCTGGTATTTTTCGCACATCAGTTGGCCAGTATGTAGGTTCGCCTGAGGAAAAATTATTGAAATGGTTATCATTTATAACCCGTAAAAGTTGACGACCTCTTGGTGTGGCCTATCGTGAACCCCACTCTTGATGCTTAGCGTTATAATCACCACCTGCAATGAATTTATTACCGAGAGTGTTAAAAAATTGTTGAAATTGTTCTTTAGTTATAACATGTCTTGGGGGACAATAAATAGCAGAAAATGTTATAGGACCTAACCAATCTTCTATAACAATGCTCGAAGCTTGAAGATAATCCTCTCTAAAGCTGGGTAGTTCATAATGCTTAATGGTGTCTTTGACTAAGATGGCAGTACCCCCATGGGCCGTGTTATCCGGATGGTTAGTAAAGTACAGTGAGTAATTTGGAATTTTAAAATAACTTCTGTCCGTGAAGTGAGTTTCTGAAATAAGTAAGACGTCTAATTTGTGTTGAGTGATAAATAACTGAACCTCTTGGCTATGCTGAGCCAAGCCATGGAGATAAAACAATTAAGTGAACTTATATTTCCCACATGCCTCTGTCATAATATGATATAGATCTTTAAAAGCGATTAAAAATCTTTACACATGAAAGACTAAAAAATAGATAATAATTTATTAAATAAGAATACTTTTTAAAATACCACGTTTTTAAAACGGCCTAAAAAGTATAAAATAATTTATTCTATCCCCATATAGGTTTTCTTGAAAATTTGTGATTGTGAATATAGAGTAGCTATGAAAATACTTGTAAGATTTACAACGAAAAACGTGGGGCGCGTGCAATAGATAATAGCAGAGAGTAGAGTAGCTGTCGGTAAGAAAGCAACAGTTTCACAACTGTACATCAGTTTGTACTGATATCATTTACATTTATATTTCCTAATTGACGTCAAAAATAGCTTATAATTCAATAGGTGAAGATAATCGTCAATTATCTATTGCTTACGCCCCACGTTTTTCGTTTGAAATCTGAAAGTATTTTCATAGCTACTAAATACTCACAATCACAAATTTTCAAGACATTAAAATATATTAGTTTATACTTTTTAGTTCGTTTTAAAACGTGGTATTTTAAAAAGTATTTTTATTTTATAAATTATTACATTGTTCGTTTTGTTAGATTTCTACAATAAAGATGTCCACTATCTTATCAGTAGAAGATACTATACTTCAAACTATCAAGATACAAGCCCTAATCGTTATCAAATTTGTTGATATATTTTTACTCGTTCAGATAATTATCAAGAGTTGGTGCCCTCACAAACATTTTTTACCCTTGTTGTACACTCTTCTGTTCAACACATTCAAAATTATATCAAACCCAGTTTTACTTGATGTAATGTTAACATGTATAAGACAAAGGTCCTGAGTTTCCATCAAAAGTCCACCACCTTCCTGATGCGTTGGAGAGGTTAAATGATGGGAATTGTACTGGTTCATAAGTATAAAAAGGTAAAGGGTTTTAATCTCGATCTGATCTTAGGGCTCCGTCTTGTGTGCCGTCAAAGTTAAAATGTTATTCTTAAAGACATTCAATTTATTTGACCAGATGATTATACACAAACGATGTTACTCATTCGTAATAGTTAGTTCAAAAGGTTAAACACAGGCTACAGCACACACCGATGTCATATTAAGCTAGTAGCTAGTAATTAAAAACAACATCAATGCTTTCGAAACTCTAAGCTGAGCTTCAAAGACACGACATGACGTTTCGTACTTCACGGTGTTCACGGCCATCGTCAAGGCAGGTCACGTGACTTATCTCAGCTCGCTCAGCTGTTGGCTGATCATTGTTTAGTCGCCAGTTCAAGGTTGCCTTCCACTCTCCACGATTCGCGATTCGCCACATTCCAATGCGACTCCTGGCTTGCTGTAGTCTGTAGTACCTGTACGCCGCGCCGTACGCCTGTGCAATATTTCCACACAGATTGTACAATTGCGCTTAACAATAATCACAATTACAGTTAGTAATCGTCCTCACATCCAGTGTCTCATTAAACCGCAAAAAAATATTAAAGTTTTTAGGAAACTATGCTTAAAGGTCCTGAAATATTATTTATAATCCAGAGACAATTGATAAAGGCTTCTGCAACTATCTTGACTCGTAGTCAAGAGTACGTTAGTTGGTCTTATATTCCCATTTTAGCGAATTTCCCCTATAGGGAAGAAGCTATTACCGTAGGTCTCATGGTAAGACTTAGGCCCGAGACCATGATAATTTTTGTTTTTAGGTCCCCAGATGACAAAAACACTATTCGATCAAATATATACATACATATATATATATATATATATATATATATATATATATATATATTAATTATATATTATTTTTATATATAAATGTATGTTCATGTATGTGTCCGTGAATGCGATAACTTGAGTAAAAAAGTCCGATTTCGATGAAATTTGGCTCAAATGTGTAAAATGACATTCATGACTTAAGTTCGAAAACCAGAAAAATCGGACCATGGGAAGGGGGGTTTATGGGGGTTTTAAATTGTCCAAAAATCAGTTTTTTGCATTTTTCACCCTACAATTTTTTAAAAACTTAATTTTGGTTTTAACCATGTTATAGAGCTTAAAAAAACAAATAATATAGTATTTTGAATTATTAACCTAGGTTAAGTGGTTGCGGAGAAAATCCAAAATACCCCCGTCGCAGCAAACCTGCATACTCAGCGAATTTCTAATGAATTAAAACATAACACATTAAGCCACTTAACATGATTCATAAGAAATATATTCACAAACAAGCGATATTTAAAATATTAATTATTCTCCATAAGAATAACATTGGGGATGAGTACACAGGTTTGCTGCAACAAGGAACACAAAATAATGGGGTTTTATGCAAAATATCAAAGGAACTCAGCTAAGTGAAGTCACATACAAAGTTTCATCCATATACATTCATAAATAAGCGATATATAACAATTTAATTATTTTCCATAAGGGTAACATGGGGACCGAGTACCTAGGTTTGCTGCTACGGGAACCATAGGTGAAAAATTGTTTTTTTGTGCAAACAACAATAAACCACAACCAGATGAAGCTATATACCAAATTTCGTCAGTTTATGTTCATAAATAAGCGAGATATACAATTTTTCTTTTTCTCCATAAGAATAACATTAAACAACGTACTGTGTTTAGTACTTTCAATATCTCAGTCACCAATTGACGTAGAGCAATGATCAAGATACCAAATTGTTTGTTTTTTTATGCTGAATTCAATGGTGAAAATTAAAATTTGATTTTAATAAAAATTACATGTGGAAACCCCGAAAAACCCATTTTTGGGGTACAAAACCCCCCAAAACCCCCTTCGGATGGTGCGATTCGTCTGGTTTTCGAACTCGTTCAAATAAATGGTACTTTACACGTTTGTACCAAATTTAATTAAGCTCGGACCTTTTTTACGAGAGTTATCGTGCTTACGGACACACACATATATATATATATATATATATATATATATATATATATATATATACACATATATATATATACACACATATACACACATATATATATATACACATATATAAAATTTGAACGAATGGTGTTTTTGGCATCTGGGGACCTCAAAATCAAAAGTTACCATGGTCTCGGGCTTAAGTCTTACCATGAGACCTACGGTAATAGCTTCTTTCCTATAGGGGAAATTCGCTAAAATTTGAACGAATGTTGTTTTTGGCATCTGGGGACCTCAAAATGAAAAGTTATCATGGTCTCGGGCTTAAGTTTTACCATGAGACCTACGGTAATAGCTTCTTCCCTATAGGGGAAATTCGCTAAAATTTGAATGAATGGTGTTTTTGGCATCTGGGGACCTCAAAATGAAAAGTTATCATGGTCTCGGGCTTAAGTCTTACCATGAGACCTACGGTAATAGCTTCTTCCCTATATGGGAAATTTGCTAAAAACCTATACTCATAAAATCTCCCATGTTAATCTTATGATAAAAAAGGTTTTTGTCATTTCCTCAGTTTATTTTAATGTAAACTTCACATTTGCTTTTAGAAATCTGTTCAGTTCCAATCATTCTGGTGTTTAAATTGTGATTATACGCCCAATCGCTGGTGAGATATTCAAAGTGCTAAACACAGTATGTTGTCCAATGTTATCCTTATGGAGGATAAATAAAATGTGATATCTCGATTATTTATGAATGTATGTTGATGAAACTTGGTATGTGGCTTCATGTAGTACTGGTATATTAATATTTGCACAAAAAATTGATTTTTTGTTGATTATTCCCGTAGCAGCATACCTGCGTACTTAGCCCCCATGTTATTCTTATGGAGAATAAGTCATGTAATGACTCCCTTAATTTTGAACATAAATTAAAAAAAAACTAGGTATGTAGCTTCACTTGGTTGAGTTATATTGATAATTGAACCCATTTTTCCCCTTGTTCTAGCAAACCTGCTTACTAAGTCCCCATGTTATTCTTATGGAGAATAACTAAAATGTTATATAGCGCTTATTTATGATTGAATATTGATGAAACTTGGTATGTGGCTTCGCCTAGTAAAATTATATTTATATTAGCATCAAAATCAATTGTTTGTGACCCTTGTTTCAGCAAACCTACGTACTCATTACCAATGTTATTCTTATGGAGAATAATTAAAATCGCTTATATGTGAATATATTTTTATGAAACTTGGTACGTGGCTTTATGTGGAATTCAGAAAAATATTATGCATTGTAAATTTGCTGAGTACGCAGGTTTGCTGCGACGGGGGTATTATAGTCCCCTATTACATTTTCGATGGCATTAGCTTAAATTAAAATTAAAACTACTTCATAACAATAATAGAAGACCTACAGTTAATTAACTGCGTTAAATGTTGAGCTGTTTGTTAATTTATAGTTCGTAATTATAATTTGTATATGAAGGTGGTAAATATTTTCTCCTATTTTTTAACACGAACAATTGAAAATATAATAGCGTGTTGACTGCTATGAAGGAGTCTGCAATTCCTGCAAAATGTATACGTTGCAGAAATACTGTTTATCAGAACAATGTCAGGGACATCAGACGGTATCCTTTTGTCAGATAATGTACATTTGAAAAAAATACATCAAGTTTTTAAACCTTAAAAGTTGAAATGGATGCGGAACCAAAAACTACCTATTTGCATTAAGAACTTCATTTGCAAAATCTACTTTTGGTACTAATCCGATCGAAACACTACACTCGCATAAAAAACTGCATATTATAAACGTTTAATACTGTGTAGGATATTAGGATGTAGTACACTTGATCTACTTACTTTCTTTTCTCTTTGCTAGCGAATTTCCTCTATAGGGAAGAAGCTATTACCGTAGTCGGCATGGTAAGACCTAAGCCCGGGACAATGATAACTTTTCGTTTTGAGGTCCCCAGACCACAAAAACACCATTCGTTCAAAACTGTATATATATATGTGTGTGTGTCCGTGGGTGCAATAACTCTCGTAAAAAAGGTCCGATTTTGATGAAATTTGGTATAAACGAGTAAAGCAACAGTTATGACTAAGTTCGAAAACCAGCCATATCGCTCTATCTAAAGGGGTATTTTGTTTTTTTCCCCCATAAATGGGTTTTTTGAAATTTTTACTTATAATTTTTGAAATAATCAAATTTTAATTTTGACAATTGGATTCAGCTTAAAAAAACACACAATTTGGTATTTTTATAATTCCTCTACGACAATTAGTTACCGAGATATTGAAAGTGCTAAACACAGTACGTTGTCTAATGCTATTCTTATGGAGAATAAGAAAATAATTATATCTCGCTTTTTTATGAACGTATACTGACGAAACTTGGTATACGGCTTTATCTGGTTGTGGTCTATTGATATTTGCTCAAAAAACATTTTTTTGTTAAAGATACCTGTAGCAGCAAACCTGCTTACTCAGCCTCATGTTATTCTTATGGAGAAAAATTAAAATGCTATGTCTCCCTTAATTATGAACATAATTTAATAAAACCTTGTTTATGACTTCACCTGGTTGAGTTATATTGATATTTGCCTAAACATCCATTTTTTCCTTCCTTGTTGCAGCAAACCTGCGTACTCATCCCCCTTGTTATTCTTATGGAGATAATCAAATAAACGGTATCAGGACACTGATATATACTTTCTCCCTTTCAGCCCAACTTTAATGAATAAATTACTTTTTATTTACTAAATATAGAATATATATGTGTACGGTTGAATGCACAGAAAATTTTCTAAATAAGTGGTTTTCAGAAATATCCACCCAAATCCCTTTTGTGGAGACACTACAGTATCCTTTCCTACACACAGTGAATAAAAGAGGTGAAATTCCCCCTCGTCCCCCCCACAGGGTTAAGTGGCAACGTATTTCGAACATCCTCTGTTTGTCAATGGTAACTTGACCTGCATATCAAGTTTTAATGATATTGATCAGTAAATAAGAAAGAAATAGTAATTTTTGTATTCCTTATAAGAATAACATTGGGCAACGTACTGTTTTTACCGAAAAATGAAAATTTAATTTTTCTCCGCAACCAGTAATCGTAGAATAATAATTCAAAATACTAAATTGTTTAGTTTTTGAGCTCATTTTAAAGGTGAATAGTAATTTTTTTAGCATTTATATTTTTTAATGAAAAATCAAAAAAATTTCTATGTTTTAAGTCTTGTAATTTCTGAACCCGAATTTTTCAAGGAATGCGGGTGGTGTCATTTTGTTGGAAACTCTACAAACCATAAAGTTTAATTAAAATAGTTAGAGCCGCTTTTGAGAAATTTGGATTTTCCAAGTTTTTTAGCGGTTTTTGGGGAATAATTACCCTTAAAAATTCAAAAAAATAAAAAAAACCTGGAGATATTGTGGATTAGTAAACACATACCAAATTTCATCAAAATCGGTCCACTGGTGTCATCTCT
Source organism: Allygus modestus (assembly GCA_963675035.1). Taxonomy (NCBI): domain Eukaryota; kingdom Metazoa; phylum Arthropoda; class Insecta; order Hemiptera; family Cicadellidae; genus Allygus; species Allygus modestus. The sequence goes on from OY776111.1 coordinate 335,926,240, forward strand.
AGCTCTGTACACGTATACTTATACAGAAACAGACACACAGACATCACGTAAAATTCACGTTTTTGGATTCAGGGAGCACCAAAACGAATATTTCCACTAACACCTCAAATTAGAAAATTTTGACGATAAAAATACTTTCTCCATATACTATGTATAAGGGGAGAAAGTAAAAGGGATATATCGCTTATTTATAAATGTATATTGATGAAACTAGGTATGTGGTTTCACCTAGTTCAGTTATAGTGATACTTGCATAGAAACCAATTGTTTATGTTCCTTGTTTCAGCAAACCTATGTACTCATCCCCAATGTTATTCTTATGGAGAATAATTACAAATTGTATATATCGCTTATTTGTGGATATATTTTTATGAAACTTGGTATGCAGCTTTTCGTGGTATTAACACATATATTATACATTGGAAATTCACTGAGTACGCAGGTTTGCTGCGACGGGGTTATTATTTTACTCTTTTATTCTATTTTCATTTAACTCAAGTCATAGTTATTGGATGTATCGCAATGCTTTTTTGGAACAATTTTAATTATTTTTTCTCTTCTGAAACCAAACGAATTACAATTTAGGATTTGTTATTTAAATAGTATAAAATGCTGATCCAAACTTTGAATATGAGCCAAATAAAACCGGGGTAATTTAAAGTCAGATTAACTTTATATCTCACTGCGAGTTAAAGGTCATAAAGAACGTTTATCGCCACTGCCAAGGACGGACGATAGTGGTGCGTCTGAAGTTGCAGTAGTGCCTGTGGACAAGTAAATATGAATAATACTTATGGGTTTTCTCTCCACATGTACAGTTATTTATTTTGGTAAGTCAAACTTATAAATATTACGAGACGGGAGCTTTCGAAAAAATGTATCAAGGCCTACCTTTTCACCCGTTGGTATGTGCGCAAGGCATTCTAAAAGCTATATAATCTTAAGAATGATATGGGCCCTCTCTCTGTAAACAGGTGCAAAAGAATCAGGCTGAGGTACTAAACATCTCTTTCATGTCTACAGAAGTCTTCAAAATCTGGACATTGCCTTTTCAAAATCTGGAGTAATCAAACCTTTTACGTATTATTTAAAAAAAATCAAATTACAGAATATTTCCCACAGAAAATTAAATCACATAGGTCTAACCCCTCATATAAAAAAGCTGTTAACTGACCATTTTTCCTTCTCTATGCAATTTCCCAGTTACAATCTTCTATACAGGTTGACAGTATCAACCTGGCTTGATTGGCATTTGACCCACAGTCAGTTATGTAGATTTGGCTACATAAAAGCTATTCACGCTGATATGATTTGGCAGCATTTGACAATGCAATCATTCCATTTGTTCCAGTGTCTACATCCGTCGCCTCATCGAGGCTTCCTGCCGGCACTTACCCCTCCCCAGTTTCTCCCGATACAGTCATAACTACTTCAAAGCCATGTTTGCGAGAAGTAATTTATAACTTAGCTCAGCTTGGGATGATGAACTGATTCTTATGGATTTTTTGCTTGAAAGTTCCTTGCCTGTTAGTACAGTAGTTTGATGAATAAGTAATGATTTTATAGTTTCACATAATCTATAATAGCAGACAATTAAATTGCCAGTTGAGGGTGTGGTTTGCCGGGCTATCAACGAACATCAGCTAATAGTAGACGTGCTTCATTGCCAAAATTCCACATCACTGATCGGAATAAAATTCGAGTGATATTTTTCTGTGGCAAAATGGCAACAGGGTCAGCGTACTATGCTATTGGCTACAGCCCAAATGACAATTTAATTGTCCGCTATTATAGATTATGATGGGCTTTCCGTCGTCATATCGAGGTTCATAGCATCTTGGTTACACGATATTTTAACACGCTGAGCACATGCCAAAGCCAAAGCGATCTTTATTCAAGTCTGGTAAAGGGAAAAATTGTGCTAAAAGTCCATGAGTTTTCGGCAATAACCCATATGAATCTTTCGAATCATATAAAATTACATATACTGTTTCACATCAGACTTCTACCAGAATTTCTCTAGATTTTAACGATTTTTCAAAATTGTGGGGGAGCCTCTATTATTTTGAGAACACCCCTGCTCAATCACCAAGAAAACTCCATTTGTCACATTCTGTTTTGCTCCACTTGTGAAAACAGACAGGAAAACAGTAAAACTAAAATACAGTGATATTTATCTTCATCGCGTTAATTTCGTCTGCTCCAATTACGTGCATATTAGTAAGGTTCGCAATATTGTAGTCTTGTTACCGTATAGTTGCATAAACCGTCTTCGCCGAAAGATCCTTGAGCGGGCGATTTGTCGGAGAGAAATTAATGACAAAAGCGTGGCGAACAATCAGACCGGAGCCACGAGGTTAGCTAATTGCACTGATAACGAAGACAAGACCAAGACCTTGGTGGTCATTTGTAAAACTAGGCTGCAAAAGCTGTAGGTTTGTGCTGATAATGCTTGTCAGTATTAGACTGACACAGCATATTGATGTGTGGATTTCTGTAAAATCACGGACACATTATCCTTGTTTAGCTTTAAATTTCTATCGCATTTTTCATTTGTATCTAGCTTAAGAATTGAGTAGATCTAACTTTATATTATGTCCATACACTTAAAGGCCCTAACTGCATATGCAATGAGTACATCATACTACTGTGTAACTGTATTTTCCATATTTCTAATTCTCTAAGAACATTTTTTATGAGAGGGAGATGGCTTAAATTAAAGGTAATCCAACCTTATGAATGCCCAAAGAGAAATGTCTGGTAAAATAGCAGTTCTTTTGAAAAATTACGTCTCTTCAAGAAACATGACAAATCGTCCCCATACGCAAATCTTGAGGGACTATGAAACGCCTGCTTTGTTTAGTTTTTCACACGTGATTTAAGTGTCTGGTTTGTTTACATATTAATATGTGTCTATACATAACGCATACAACAGTTAAGAAATTTACTGTTGTAAACAAATCAGGCAAGACAGATCAGTGCAAGGTCAGAGGGGCTATCGCTCCTTCAAGCCACTAGCTTAACTGTAATTCTATTACGCAAAGAGACTCCTTGAATCTCACAAAGCGTGTGACGCAGTATCGTTTTCTAATTAGGAAAATTGTAGTATATTGGATGTATTGTGAACTGATTAATTGTATTTGTTACAATAGTAATTGTAGTTGTACGTGTTTATTTCTTATTGCAAAGATTACATGATTATTTTTGGTATGAGCGATTTCTAAGCTCATACAAATACAGTACATCTTTTATGATCTCATTGCTTAAAAATGAGTTTCGGAAAGATTTTACAGTGTGAGCCTAGATGCTGTTGTATAATATCATAGAAAAATAATATTAAACAAACTTACAAATAAAATAGTGAAAACAGAGATTGTATAGTGAAAGGCAGTACGTGCCAGGTTGAATTATTTATTTGAACGGAGATAATTGTGGTGTTTTCGGAAGCTTACAAAAATATTTAAACGACAAAGACCAAACTATATTTTAGAGGAAAGATATTTTGAAAATAATTTATAAAACACAGAATGATTAAAAAAAGTTTCTGCATTGTAAAAGTTGTACCTGAATTAAAATTTGATTAACAATTGTTACCATTCTAATATATTTTATATTTATTACATCCACTTAGACAATATTTGTTACAGTAAGTTAAACATCATGTATTATGCATTTGTTACATTTATACATTTTCTGTGGGTAGTTTTTTTATTGATTAACTCAACCAGGTAAAAGGCTAGTGTGTGGCAATGGATGAATTAGCCGGAAATAACCTTCTTCTTTTTCCTATTTGTAGGAAATAAAATAATTGTAGGTTATATGTTGTTTAATTTGCAACACAAAATGTTTAAATACATAATGATATACCAAAAGTCTTGCCACGGCCGTAGAAGGTTTGAATTAATATTTTGTCAGTGTTAACATTTGAATATTTTATTTTCAGAGATTTGTTGTCACCTCATCTGGTGACCTTCATCAATGCTGAAGTCAGGAGGTAAGTTAAGTGAGTTGCCTGGTGAGTCACTAACCCGTTTCAAAAATAGGCCCCCAGAGGCCTCCCGCGCCCACGCCTGTGTGCAGTTGGCGCGGATCCTTCACACGGAACGGTTGTGGTAAAACTTACGCACAATCCGAGAGAGGACAGCCCTAGATATGCGAGTATTAAACGAATATGCGGAGGAAAGGACAGGAGATGTTAGTCTAAATGTAAATGCGAAAGAGAAAACATGCATTATAGAGGAAACACCTCTCTTTATAAAAAAGGTTGTGGGATTTAAATTTATTTTTCGTTTTTAAATTTGTTTTGTTGGATTTGAAAGTGACACACTGAATTACTTACTAGTAATGCAATAACTTAGAATAGATATAGGAAGTTGTTAGCTGTGATGAAAATGAGACGTCATAGGCTGTCGGGCAACACAGAACGGTTCGCGCTGGTGTCCCGTTCCTTTTTATAAAGATGCGCACTGTGAGGCCCACTAGGCCTCAAAAGTGATTGGCTATTTGAGAAGGTCAAGGTCTTGCGGTTGGATGATCGTATTGTGAGCGATAACACGACTGTGAGCGTATCGTGTACAAAGCGATTTCACACCGCCTAGGGCTTAATATTCTTTGAGGCCAATTCTCTTGCCTCACATGCGTTCCGGTGGTGCCAATAGCAGCATCTACGTTATACAACACATGACAGCACGCATGGATCGTTTATACAGAATTACGGTATTCTAATTTCAATCGCGTATCTGTTGTGCTGATATTTTATTAGCTGACTCACTAAGTTTTAATTTTTTAGATGATAATTGTTACATTGTATGTGTATTTTCATAAACACAATCATTAAGTTTTTAATTATCTAAAATCCGAGGGTTTTCACCCTTTGGTCTTGTCCCATAAATAAAATACAATCCATGTTAATTTTATCCTCTCGGATACCATTTATCCATCTAATATATTCGAATATAAGGGATGGGCTCCTCCTCGCCCTGCCTCCCAAACAAAGTCCCACAAGACTTTTCAGTTATTTTGTACAACAAGACTTTAACGTCATACGCCATATGAGCAAAGAGTAAACTGTAGCCTCTTCGGGCAAACTTGATCTCGTTTCCTCTTAAATACATTGCGTTATTTTCAGCTATTTATTTGTAAAAGGAAAAATTCATTTTATCACTAAGAAATTCGTCTACAATTTTAGAGTGTTTCCCACAAACTAGAACCTTACCTCACATGCATTAGTATTTTTCCTTCTCATGATTTTTCATAAAAAACCGAAATAAACTACTTTTTAGAAAAAATAATTTTAAAACGACACGATAGTACTACGCCAGAACCCGCACACATCTCCTACTAACGGTTTTCGCCAGTCAAGTATGTGCGGCGTGGGTTGGCCTCAAGTTGTTGCGAATGATCTATTCCGACACCAGAATGGCCGCCACATCAAAGGGGTCCGATCAGCTGTTCGTAAAACCGGCTGATTGTTTCGCAACAATTAACTGATCACCTGGGCAGAGATTAATGACCTTGAGCTCGGTTTTGGCAAAACCGTGTGTTGTTAGTCGCTGTACTGTTTGATTGTACCTTTGTTCTAACTGAAGTTGCTAACGAGTCTTTTTGTTTACCAGTTGTCAATTACAGTATATTCAAAGATTTTGATTTGTGGATTTTCATGTTATAGACGAGTTTTATCCACTCATGTAATGTGTATTTATGGTTGTATTTGACATATATAGAAATCTAAATATCTCTTTAAGCGTAGACTTATACATTGTCTTTAAATGCCACCAATATGTTTTCACCCTCATCTAAAAGTAAAATACCAAAAAGATCGAAACCCTCTTATTTAATCACCGATATTCCGAAAGCCACCAAGATAGTCAGATGTTAAAGTTGGTAAAACGAAATATAAAGGATAAAACACTGAAGAATGACGGAAGAGTTACGGGCAGTTATGTTTGTGTTATCGACTGCGAGCTCGCGACGGCCACATAGCTTCTTAACTCAACCTGGACGTGGAAGATTCCGTCCCAACTTCCTCACAGTCCCTCCGTGGGCCCGGAAAAGTTAATGTTACAATTGTCAAATAACGGAGCATCAAAACTAATTAAGTTAAATTTGTGATACGTTATTCGTTATATTACATCATATGATGATACTAAAATTCGTGACTTAGTACTGAAGGGAAGTGCGATTCGGTTCTGTGTATTCAGAGATTCTGTTTGTGTAAATAGATTATACGACCATAAATTATCGAATCTACTGGTAATAAATAAAATATTTTTAGGGTTAAACACACGGGAGCAACACAGTCCCACTCTCTTTCTCCCTTCTTCAAACAATAAGGTCAGATGTAGGTATTTTTAGGGATAAATTAAAATAGTTTCTGATAGAAAATGAGTTATACAGGGCCAACGATTTGTTATGTTTTAAAAAGTAATTTCCAGTTATTATTTTCATTTTAGCACTTCTTTTCTTGTTTTAGGTTAAGCATCATGTGACGTTTGTAAATGCTATATTGTATAATTTGTATGACAATAAGTGAATTTTAATTTGCGGAACGAATACGTCCATGAAACGGATTACGTTAAATAAGGGGGTCACTGTGATTTGGAGGAAAACTTATGTTTATCCAGAGGCCGGTGTTGAGGCCCTCACGAGAAATTGTGAATGACGAGTATTCGAAAGAAACACGAACATTTAAATGCTTAAAAAGACAAACGCGTACTCAGCGAATTTAAAATGCAACTATAACCATTCACATGAATGCACCATCACATGAAGCCAAGTTTGATCAAAACATATTCATTAATAAGTGAGATATAACGTTTGATCAAATCAGCTAACACAGTCAAAGTAGACATTGCCCTACTCCTGCTCAAAATATTTTTAGGGCTCGGCAGTTCTGGCCTTATTCTTATGTACCTCTTATGGCTTTATTCTTATGTGCTTCGTTTTGTTCTTATGTTTGTTTTCTATGTTTACATCAACTACTGAGCCGACGAAGCTGAAATTTTGAAGGAAGGTAGAATTCACCAGAATCAAATATTGAAATTCCCCCATTCCGAAAACTCCTTCACACTTCACCTATTGACCTTCAGAGTTGCGTTTACTGTGACATGCCTGGTACTGGAGAGATGAAGCTTAAATTCGGTAGGAAGAACGCGTTGTCTATGAGATTTATTCATTCAGCAAATCGTTTGGGGATCCGCCAAATTTATAAAAAAGTAATTGTTTTTTAAGCATTTCACTTATCAAACTAACGCTAGCAGAAGTGACCACAAGACATGTATAGGCTAAGTTGAATGTAACTGAGAGAGGTATTTATGAGAACTAATAAAACAACGCCCCGGCAGCTGAAGACAAACGCACGGAAGTCGTATGTATCACGCTCTCGGCGGCGCGGCGGAGCGGCGTCAGCGGTATTTTGACACCGTAAGGCTATTTCTAACCTAACTAAAGTAAAAATTAAAATATGATTCCGTGTTGTACTTCAGAAAATTAATTGGTCTCAGAACAACACCAATTATGTGTTTATTTTTGTATCTGTCCGTCTTTATTAATAATAGGACTTTACATTATTAGTGCAAAGTGATAAAATTTCCCAAAGCTTTTTATCAGCTGTAGTTTTTAATTTTAATACCATATACAGGTGTGACGTACCTACATTCTGAATCTGATCGTGAAATGTTTAGCATGTTTTTTACTTTCTCCCCCTTATACATTGTATATGGAGAAAGGATTGTTTTCGTCAAAATTTTCGAATTTGAGTTGTTAGTGGAAATATTCGTTTTGGTACTTCCTGAATCCAAAAAAGTGATTTTTACGTGATGTCTGTATGTCTGTCTGTCTGTCTGTCGGTCTGTCTGTCTGTCTGTTTGTCTGTCTGTCTGGATGTGTACCGAGCTAGAGTCCAAACCAATGGTCCGATTTTTATGAAATTTGGTATGTAGGTACTAATTCATGATATCTCCAGGCATTTTTATCACTTTTTTGAATTTTTGATTTTTAAGGGTAATTATCCTCCAAAAACCACCAAAAAACATGAAAATTCAAAATTTCTCAAAAACGGCTCTAACGATTTTAATTAAACTTTAGTCGTTTGTAGAGCTTTAGTTTTCCAACAAAATGACACCACCCAAATTTCTGTAAAAATTGAGGTTCAGAAATTACAGGACTTAAAACATAAAAAATTCAGTTTTTTGAATTTTTTATAAAAAAACATAAATAAACAAAATTCCTATTCACCATTAAAAAGATATCAACAAAATAAATAATTTAGTATTTTGAATTAGTATTCTACGAATGCTGATTGCGGAGAAAATTTAATTTTTAATTTTGCGGTAAACGCACTACGTTGTCCAATGTTATTCTTATGGGGAATACAAAACTTGCTATTTCTCTCTTATTTACTGATCAATTTTGTTCAAACTTGATATGCTTGGCAAGTTAGCATTGACCAACAGAGGAAATTCTAAATATGTTGCCCCTTATTAACCCTAGGGGGGAATAGGGGGCATTTCCCCTCTTAAAACCACGTGTGTAGCAATAAATTCTGTAGTGCCTCCAAAACAGGGATTTGGGTGAATGTTTTTGAAAACAACTTGTTTGCAAGATTTTCTGTACATTCGACCGTGCTTTGTATTCTATATTTATTAAATAAAAAGTAATTAATTCATTAAAGTTGGGCTAAAAGGGAGAAAGTATGTGTCAGTTTCCTGATACCGTTTATTTAGTTTCTATTAGCTTAGTCTGTATGTGCTTTTATTACTAAATACATGATATTTTATGAAATGAATAAGATAATATTAAAAACTTGGTATACGTCACACAATGCTATTTTTTTATTGAATTGAGGTTTTCTAGCCTTTACTTTCTCCCTCAGTAGAATATATATTATGTTGTATGGAATATGGAGAAATTATTGATTTTTCGTGAACATTTCCGAATTTGAATAATTGGTGGAAATTTCCCCTTTGGAGCCCCTGAAAATAGACAGTGGTTTCGAGGTTATGTATGTTTTATGTGTGTTTATTTGTCTGTATGTGATCTAAGACCAAACCACGGGTCCAAAACTATAATGCAATTTTGTATACGTTACAGTTCTCCAGTATATCCGGTCTCATTTATGTTTTTATTTTTACTTTCTCCCCCTATACATAGTATATGGAGAAAGTATTGTTTTCGTAACAATTTTCGAATTTGAGTTGTTAGTGGAAATATTCGTTTTGGTGCTCCCTGAACCCAAAAAAGTGGTTTTTACGTGATGTCTGTCTGTGTGTGTGTGTGTCCGTGTGTGTGTGTGTGTCTGTGTGGATGTGTACAGAGCTAGAGCCCTAACCTATGGGCCGATTTTTATGAAATTTGGTATGTAGGTACTAATCCACGATATCTCCAGGTGTTTTTTTCATTTTTTTTGAATTTTTGATTTTTAAGGGTAATTATCCCCCAAAAACCGCCAAAAAACATGAAAAATCCAAATTTCCCAAAAACGGCTCTAACGATTTTGATTAAACTTTCGTGGTTTGTAGAACTTTAGGTTTCCAACAAAATGACACCACCCGCATTTCTGGAAAAATGCGGGTTCAGAAATTACAGGACTTAAAACATCAAAAATTCAGTTTTTTGGATTTTTCATAAAAAACCATAAATGTTAAAAAAAGATTACTATTCACCATTAAAAAGAGCTCAAAAAACTAAATAAATTAGTATTTTAAATTAATATTCTACAATTGCTAGTTGCGGAGAAAATTGAAATTTTCATTTAGCGGTAAACACAGTACTTTGTCCAATGTTATTCTTATGGGGAATGCAAAAATAACTATTTCTCTCTTATTTACTGATCAATTTCATTTGATATGCAGGTCAAGTTAGCATTGACCAACAGATGATGTTCGAAATGTGTTGCTATTTAACCCTGGGGGGGGCAAGGGGGCATTTCCCCTCTCAAAACTACTGTGTGTAGCAACGGACTCTATAGTGCCTCTAAAAAAGCAATTTGGGTGGATATTTCTGAAAACAACTATTTTAGACAATTTTCTGTACATTTATCTATACTTCATATTCTATATTTAGTAAATAACAAATATTTTGTCATTAAAGTTTGGCTAAAAGGGAGAAAGTATGTGTCAGTTTCCTGATACCATTTATTGTTTAATATTTCTCATATATTGTTAATATATTGGAAAATAAACACTAAACAAACTGTGGGGTTATAATTAAATACAAATATACATATAATTAAAGAGTAAACAAATAAAAATAAAATTGATTGAACAGTTGTAATTACAATCATGTTGATAGCATGTTAAGACTTATCGCCACTTATCACCATTAAAGTGAGCTTAACACAACTTAATTAAATACCCCCATCGCAGCAAACCTGCGTACTCAGCGAATTTCCAAAGCATTTATGTGTTTCTCACTCCTACATAAAGCCACTTACCAAGTTCCACAAAAATACATTTATAAATGAGTGATTTATAACGTTTTATTTATTCCCTATAAGAATAACATTAGGACTGAGTACGCAGGTTTGCTGCAACGAGGAAGATAAGAAATGAGTTTTTATGCAATTATCAATATAACTGAACCAGGTGAAGCTACATTACCAAGTTTTATTAATTTATGTTCATAATTAAGGGAGATATACAACTTTACATATTCTCCCTAAGAATAACATTAGGACTGAGTATGCAGGTTAGCTGCTACGGGGATAATTAACAACAAATTTATTTTTGTGCAAATATCAATATACCAGTACAACATGAAACCACATACCAAGTTTAATCAATATACATTCATAAATAATCGAGAAATCAAATTTTATTTATTCTCCATAAGGATAACATTGGACAACGTACTGTGTTTAGCACTTTGAATATCTCTGCAACGGTTGGACGTAGAATCACAATTTAAACACCAAAATGAATTTTTTTGTGGAGCTGAAGTGATTGGTAAAAGAAGATTAAAGTAAAACTGAGGAAAAGCCAAAAACCTTTTTCCCATAAGATTAACATGGGAGATTTTATGAGCAGGTTTTTTTGGAATTTTTCCGCAACCACTTAACCTAGGTTAATAATTCAAAATACAATTTTATTTGTTTATTTAAGCTCTATAACATGGTCAAAACCAAAATTAACTGTTTTAAAAATTTTAGGGTGAAAAATGCAAAAAACTGATTTTTGGAAAATTTAAAACCCCCATAAACCCCCCTTCCCATGGTCCGATTTTTCTGGTTTTCGAACTTAAAGTCATAAATGTCACTTTACACATTTGAGCCAAATTTCATCGATATCGGACGTTTTTTACTCAAGTTATCGCATTCACGGACACACACACACACACACACACACACACACTATATATATATATATATATATATATATATATATATATATATATATATATATATACATATACATATATATAAATTTGAACGAATAGTGTTTTTGGCTTCTGGGGATCTCAAAACAAAAAGTTATCATGGTCTCGGGCTTAAGTCTCACCATGAGACCTACGGTAATAGCTTCTTCCCTATAGGGGAAATTCGCTAAAAGCGATTTTAACCGTCAATATTCAATAGTTAATAGTCCTTTATTTACATATTCCATTGTTAACATTTACATAATGCTCAACTAAACAATGATTATATTTGTCTAGAAAATAAAACAACAGGTGCATTTGTTTAGAATAATAAACCAGAAACTTTTGTAACAGTGGATGGTCTCAAAACAAGACTCTATGACTGACGAGTTAAAAGTAAATTGAATTATCAATTATCGCTAAACGTGTAACGTAATATCCCGAATTCTATGAAAATGCAACTGTCACATTGAAACACTGAATTAAGGTTAAAACAAAGAGAGTTATTACGTTTTAAATCTACTACAAATATGAAACGTGAACGAGTCCCTCATAAAGCCCCTCAGAACGATACGGCGCAGCCTTCAATGTTTGTAAAGTTTTTATCTTAGTCGTGTAAAGTCTTAGCCTTGCATCCATTCGTTAATAAAGTTAAGTGGCTTTAAAGTGACTTTCACGGCTTGCTTTACCTAGAGTCTTATTTTAAAATTATAATTCTATGACAAGGTTAGTGTAGTGTAGTGTAGTGTAGTGTAATGTAGTGTAGTGTAATCAATGACATTTATTTGTTAAACCCTCTCCACGCAGAAGAAGAGGGAAATCGGTATTAAACACGATTAGAGCATTATGACGATTTAAATTATTTGATTTATGAGGAAACCATTATTCATTGTAATAAAACCCTACGAATATATTTTAATTTGTGTTTGTGCCTAAGCAACCCATTTTACCTAGAATTGGATTAGTTTTGCTTTCATTGTCACAAAATAAAGTGGCAGGTTATCAAAAACTACTAACATGTGAAATGCTATCCCATGTTATGAAATGCTATCCAAAGTCACAAGAGAACTATAATTCTGATTTGTTCTACTAATTATTTTACAAAATGTATATGGTATAGGAACTAAATCAATAGGAACTAAATCTTTTATTTAGTAAAAATCACATTAAAATCTCTCCAGAGGAAGTCTCAGACGAACTGCCAAAATATTTAATTTTCACGTTTTTACTGTAAGGATAAATAAATACAGTACTACCAACCACATACTAATTAAAGATCAATAAACATATTTGACTTGCTTTGTGAAAATAGATAATAACCTAGTTCAATAAGATGTAAATGAAACATTGTTCAAGTGGTGAAGAGAAAGTGGTCGTAACAAATCTACTGTAACTCCGAGCCAGTTATACAGTTGTACAATTGTAAGTACATTTACAACCCAAATGATTTTCCCGACATCATAATACATTTGTTGTTGAACCAGATTAGTGGTTACATTGTTATGCTGTTTATTATTGTTGGCAAGCAGTGATAGCAGTCTCCCATTCCTATGTACGCGAATGAGTAAATTGTATACGCACACATCTCAGATAAGCCGACGCGACACATTGGTCGAACGAATAGACCACTGGTATGTGGCGAATGCGGTTATAGGCCTCGCCAGCCATCCGCCGCGCCGCCGCGTCGTAATGGGTCTTGATACTACGCGTTGTCCGAAACTCTTTTGGCGCCGGCTCTTCGTCATTAAACAGTTTAAATCTATTTCAGTGGCATACTAGTACTTCTCTAATTTTAAGTTATGATTTGCATTGGCTTTTTGAATACTGATGTAAGCCTATCTTACTATAGTAATATGCCTAGTGCCTATATAGTGATATGCATATTACTGCCGGATACAGCTACATTATCCGGCCTCACCTGAGGAATCAAACAGTTGTGTGTGCTGGATTCTGTGGTTAACCTTTTGAACTATTCGGATGTGAACATCTGTTTAAGCTCATCAGATCAAAGAACCTGGAAGGCCGAGCTTTGCTTGGGGAAGGTCTGTCAGTTTGTTTAGATGTACTGCAGTAAATTTTCACCAAGTCCCCATACTGACGTGAAGATTTGCTTAAAATTTGCTTATAGCTCATTTGCATCTTTTCTGCATGTTTAAGGTCACTCCATTTGTTATTAAAGCTCAATGTCCCTTTGATTCATTTTGGATATGGCTTGACCATTCGTATGTAATCTTCATTCAATGGTTTTAGTCACTGCTCTCAGAAAATCACGTGTTAAATACTTAAACCAACCTCGTTGACTGCTACATAAGTACAACGAGGTATATATTTATTCTACCTCGTTTCATAATTATTCGTTTGAATGTTCGCCGATTGATTGTTAACAGCTGTTATGATTCTTTTGGTTTGATTTGAAACTCCATAATGTTAATTTTTTACTTTTAAAATTCGTTTCTTACGTAACTAGATTTTTCCTGCGGATGAGACGTATCTGTGTCTAGAACCTTTTAATCCAGAAATTAGTTAATTACAACTTTTGAAGGAAATTGTTGGAGCCGTTTTTGAGATTAAGAGTTGCAAGCAAGTATACAAGCAAACAAGCAATTAAACCTTACTCATATTAGAGTAGAGAATAGGATAAAATTGAATTTTCCATAAGAATAACATTGGAGCTTTAAAGGTCCGTGGGACGAAGCCCATGGTAAAGTCGGAATGGAAATCTTTTCCTAAAGAATCAATGTACTAAATTTTACCTCTCTGGTATTTGCAGAATTAGTGATGAATCAACGAGGGCTCTGGCTTTTATATCTTAGGAAGGTATATTATTATTTGTGCAGTTTATGCAAGTTTTTGGACTTCATTAATTTCTTTATATACACTATATTTTATTTCTTAAACAAAATTTAAAAATATTTAATTAAATAAACTTGTAAAATGAGAATTGCTTATTTCATCATCCTCACTCTTAGGCTAAGCATTGTATCCCTACATACTATTGCAATTTATGAGCATAACAAATTTACATGCGCCAGTGGATCTGTCAACGTACATGTTTTTATATTTTGTTCAGAAAAAAGTAAAAGTTGCATAGCACGTTTCAGTAACGAATGAGGGAATATTATGGTAAAGTTTACACGGTTGTAAACTATCTTCATGCAGTGTGACAACTTTGTTCAGAAATAAGTCACGTTTATTGTTGTCTCTTATTTACACTTCGTATAATGGGCAGATAATTTGTTTAACTTAGCCATTTTTCTCAAATATACTTGTTCAGATAAGATTATGACATACCCAGCCGATGGATTCCAGTGATTCGTTTGTTTAAGACGACATGAATTTGAAGTTAAACGTCGAAATCTGATTTTTTAATTTAATTGATTTTGTTTCTAATTCTATTCTAACTGTCCGACAGGTACTGAAGCTGTATTATGATCATTTATATCGGTTTCTGCACCTTCATACGCTGATTTTATTTAGTTAAAATGATAGAATTATATGTCTTAAAAATGTACAATAATTCATTAAAGCAATGAAATGGCATTAAAACCATGAAGAAGAGGAATGGTGGAATAATCTTCTGCACTATAAGAATTTGTACATAATCTTGGTAAATAATAGAAACTGAAATAAATAAATTTTGTTTATTTACATAGTGAGTGTAGAAGAGAGTGATGTTTGGAGGCCTCTCGTGGTAGTAAATTACAATGTACAATACTGCATGATTTGTTATAGTAAAAATACACCATCAGCAAGGGGACATAATTAACATGTACCCGGCGTTGGGACCACGAATAAACAAGCGACGCGTCGCCAAAACCGGCCAGGGGAGCCTCACAGTCATGCCAGGTATCGGCAATCAACCATGGCGTGTTTTATAAATATTACTATTGTTAATAAATCAAAGCTTAATTCGCGAGAAACTATTTTAAGTATTCTTTATTCTTTATTTTTCCTCAAAACAGAATACATATTTTTTTACAACTTGAACAACAATACATAAGGTAAAATATACAACAAAATACAATCTTCATATCAAAGCTGACCTTACCTCAAATAAATTACATTTATTTATTAATAACAATTTTTCCATTGTATTTTGTTTTCTGCTGTCTTGAGAAAACGATCTCCAAGGCACTGCCTGAGTGAAGGTACAAGACACTAACTAAAAAATTGATTAAAGCAGTTAGACAATACTTAAAATTTTAATAGTTATTATCTAATTAGAATTATTCCAAACTCATGAGCTTTATAAAATTATTCTAAATCAACTAATACATACTAATTACATTCAATCATGTTTTTGTTAAAAGAGCCTAAAGTTATATTGTACCATTCATACAGTTACACTCTAAATCCCTATATACATAAATAAAAATACCATTCCATACTTTATAACTAAAATAGATATAATGGCATATTAGAACTAGTTGGTAAATATATAATATTAATAAAAAACAATAATAAGCTCATATATTTAAACACAAAATGAATTATTAATGCTAAAATAACAAAAGAAACATACCTAATAAAACTAACGAACTGAAAAGAGTAATATTAAAAGAGTAAAAGTGAATATGAACAAGAAATGGGGCAAAAGAAAGAGTAGTAAAATCAGAAATGGAAGTGGAAGCAAAAAGTGTTTAAATTTTGGCAGCAAGGTCGCCTGGTGACCCGCGATTCCTCTTCTGTAAACGCTTCCTCTGAGCCTAGGCCTGGTTCGCCCCTTGGCCTACTGACTGAGGATGGGCGAAGGTCACCCCCCACAACAACGCACCGAGGAAACGATATTGAATCTGAATTAGTCAGGGCGACAGAGCTATGAATTAGGAACGTCTCAACAATTAATCAAATTAATACATATTAAACTGGAACCTATAACCTATACAAGGCAAATTTGTCTGTCTTAGCTCATGTTTGGCCATTGCGAGGAAGCTCTCCTGTTTACAGGCTATAAATTGGACAACAAGCCATGTTCATTCTCTGTACAAGTTTTTCACACAGTACTAAAAACTTGTTTTCGTACATTAAAAAATTCCGATAAAAGTAATTAAAGTCAACTAAAAACAAAATTTCTCAACCCTCGTCGTAAATGGTTGTTGATTTAGACGAGGGCCGTGTAAAATAATTTATCTAGTCAGCAACTTGTAAAGAAGCCACCTACCTACTGCTTGATCTTAATATTAGGTATGTACAATATCAGTTGTAATACATATGTTTTAGAACAATGATCACACTGCAGAAAATGGTTTTGGTAATAGGTTTTGAAATAGGTCATGTTGTTTCACTGTATGTATTTGTAAAATAAGCCATTTTTAATTTGTTGGAAACAATAAGATGTCTTAAGAGGAAAACCATTTGATTAATTTACAGTTTAGAGAGATCTTTCACTTGGTAAATATGTTGTATGTGCGATGATAAAAAGTAAATTTCTTGTTGGTATTTCAACTAGCCATGTTTTCTCACCCAGAAATTTAAGTATATGGCCCATGTGTGTCAGACTTACGGTTTCCTTCAATGTTCCTGGGACGGACTGGCGTTATACCCGCCCGCTGAGACATTTGTCCAGATGATGTCGGTTTTATAGTCACACAAGTCATATTACAGCTGATCAAATTCCAAAATTTAAAATGTAATTTAAATTAATACTTTAGTTGTAGCCTTAAGAGAGCATTTATCTAAAAAATAATAATGTATCGGTAATTATTGTCGGTATAGAATCTGCTGAATAAGAACTTATATATGTAATGCAATACCTTGAAAGATGTTAATCGATGGTATTCAATGTATATTACCCGAAACATACCCATTTGAACCATTAAAAGTATATTAATACCAAAACATAACTTAAATTCCTTGTTCCAGCATATTATAAAGCAACTATTTTTGTCATTATTATTTAAGTTTATTATTCGTCTGGTAGCTGTAAATTAGGTATAATTACGTATTGAATGAGATTTTAGGTATATATATTTAGTACATAAATAAAACAGCCCATAATTGGGTCTAGATGGACCAAAACTAAAAAAATATAAAAAATTGGGCCTATATTGGCGAAAAACTGTAAATTAACATTTTCCTTTGTTTGAAACTGAGAAGACAAAACTCACCACCCTCCTTGTCCTGGCCCCCCAATCCGCCGCGTAGCAGACACAGGACCACTCCATCAGCCTCCTTGTGCTGGCCCTCCACTCCGCCGCGCAGCAGACACAGGACCACTCCATCAGCCTCCTTGTGCTGGCCCTCCACTCCGCCGCGCAGCAGACACAGGACCACCCATCACCCTCCTTGTCCTGGTCCCCCACTCCGCCGCGCAGCAGACACAGGACCACTCAATCAGCCTCCTTGTCCTGGGCCCCCACTCCACCGCGCAGCAGACACAGGACCACTCCATCAGCCTCCTTGTCCTGGCCCCCCAATCCGCCGCGCAGCAGACACAGGACCACTCCATCAGCCTCCTTGTGCTGGCCCTCCACTCCGCCGCGCAGCAGACACAGGACCACCCATCACCCTCCTTGTCCTGGCCCCCCACTCCGCCGCGCAGCAGACACAGGACCACTCCATCAGCCTCCTTGTCCTTGCCCACCACTCCGCCGCGCAGCAGACACAGGACTACTCCATCAGCCTCCTTGTCCTGGCCCCCCACTCCGCCGCGCAGCAGACACAGGACCACTCCACCACCCTCCTTATCCTAGCCCCCCGCTCCGCCGCGCAGCAGACACAGGACTACTCCATCAACCTCCTTGTCCTGGCCTCCCACTCCGACGCGCAGCAGACACAGGACCACTCCACCACCTTCCATGTCCTTGCCCCCCACTCCACCGCGCAGCAGACACAGGACCAATCCATCATCCTCCTTGTCCTAGCCTCCCACTCCGCCGCGCAGCAGACAAAGGACCACTCAACCACCCTACTAGACCTGGCCCCCCACTCCGCCACGCAGCAGACACAGAACCACTCCACCACCCTCCTTGTCCTGGCCCCCCACTCCGCCGCGCAGCAGACACAGGACTACTCCATCAGCCTCCTTGTCCTGGCCCCCCACTCCGCCGCGCAGCAGACACAGGACCACTCCATCAGCCTCCTTGTCCTGGTCCCCCACTCCACCGCGCAGCAGACACAGGACCACTCCACCACCCTTCTTGTCCTAGCCCCCCGCTCCGCCGCGCAGCAGACACAGGACCAGTCCACCATCCTCCTTGTCCTGGTCCCCCACTCCGCCGAGCAGCAGGCACAGGACCACTCCATCACCTCCTTGTCCTGGCCTCCCACTCCGCCACGCAGTAGACACAGGTCCACTCCACCACCCTCCTTGTTCTGGTCCCCCACTCCGCCGCGCAGTAGACAAAGGACCACTCCATCATCCTCCTTGTCCTAGCCTACCACTCCGCCGCGCAGCAGACACAGGACCACTCCACCACCCTCCTTGTTCTGGTCCCCCACTCCGCCGCGCAGTAGAGACAGGACCACTCCACCACCCTCCTTGTTCTGGTCCCCCACTCCGCCGCGCAGTAGACACAGGACCACTCCATCATCCTCCTTGTCCTAGCCTCCCACTCCGCCGCGCAGCAGACACAGGACCACTCCACCACCCTCCTTGTTCTGGTCCCCCACTCCGCCGCGCAGTAGACACAGGACCACTCCACCATCCTCCTTGTCCTGGCCTCCCACTCCGCCGCGCAGTAGACACAGGACCACTCCATCACCTCCTTGTCCTGGCCTCCCACTCCGCCACGCAGTAGACACAGGACCACTCCACCACCTTCCTTGTTCTGGTCCCCCACTCCGCCGCGCAGTAGACACAGGACCACTCCATCACCCTCCTTGTCCTGGTCCCCCACTCCGCCACGCAGTAGACACAGGACCACTCCACCACCTTCCTTGTTCTGGTCCCCCACTCCGCCGCGCAGTAGACACAGGACCACTCCATCACCCTCCTTGTCCTGGCCTCCCACGCCGCCGAGCGGTAGACACAGGACCACTCCATCAGCCTCCTTGACCTGGCCCCCCACTCCACTGCTCAGTGGACACAGGACCACTCCACCACCCTCCTTGACCTGGCCCCCCACTCAAGACACAGTACCACTCCACCATCCTCCTTGTCCTGGCCCCCCACTCCGCCGAGCAGCAGACACAGGACCACTCCACCACCCTTCTTATCCTAGCCCCCCACTCCGCCGCGCAGTAGACACAGGACCACTCCATCACCCTCCTTGTCCTGGCCTCCCACTCCGCCGCGCAGTAGTTACAGGACCACTCCACCACCCTTCTTGACCTGGCCCCCCGCTCCGCCGCGCAGCAGACACAGGACCACTCCATCACCCTCCTTGTTCTGGTCCCCCACTCCGCCGCGCAGTAGACACAGGACCACTCCACCACCCTCCTTGTTCTGGTCCCCCACTCCGCCGCGCAGTAGACACAGGACCACTCCATCATCCTCCTTGTCCTAGCCTCCCACTCCGCCGCGCAGCAGACACAGGACCACTCCACCACCCTCCTTGTTCTGGTCCCCCACTCCGCCGCGCAGTAGACACAGGACCACTCCACCATCCTCCTTGTCCTGGCCTCCCACTCCGCCACGCAGTAGACACAGGACCACTCCATCGCCTCCTTGTCCTGGCCTCCCACTCCGCCACGCAGTAGACACAGGACCACTCCACCACCTTCCTTGTTCTGGTCCCCCACTCCGCCGCGCAGTAGACACAGGACCACTCCATCATCCTCCTTGTCCTGGCCTCCCACGCCGCCGAGCGGTAGACACAGGACCACTCCATCAGCCTCCTTGACCTGGCCCCCCACTCCGCTGCTCAGTGGACACAGGACCACTTCACCACCCTCCTTGACCTGGCCCCCCACACCGCCGCGCAGCAGACACAGTACCACTCCATCACCCTCCTTGTCCTGGCCTCCCACGCCGCCGAGCGGTAGACACAGGACCACTCCATCAGCCTCCTTGACCTGGCCCCCCACTCCGCTGCTCAGTGGACACAGGACCACTCCACCACCCTCCTTGACCTGGCCCCCCACTCCGCCACGCAGTAGACACAGGACCACTCCACCACCTTCCTTGTTCTGGTCCCCCACTCCGCCGCGCAGTAGACACAGGACCACTCCATCACCCTCCTTGTCCTGGCCTCCCACGCCGCCGAGCGGTAGACACAGGACCACTCCATCAGCCTCCTTGACCTGGCCCCCCACTCCGCTGCTCAGTGGACACAGGACCACTCCACCACCCTCCTTGACCTGGCCCCCCACTCCGCCGTGCAGCAGACACAGTACCACATCACCATCCTCCTTGTCCTGGCCCCCCACTCCGCCGCGCAGCGGACACAGGACCACTCCACCACCCTCCTTGACCTGGCCCCCCACTCCGCCGCGCAGCAGACACAGTACCACTCCACCATCCTCCTTGTCCTGGCCTCCCACTCCGCCGCGCAGCAGACACAGTACCACTCCACCATCCTCCTTGTCCTGGCCCCCCACTCCGCCGAGCAGCAGACACAGGACCACTCCACCACCCTACTTGACCTGGCCCCCCACTCCGCCAAGCAGCAGACACAGTACCACTCCACCATCCTCCTTGTCCTGGCCCCCCACTCCGCCGAGCAGCAGACACAGGACCATTCCACCATCCTCCTTGTCCTGGCCCCCCACTCCGCCGCGCAGTAGACACAGGACCACTCCATCACCCTCCTTGTCCTGGCCTCTTACTCCGCCGCGCAGCAGACACAGTACCACTCCACCATCCTCCTTGTCCTGGCCCCCCACTCCGCCGAGCAGCAGACACAGGACCACTCCACCACCCTTCTTATCCTAGCCCCCCACTCCGCCGCGCAGTAGACACAGGACCACTCCATCACCCTCCTTGTCCTGGCCTCCCACTCCGCCGCGCAGTAGTTACAGGACCACTCCACCACCCTTCTTGACCTGGCCCCCCACTCCGCCGCGCAGCATACACTGAACCATAGCAACCATAGCAGCGGCCTTGACGTTCAAATTCTAGTTTTGGCAAATCAATTTGATTTACCAAAAAAGAAAAACTGTCGTGGCTCTCACCCCTTGCCTTGCTTGATACGTTTCACTTACAGGGCAATGTAGGCAGGCGAAATATAGGAGGGAAATCGGTCACCAAACTAAAAAAATATTACTTTTACATCCTTCACTCAAAGATATTACAAATAAATTAAGGAACAACATTAAGGCCTAAAACAAAAAAGTTAACACAAGTTTGGAACGCCGTAACAATTTAACTTTATATAGTTCTTAGTTTACAGTATACCTAGACTATTTTTCAGATGAGTTTTCGAAACACTGAAGCTTTCACGCGGATTGTCTAATATTGTAATGAATGAATCCGTGTTGTGTGTATTGGTTTTTATATTTCTTTACTGAATGCACAGTTACGTAAGTAAGCTAACAGTTATGTAAGTAAACTGCGTCGTCGCGGCCGTCTACGTCTTAGTCTCGGAGTCGTCTCGAATGGCTCAGCGAGCGCCGACGGGTCAAGGTCTTGACAGGTCCACTGATTGTCCATTACAGTAGTAGTAGTAGTAGTAGCTGACCCTGTGACTGGCCGATACGAAAATAATAATATTTTGGCAAACGTTTTTGGGGCAACAACAAAACAAACAATTATGAACCCTGAAATGCCCTACCAAGACCATCCAAAAAGCTCAGAACGTAGCGCGGAAATAAAAATTCAATTTATAACCTGTATTAAATGTATCATAAATTATATATGTTATACTTTACTAGGAGACATGCCATTCTAGACTGATCAGCCAGTTACATTGCACACAACGTTTAAAATAATAACTAATTGTTGTAATCGGAAACATAACTACATCAAATCTTTCGCCAATTATTAAAATAATGAGTTGTGATCATAAAACTCGTGTAATACACATAATTGGTGTATTAATAGAGTTCTATGGTTGTGATACACTGCTTTCCAGTGATGAACTTCTCAATGAATTCGTTTGTATAGCTGAAATGGAAAGTATTACTGAGTACCGAAGGTTTTTCAAACCTAAGTATTAGCAAACAGCGAATACGGCCGGTAAACAAAGGATTACGAGGAAAAGTAAGACCATGATGCAATTATGGCGAGGAAACCTGATGCATAATTCATAGCTCGGCACCGCTGTGCTTCCCGGCCCAACAGGTCGTGCGTGGTCGTGGTCGTGGGGATGGGTATGGGTATGACAAACTGGAAATCCCGCCATCTGGTTCCACACCTTGTGGTTTGGCACACCGTCGAGGTAAAAAACAACCCAACGTCAAAATGAAGAGCCTCGGGGTCTCCCTCTCTCCTTCATTGTCTATTAGACGTTATGAAACTGGCCTCAGCCACCAGATCAGCGAGTGTCAGAGGCCAATGGTGTGGGCGCAAGAAGCCGCAGTGTTGGTGAGGGGCAAAGAGGGGTCCACTGTGCTCTCCCGTGGGGACTCGGTGCAGTTCATTCACCAAAGTAAAACTTGTATTATTACGAGTAACTAATAAGATCCGTATAGCACTGAGAATTGCCGAAACATTACTAGAAACAGAAACTCCGGTAGATCCCTTTGGAGACGCGTCCCAGAAAAGACATCCCGCAAGAAAATGTACCAACTCATTGTGTTAGAGTTAAGTGAAAAGACAGAAGAGCATAAATGTGAAACTTGGACAGAATTTTCTCTAAAACTGTTGATATATTAACTTTATAGAAGAGTTTGTAATAAGTTTTGCCAACTATTATACGTAATAAAGGAATTTTGCGCGAATACCATGGAATTTAACTTAGCAAACATTATTATTATGTCTATTTACATAAGTAACAGTTTATTATACAGATTATGTAGAAGAATTATTGTTTATTATTGAAGCCTCTGGCGCCAGCTAACAACATGCAGCTGTTGATAGAGCATCAGGACAAAAAATAAGTATTCTGCTGTAAATTGCAAGTGCCTCCTTTTTTATAGTATAATAATCGTATATTTTTACATGCATGGAAAAGTATGTACAAATACAATTTAATTAGTTATACACTATCGTTAAACTAAATATAAACTACATTATCAGAAAACTTCTATCGCCAAACTCAACCTTCATTAAGAGTTACATGTGTTTTACCTCATTGAAATTTGTACTGTTGTTTTTTCCTTGTGATTCAGTGTGCCGATGTTTGGACTTTTCCTGTAGGCTTTTTCCACTGTAATAATTATGTCGTTAGAACGCTCACGACTTATATCGGATTTAATAACGATGAAAGAGAAACATCAAGTTCTCGGAATTAGTTTCCAATGCAAGCTCGTGTATGTGAGCATGTCTTTTAGAGAAGGTATCCTAAGTTATACCTAATACTTTTAAACAATCACTGCTACCGTTGTGCCACAATAATAAATTTCCTTGCAATATAAACACTGGACGATATCTATCATGTTACAATCCTGCAATGACAATGCACGTTGACTGTTCGTCGTTATTCTTAAAATTGAATTGAGGATAAATAAATTGAGGATAAATTGAATTGTGTTCTTATTTAAGAATGATGAATTTTAATTTTAATATATCTATTGTATACGGAAGTATGGTGTTGTATAAAGTTGACAGAGTGCTTTTACAAGCTTTGCGGTAGAACTGTAAAATGTCAAAATTCGAAACTTTTTAAAACCAATCAAACTTCTTATTGGATATATTTTAGTAACATCTTTTCAAATTTCTGGAACAAAGTTAAATATTATCATAGAAAAATAAACCAGGTTTATTTTTCTATGATATTATACAGTAAGGAAATGCAATCTCGGAAGTTTCGTTGTAGTTTCAAACTTGACCTCACCGTAGATTTAATCGTCGGGGAAATCCCAGACGACCAGTTTTCTCTTCTGATCTCAATTCATTCAGCAACGGCAACGTAGCTACTGTGTCGGCTCTCTAAGGTTAACAGATCTTAACAAAGACATCAAAACCAGAAGTCCCATTAAAAAAATACAAAATATATGAATCTGCATTACTTATAGAAATAATAGTATGATTTATTATCGTTCTCCGCAAGGGATCTCGCAGGCATACAATCAGATGTTTGGAATATTTTACATTACAATCCAGGGGCGGATCCAGAGGTCATGTTTGGGAGGGCGGTTACCGAAAGTTACTCCTCCCCCTCCCCCTGGGTGGTCCCGGGCACCCCCATTATTTTTTTAACTACATGAAATTATACAACGAATGAAAGAAAGTTAACATAATACATCAATAACCTTTTACTCAAGAAAAAAACTATCATAATTTTATAAACAAGCTAAACAAAAATCAACTTTGGTTCTACTGCGCCCGACCATAAATAAAAATAACAAATATTTAGACATACACTTTTTTCTACGTCATCTGTAGGCGTCTAAGAACAAGTAAGGTGCAAATAAACAATTTATTTTAGTAGTTACCCACGCAAAAACTATTTATAAAACGTATTTTAAATCTGCAATACTGAACATACTGAACATTGTATCTGCTACGCGAAGATACAATGAGCAATGAGGCTGACAGCCAAGGTCAACGACTCGAAAAATGAAAATGTCATATTACAATTTTACAAAATAAAATACTTGGCATATGAGCTTCCGTTTGCACGCAATATAATCTTTGCTTCCTCTTATTTCATAACATATAATTCGATGCACTTTTTGCTTCTAGCCTCCCGAATGTTCACTGAACATTCCGTCTCGTATGTTCCCGTATGTATTCAAAAGTTCGTGCAGCTCCCACACTTCTAGCGAATACTCCGAACATTCGGAGTTCGGCCGAATGTTCGGGCGTGTTCGCGAGAAGTGCGTATGGGACCGCCTTGACAGCAAACGACGGTAGACGGGCGAAATCCAGTAAAAAATAATCACCGAATACAAAGGTAAGGAACCTTTGCTCTGTATGGCTAAAATCTACATCCAAGACCATGTTAAAAACACTGAATTTTCGGTCTGCCAACTGGCAAAACTGCAAGAACTTCGCGATACTCGGGAATATCCATATTTTTGAAAGACGCTTTTAGGTGGAAGAAGTGGATCTAAGTAATGTGTTATATACTAAAATGGAAGTTTAAAATTTCACCTGTCTAATGGTATATATTTTATTCCATTTATTGAACGTTTAGGTGCATTAGTTTGAATTTTAATGTAACAATGTAGACGGGAGTGGCAAAATTTGACTCTTGGAACCAAAAAACGGGGTTTCGGGAGGCTTTTTCTACTTACATTTTCATTCGGATTTATTCAAACTTTCATTGTATGCCTGAATAATAAAATAAAACACAATAATTTTTAGGTCCGCCCCTGTTACAATCAGCTGAATAGCTAAAATGAAATAACTCCATAAGACTAAAATTGAAAGTTCGAGATTCCCTGGGGCGAAGACCTGAAATGGAAAGCTTTTATAACAAAAAATACCCCCGTCGCAGCAAACCTGCGTACTCAGCGAATTTCCAATGAATATATATGTTTCTCACTACCACATAAAGGCACTTACCAAGTTTTATAAAAATAAATTAATAACTAAATGATCTATAGCATTTTATTTATTCTCCATAAGAATAACATAGGACTGAGTATGCAGGTTTGCTGCAACAAGGAGCACAAAATATGTGTTTTTATGCAATTATCAATTTAACTCAACCAGGTGAAGCTACATACTAAGTTTTATTAATTTATGTTAATAATTAAGGGAGATATAAAACTTTACTTATTCTCCATAAGAATAACATTAGGGCTGAGTATGCAGGTTAGCTGCTACGGGGACAACCAACAAAATATTTGTTTTTTGTTCAAATATCAATATACCAGTACAACATGAAGCCACATACCAAGTTTCATCAATATACATTCATAAATAATCGAGATATCAAATTTTATTTATTCTCCATAAGGATAACATTGGACAACGTACTGTGTTTAGTACTTTGAATATCTCTGCAACGGTTGGACGTAGAATCACAATTTAAACACCAAAATGATTGTTTTGTGGAGCTGAAGTGATTGGTAAAAGCAAATGTGAAGTTTAAAGTAAAACTAACTGAGGAAAAGCCAAAAACCTTTTTCCCATAAGATTAACATGGGAGATTTTATGAGCATGTTTTTTTGGATTTTTTCCGCAACCACTTAACCTAGGTTAATAATTCAAAATACCATATTATTTGTTTTTTTAAGCTCTATAACATGGTCAAAACCAAAATTAACTGTTTCAAAAATTTTAGGGTGAAAAATGCAAAAAACTGATTTTTGGAAAATTTAAAACCCCCATAAACCCCCCTTCCCATAGTCCGATTTTTCTGGTTTTCGAACTTAAAGTCATAAATGTCACTTTACACATTTGAGCCAAATTTCATCAAAATCGGACGTTTTTTACTCAAGTTATCGCATTCACGGACACATATATATATATATATATATATATATATATATATATATATATATATATATATATAGATATATATATATATAGATATATATATATACATATATATAAATTTGAACGAATAGTGTTTTAGTCATCTTGGGACCTTAAAAAAAAATTTGTCATGGTCTCGGGCTTAAGTCTTACCATGAGACCTACGGTAATAGCTTCTTCCCTATAGGGGAAATTCGCTAAAACGGCACAACTAGAGAACTTTTGATTGGTACCAAAAATGTATATAAAATAATAGTTTCACAGGCCAAAAATTGCCATTAAATTTAAGAAATTATTTTAATAACGTAGATAGAAGATAAATCTTTCTTTATGTATAATTCTGTAAGCGAAATTTGTAAGTCAAAATAATTGTGGGAGTTTGGCAAATCGCAGGATGATGGGAGGTGGCTCAAATTAAAGGTCTAGATCTCATGTACTCGGGAAAAATACCAGTATTTCCAAAAAGTTACAAGCAAACGAGAAACGAGTTCGCAAGCAGCACGCTGACGTTAGAGAAGTGAATTTCTCCAATAAAAACTTTAACAAAATCAAACGAGTTCGCACGCAGCACGCTGACGTGAGGGAAATGAATTTCCACATACAAAACGTTTAAAACTCAAAACCAGTGTAAAAACATACATTTTTTCCAATTTTATTGAAATCTGAAAACATTGTTTTTTTTTTTGCTGTTCTGAACCTCCTGGTTTATTTTACCTGCAATGCTAAGAAAACAATTTTGCGCATTATAAGGTTAGGAGAAGGTCCAGTCAGGCTTGAAAGTAGGCGCGAGGTTGCTGGGGATGATATAAATACACCAACAAATGAATAACATGCTTTTCTAATGTAAACCCCTTAAGACAACGTACTGTGTTTAGCCGATATACATTTTCTTTAATAACTCGGTAAATATTTATGCTAGAATGACGAGAGAGGGCTTAAAACTTTCGCTTCACTAATTCCCATCTTAACCTAAGCATTAATTTTACGTCCGGGGCTTTTCTGACCCTTTTTGGGCCCAAAAACTCGAAATTTGAAAGAATAATCCCCAAAAAAGGGGGTTAGAGTTTTCCGATTGTTTTGCCCAACGAACTTGTCCAACTGATTATAGAAAGGAACATCCCTACCAAATTTTAAGTAAACCGGACAAAAGATGCGACCGCCAGAGTGCACATACACACACACACACACACACACACACACACACACACACACACACACACACACACACACACACACACACACACACACACACACACACACACACATATATCTATATATATATATATATATATATATATCCATATATATATATATATATTATTTTTAAAAACATTATTAACAAGTACCCTTTTTTTGAAATATTTTTATTTTGACTGACTAGTTTCAACCATAATGGCCATCTTCAGAGTCACATAACCTCAACAAATTTTCTTTTATATTAATTACAAACATATGTTAAAAATAAATAATATATGATCACTAATTCTAAAATTATGTATATAAATATAAAGGTAAAAATAAAATAAAATATTAATTCGTATATACTAAGTAAAGTTACTTTCTCTGAGTTCTAATTTCATCAATTTTTTCAAAGATAGGGTGTTGTTGACTGACTTGCATAGTATTTAAAATATTTTGTGGATCTTTCTTATTATTCAAATATATATGCATCTCTTCTTTGACGTTAAGTTGTTCTTGGAGTTTTTCGTACTTATATATATATATATATATATATATATATATATATATATATATATATAATTTTGAACGACTCCCCGAAACGTGTTCAGGGGTTTTTGTTAGGAACTTCTATGGCGGTCCCGGGCTTAAGTTTCACCGTGCGGGCCATGCTAACAGTTCACTTTTCCGTAGGAAATTCACTAATAACTATAACATCCAAAAGAAAAGCATGGACATTTAAAAACGCCTACTTTGTTTACATTAAAACATGTGATTAAGAGTCCACTTTCTTTACGAAATGACATGTGTCAGATGAGGTCAAAGTTAGGGGCTTTGGCCCCTTCAAGCCACTAGTAATTCCTAATTTGAAGACTTTACAGGCCCCAACAGGAATATTTTACTTTTTTGTTGACTATTTCCCTCCGTCCCTAGTAGGCTATTTATTTTATAACCTTACTAGTCATTTCACACACCTGACCTGTGTTTATTATGTCTATTTTCCAAATAACTGTATTTACTAGAGTATAGCCATCTTTTGTTGGGGCATAAAGGGAAGGAAAGAGTTTTTTAATCGTCTATTAAGTAAGATTAGTATGTAGTCAGTTATACTTGTACATTCATGGTATTTCGTACAAATTCAAGAATTTATGTAAACCTCAACTGAATATTAAGGCAAATGTATTTCGTGGTATTATCTTATTATTTCTAGCGTTGGAACCAGAGACCCCTACGGCACCGGTCGTCGACCCACAGGCGGGCGGGACAACTTGTAAATAGACCAGCGTCACCTAATGCTGTTTATATTCCCTACTCAAATATTCTTAATAGTAAGTGTAGCCAAGTCATCAATACCTGGCCGCTCCCCTTTTTGAGATGTTAAAAGCTCCAATTATACAGGGTGAGTTTTAAATGAGTCCCCCCCATTGTTTCTATATTTCTTAAGATATCGACTCCGGACAACCCCGATCATTGTTGACCAACTAATGCTTTATTTTGATTTGGTTAATATTTTTTTGGCGCCATCTTTGATCCGCCATATTGGATTCAACTATTTATTTTTAAATGGAAAGGTAGGGTTGTTACCCAGCATATAGAAGTACTTTTTTACGGTGAAAACCATGTTACAATCCGTTTTCCAAAATCTTTATTCTTTCTCAATATATTGGCAAATTAAACAAATTAATTTTGGTGAGAATTTTAAAGGTCCCAACCTTAAAACATGTCCATATTCTCATCATTGCATCAAATAATGACCATGAACTACTACCAATCATTGTTAAGTGGTATTCGCTTCATTTTGACAAAATTAAAATGTTTGTGCACCATCTTGAATCCGCCATTTTGTAATAAGTTAAATTTTTCAAACGTAAAGGTAGGGTTGTGTCTCATCATCTCTAACTGTTTTTTCCACGCTGAAATCAATGCCGTAATACGTTTTCAAATATGACCCTTCATTCTCATGATATTGTCACTTTTTGAAATATTAAACAGAAATCCTTAAAAATTAATTTTAATTTGCCAATATCTTGAGAACGAATAATGATATACGAAAATGGATTGCGGCATTGTTTTCACCGTAAAAATTACTTCTATATGATGGGTCATAACCCCACCTTTACATTTAAAAATAAAAAGTTGAATCCAATATGGCGGATCCAAGATGGCGGCCAAAAATATTAACTAGGTCAAAATTAAGTATAAGTCGGTGTCGGTCAACAATGATCGGGGGTGGTCCGGAGCTAATATCTTATGAAATGTAAAGAAAAGAAGAGGGAGGACTCATTTAAAACTCACCCTGAATATAGCAAGATGGTACATTACTGCATGAAGTGTCAAATTACACTATTTAACCAGACATATGTCTATCATTTAGCCTATTTTTACACGACACCCTCATAACACAATAAACTTAAACGGTTATAACGACCAACCGAGAAGGCCCGAAAATTGCAAATCAATTTGTTAAACAATTCACACGTTCCACGAGGCACAGTTCTTTGTTTGCAACTTTAGCAAGTCTAACCAGCCACTCCCTACACTCTGCACGTTATCAATTGTTGATACGATATGATACATTCGCAGTTTCGTGTAGGTGAGCAAGCGAGTGTGGTGTTGACGGAGCGCGACCGAGCACCGGCCTTGTATGTGTTTACCACGCAGTATTGGCTTTCACGTGTCTTAATCAACGATTGATTAAACCTCCAAACCGTATATTGAAGAGACCTCGAGAGTTTTATTCTATTGCCACTGTTACTGTGCAAGTAAAGTTAAACAAAGTGATTTACGGAGAAAACTGGCAATGCAAATTTTAATGCAAAGAATAATACATAGAATCGAATTGTTTGATTAAACTTGTTGTTTGGCAAACAACGAGTTTAATCAAATAATGTATTGGAAAAACTGTACGGATATGACTTTATGACCAGCTAGTATTATATATGTATACAGATGTTATAGCCGTATAAGTTTCGTTAGTATTCGTTCATAAATAAGCGAGATATAAAATTTGTCTTTTCCCCCATAAGAATAACATTAAACAACGTACTGTATTTAGCACTTAGAATATCTCGGTAAACAATTGACGTAGAGGAATGATCAAAATACGAAATTGTGTGTTTTTTAAGCTGAATCCAATGGTAAAACTTATATTTGACTATTTCAAAAGTTATATGTAAAAAATTCAAAAAGTCCATTTTTGGGGTACAAAACCCCCCAAAATACCCCTTCGGATGGAGCGATCTGGCTGGTTTTCGGACTTAAAGTCATAAATGTTGCTTTACACGTTTATACCAAATTTCATCGAAATCGGATAATTTTTACGAAAGTTATCGTGCTCACGGACACACACACACACACACACACACACACACACACACACACACACACACATATATATATAAAAATATACATATATAACAATATATATATATATGTATATACAGTTTCGAACGAATGGTGTTTTTGGGGTCTGGGGACCTCAAAACGAAAAGTTATCATGGTCCCGGGCCTAGGTCTTACCATGCCGACTACGGTAATAGCTTCTTCCCTATAGGAGAAATTCGCTAAAACATAAATCCAACTACTAAATTGGCGTTACATTTATATTTTAGGCTAATAATATTAGTTAGCTCGTATTAAAGTAGCTAAATTGTAACTGAATTTATTAAAAACTCACTATTCATCTGATTTAATACTTACAAATGCATTCCTATTTCAGTTAACCATTTGTATTATAAACTGTTCGGGTCGCAAATATGTTTATATTTTTTAATCTTGGAAGAACCGCGAAGCTGGTCACTAATCGAGTTTTGGCTTTGTTCAAAATAAAACAACATAAGTACTCCACATGTATGGATAGTATTCCATAACCTTCAACTCAATACATAAAGTAGTAGTATAATAGTATAATTGAAAAGAATTACTACATTGCTGGGCTAAGAACATCTCCTTGCACTATCCCACTTTTAGTTCCTTTGATACGTCATGGCCTTGACATAGACCTACCTGCCTGTGACCTACCTGCCCGTGTTACCTACCTGTGACCTTGCCCAAACAAATTGCAGGTAAGATGCAATCAGGTATTATCACTAAAATCTATGTTATTTTTCTGAACAATAAAATGTAACCTTCAAAAAAATAATAAACTACGAAAGTTGACGTGGAACCAGACAAATATAATTAGCTTTTATTTGGACCGCGACGCGACCCACATAAGGCGGCCAAGTCCTTGACTCGAACAATATAAAAATAACCAGAGACACCTGTGATGTGAAGGCACAACTAGGTCAACGTAGCCGCGCGAACTGCATATCCGGTCATCCGAGTGATGTTCATGATCCGGCAAACCAACGTAATAGTGGACGGTTGCAGCGCCTGCAACGTAATACTGTAGTGGACGGTTGCAGCGCCTGCATCTTAAGTCTGTCTAAAGTTGCAAACAACAGCGGTGTGTGAATCAGGATATTGGATGGAAATATATTTATTTTAAATGGGGCAATAAAAGTTCACAATGCCTGTTTACAAAGGTAAACTTAACACGTTTTACACAATGAGATAAGTAAAACGTGTTCCTATTGTTAGAAAATCTAAATATTTGTCTCCATTAGGGATCAAGTCTAATTCTTAGTGGCATTACCATCACAGGATTCCTCAAAGTTTTAGGTCCGATATGTGCCTATATTGTATGTACCAGATATGTGCGTTAGTCACTTGCTAAACTACAATACAATAGAAAATGAAATAAATATCCTTATAACGAAATCATCTTAATATTACGATATTAGTTCAATTCAACTGTGATGGTGAAGTGACTTGTTTATTTTCTTATCGTATAAAATCAAATTGAGTTTTTAAGTATATGGGGGCGGGCGTTAAACCTGATGCAGATCGTTCCAAGAGTCAATGTCAACAAACAGGCTTCTACTATGTAACTGGGCCACCTCCGCGAGAGTAAACAGACTTAATGAACACGAGAAAGAAGCAAGCGGCTCTCAATCTAGGCGTTTGAAAGTTTTACGGATAAGTGAAATTTGGGTACAGTATTGTAAAACGAAAAAATGCGGATTTGAAGGGATAATGTGAACTCAATACACAAATTTACCAAATATTTGGGAAATTTAATGAATTTTTAAAAATCACGTAAATATATTAAGTAAAAAAATAGAGTACTTTAAATGTCGAAAATGTTCAGATTCCCAGACCAGGGTGTCAAGAGAGAAAAGAATAAGCGAAGACCACCGGATACACTTCCTCTCCTGGATCCCCTCGTTCTCTTTGGTAAGTATATCGCCCACCTGTAGGAACGTGTTATTTCTGTAAACTGCTCAATTGTATGTCCAAGTTGTTACACTTAATCATCATATACCGTAAAAACAAAGTTTGTTCACGGTAGTTAATATTAAATTCGATGAAAATCAGAAATATAACTGACACACATAAGAGCAAGCGAGTTTCATTCATGATTGATATCCTAGTAAATTCAAATTATTGAACAGAAACTATCGCAACATCGGACCTTAAACATGTAACAAGTATAAACATGTATAAATGTGGATTTTTGTTCAAATAAAATGTCTTATGTTCTCTAGGATTCAAAGTAAAAATACAAGTTCACCTATCACCTTCTACAAGAACAATTTCACGTAAATGGGTCAAATGATTTTACGCTATTCATTTGGCAGGGATTGAAGCTTCTTTATCTTTATACAAGGGTGTTTTTGGCGGTACGCTATATCTCACTTAATACTCCCCTGCCTTAATCGTGCTATTACGTTATTTAAATGTCTGATAATGGTTTAATTTTATTCGGGCCGGTTTTTAAGGACACTATTGACATTAATTTATAGAGGAGATGCCCCCATGACCTTCACCAGCCAATCAGGTGACAGGACAGCGAAGGTGACGTCACCGCTCCAATCAGCTGACAATTGCACCTGACATCTCTGTCAATTGACTGACAACAACTTGGCGCGGCGTCAATTTGACTCCCATATGTCAAATTGAGCTTTTAAACACATTTCCTGTACAAACAACATGATTTTAATACACTATATAAAATGTATTTCTAATGTCTATATCTATTTTAATCTGTACATCTCTATATTAACATATTTTACGACGATTGTATATGTATACAAATATACACAGTTTCGCTGTCAATCTGTATACAATTATTTGATTTAATTTATATTAAGCTACCACGAATTAATTAAAGTACTTCAACCGCGGAATATTGGTCTATTAAAATAAATAATAATGTATCTTACCTTGCAGTTCGTGGCCGGAACACTACCCCCAAACATCTGACGTCAAAATGACGTAGGATTTATTCAGGGGGTTCTTTTTTGGGGGTACTTTTCCGCTACCCCAACTATCTTGGCATGGTAAATTTTGTCAGTGCAAATCAACAGTTGTACTAAAGAAAAGTCCACAGAAGATGCGTTGTAAAAATAACTGAACGAATTTACATTGGTTTGAGTATAATAACGGAAAAGGGTTATTTATCGATTTTAAGAATGCCTTTGATTTGGTCAACCACAAAATATTAAATATATTAATAACCAGAAAATGGAGGCTGCTGGGATACGAGGGTTAGCCGAAGCTCAAAGCTCAAAAGCTGGTCAAGAATGTCCTTTCTGGTAGAACACAGCCAGTTAGAGTTGGAGATTTGTTAAGCCCACCCCGTCTGAAAAGGCCGGAGTCCCGCAAGGCTCGGCTATCTCAGCAAATCTGGTTTTGATATTTACTAATGATTTAGTTTTGCAAAACTGTCATGCAACATTTCTCCATTTAAGTATTTATGGTTGTTATTTTAGACGAAAAGATGACCTGGGAAACCCAAACGGTAAGTTTGCATTACAAAATGAGAAGTGCAGTTAGGAACTTATACTTTTGATACATTTTTGTAACATACAACTTTTAAAAAACATTATACTTTGCTTTGGTAGATTATAGTATAAAATATGCCATTGTTTGTTGGGGAGGTACTTTTAAAACTTTAGTTGATACATTAACAGTTTAAAAGTTGCACAGATCTGCTATTTGAAAGTTATTCTGAAGAAAAATCCAAGAGGAAGTTTGCTTCTTTAATACTGCCAATTAAATCTTTGACTTATTAAGCATTTATACATGTTTAAGGTCATAAAACTATATTACTTAAGAAGCGACTGAAACCATGTTTTATGGCACCAGAAGTTCAGATAGCATAAGTTAATAATATTTTGATTGTATGAACCACGAACCTCATCAGATAGATCATCACGAGATCCTGAGTCTTAGGGTATCCAAAGACTACCCCACAAATATATTGGATGTTATTTATCTGGAAGACACCAACTTGTACAAATAACAAATTTTAGATCGCAAAAAAACAAACTAAACCATTGCGTACCACATGGCTCAATTCTTGGCCCTGTTATTAGTGAATTTCCTTTGGAAAGTGAACTATTAGCATGACCTGCACGGTGAAACTTAAGCCCGGGACCACCATAGAAGTTCCTAACGTGACCCCCTGAACACGTTTTGGGGGGTCATTCAAAATTATATATATATATGTTTGCACTCTAGCGGTCGCATTTTTTGTCCGATTTACTTCAAATTTGGTAGGGACGTTCCTTTCTGTAATCAGTTGGACAATTTCGTTGGGCAAAACAATCGGAAAACTCTAAACCCCTTTTTTGGGGGATTAATCTTTCAAATTTTGAGTTTTTGGGCCCAAAAAGGGTCATAAAAGCCCCAGATGTAAAGTCAATGCATGTAAAAAGATGGGAATTAGAGAGGCGAAAGTTTTAAGCCCTCTCTCGTCATTCTAGCATAAATATTTACCGAGTTATTAAAGAAAATGTATATCGACTAATCACAGTACGTTGTCTTATAGGGGTTTTACACTAGAAAAGCCTGTTATTCCTTTGTTACAGTACTTTTATCATCCCCAGTAACCTCACGCCTACTTTCAAGCCTGTCTGAACCTTCTCCTAACCTTATAATGCGCAAAACTGTATTCCCAGCTTTGCAAGTAAATGAAACCAGGAGTATCAGAACAGCCAAAAAATCAATGTTTTCAGATTTCAATAAAAATTGGACAAATGTATGTTTTTACACTTATTTTGAGTTTTACAAGTTTTTATGTGGAAATTCACGTCACGTCAGCGTGCTGCGTGCGAACTCGTTTTAAATTAAACCGCTCAAAACGGGAAAGTTTCCAATACTAAGTTGACACAACCCTCGTTGCATCGTTATAGAGCAAAGTCGTCTGCAGAGTAAGAAATCTACACTTTACTGATATAAGTTTTTGTATATGATAATTTCCTGTTAAGAATATACAATCTAACTTCTTTAAATATAATTATACTAGTCGACCCGTGCGGAATTCCGCACTGCGAACCAAATCTTGTCAACTGATCAGATGTTCTTTTGTTTACATTTTCGCCCCTGTCAAAGCAAACTATTCCCTTTATTTATCACTAGTTGTCCTGTTGCTCGAATCCGAGCAGGTCTGTACCCAACCTTTTTTTTTTTTTTTGACAAAAGTTTTATTTACAATCTGTTCTTTTATATAAAACAATAAGTAAATATTATGACAAGGATATATATATAAAACAAATGGAGAGAAAACATGAGTTAGTAACCAAACAGAATTAGTCCTGACAAATTAAAACAAAACAAAAATACTTCAATTCTGTAAAAACCGATTTGGCAGATCTAGTATATTGTGCCTTTTGAGTCTATAAACATGTTGGCTGTTGTCCAGGAGGTTAAGGGCTAGATGGTTTGGGTGGTCTTCAAGCTTAGCAAGATATTTTTCACTAAATCTTGTTACTTCTTCTACAACAAATGGCATTTTGCAATCGTTATGGATGATGGCATTAGACACATACCATGGGGCTTTCAGGATAACCCTTAACGCCTTGGACTGGAACCTCTGCAAGATGTCAATGTTTGATTTCGAGGCTGTTCCCCATAAAGATATGCCGTATGTCCAAGTAGGTTTGAGGACAACCTTGTATAGTAACAGTTTATTTTCAATTGAAAGTTTTGAGTTGATAAGCCAGGTCATCTGACGGAATTTCAAATTAAGTTGTTGTCGTTTGTGCCATATATGGCTTCGCCAGATGAGTCGTCTGTCAAGATGAATGCCCAAATACTTCACTTCTTCATGATGAGGTAAAAGTACATCATTTAAGTGGACTGTAGGGCAATTAGCTGATCTGGTAGTAAACGTGATGTGTATGGACTTACTTTCGTTTGCTTTGATTCTCCACTTTTTCAGCCATGTGGAGAGACTATTAAGACCATCTTGTAGGGTTTGGGAAGCTATTAACGCATCCTCATGGGAGGTTAGGAGTGCTGTGTCATCCGCAAAGGTGGATAGAAATAAATTTGGATGTTCTGGTATGTCTGACGTATATATGAGATACAGCAATGGCCCTAGAACGCTTCCCTGTGGCACGCCTGATTCTATTTCATATAGGTTGGTGTAAATGCCTTGATATTTTATCCTAAAATGTCTGTTTGCCAGATATGATTTGAGCAACAGAAAATAGTTGTGATGAAAGGTTATTTCAGTTGTAAAAAAACAAAACAAAAAAATCTGATATTAAAACATATGATAACAACGCACTTTCAATTAACAGGTAGTTTAGACTTCCGCCGTCGGGTAGCGCCACTGTTCCTAAATTCAGCCCATTACTGTGTTTCAGTGATGCCCTTTCTTAAAATTCTGAGACGTATTGGAAAATATACATAAAAATACCTTTAATTTGGCACCTCAAACGTTATCGAGTTATGAGTGTGAAGAAAAAAACCCCTTGCGTATTAATAAATAGATTATTATTAGTGAATTTCCTGTGGAAAAGTGAACAATTAGCATGACCCGCATGGTGAGACTTAAGCCCGGGACCACCATAGAAGTTCCTAACGTGACCTCCTGGACACGTTTTGAGGGGTCTCTAAAATCTTTATATATATATGTGTGTGTTCGCACTCTAGCAGTCGCAATTTTTGTCGGATTTACTTCAAATTTGGTAGAGAAATTCCTTTTTATGATCAGTTGGACAAGTTCGTTGGGAAAAACAATCGGAAAACTCTAAGCCCCTTTTTGGGGATTTTAAGATTTCAAATTTTGGGTTTTGGGCCCAAAAAGGGTCAGAAAAGCCCCGAATGTACACTTACTGCACATTAAAGTATTGGACGTAAAAATCCAAAGATTTTAAGCCCTCCCTCATCATTCTAGCACAAGTACTTACCGAGTTATGAAAGAAAATGTTAGTTGTCAAAATACAGTACGTCGTCTTATGGGGATTTTACACTGGAAAAGGCTGTTTTTCATATCTTAATATCGTTTTATCACCCCCAATACCCCTATACCAACTTGTTATCCCGACTATAACCCCTTCTAACTTTATAATGTACAACATTGGCATCCTATTAGTGAATTTAAATATAACCAGGAGCATCAGAACAGCCAAAAAATAACATTTTTCAATTACAAAAAATATATATCCAGTGTTAGTTTAAATCCTTTATTTGATCTTTTTAAGATTTTAATGCGGAAATTCACTTCCCTTACGTCAGTGTGCTGCGTGCGATCTCGTTATTATTATTATTATTATTCAGTCAGTTACATAACATCATATTTATATGACAGGTAACGATGTATCAATTTGGTCTTAATATAAACAAATACTTACAGAATAATACTTCAAATTAACAGTATGACGTAAAATAAAGGTAAATATAATTATAATACAATTTTTCCTACAGTTAATTACCATTTAAAACTCTAACTTGGTACTTTTTAAAATGACAAATCAAATTTATAAACAGTTTAAATATTCTTCAATCGAATAAAAACAAATTGTTAATAAATATTAGTTTAATTTAATTTTGAAACTATTTAAAGACATTTCAATTTTTAATTCATTGGGTAATTTTTTTACTAAGCGCATCCCAGTGTAATACGGTAATTTTACAAATGAGGTTGTTTTGTGTTGAGGATATGCCAGGATATGTTTATATTTAGTGTCATACGAATGTAAGCTAGAAAGAAAAGTCAAATTTTGATTGTGTTTTTTTCATAAATAGAATAGTGTTATAAATATAAATACATGGCAATGTAAGAATTTGTAATGATTTAAAACTGGGCTTGGTTGATGATAAAAAAGGCACATTATTGATTTTTTTTGCGAATTTCCCCTATAGGGAAGAAGCTATTACCGTAGCTTCTCGGGCATGGTAAGATTTAAGCCCGAGACCATGACAATTTTTTTTTAGGTCCCCAGATGACTAAAATACTATTTGTTCAAATTTATATATATGTATATATATATATATGTGTGTGTGTGTGTGTGTGTGTGTGTGTGTGTGTGTGTGTGTGTGTGTGTGTGTGTGTGTGTGTGTGTGTGTGTGTGTGTGTGTGTCCGTGAATGCGATAACTTTAGTAAAAAATGTCCGATTTCGATGAAATTTGGCTCAAATGAAGTGACATTTATGACTTAAGTTCGAAAACCAGAAAAATCGGGCCATGGGAAGAGGGGTTTGTGGGGGTTTTAAATTTTCCAAAAATCAGTTTGTTGCATTTTTTACCCTAAAATTTTTAAAAACACTTAATTTTGGTTTAGATCATGTTATAGAGCTTAAAAAAACAAATAATATGGTATTTTGAATTATTAAGCTAGGTTAAGTGGTTGCGGAGAAAATCCAAAAAAACCTGCCCATAAAATCTCCTATGTTAATCTTATGGGAAAAAGGTTTTTGGCTTTTCCTAAGTTAATTTTAATGTAAACTTAACATTTACTTTTACCAATCAACTCAGCTCCACAAAACAATCATTTTGGTGTTTAAATTGTGATTCTACGTTCAACCGTTGCAGAGATATTCAAAGTGATAAACACAGTACGTTGTCTAATGTTATCCTTATGGAGAATAAATAAAATTTGATATCTCCATTATTAATGAACGTATATTGATGAAACTTGGCACGTGGGGTCACGTAATACTGGTATATTGATATTTGCACAAAAAATTGATTTTTTGTTGATTATCCCCGTAGCAGCGAACCTGCGTACTCAGCCCCCACGTTATTCTTATGGAGAATAAGTAAAATGTAATGTCTCGCTTAATTATGAACATAAATTAATAAAACTTGGTATTTGGCTTCAGCTTGTTGAGTTATATTGATATTTGCATAAAAACCCATTTTTTTAAGTTTCTTGTTGCAGCAAACCTGCTTACTCATCTCCCATGTTATTCTTATGGAGAATAATTAAAATGTTATATAGTGCTTACTTATGATTGAATATTGATTAAACTTGGTATGTAGCTTCACCTAGTTAAATTATATTTATATTTGCATAACAGTTATATGAGAACCACAACACTCATACAAGACATTTCAATTTTTAATTCAAACACTCATTGTTTTTTGAATATAACATATATCGTGAATATAGTTATATCGTGTTTAGGGTTATGGGAGTGATTGTGTTGATCTATTGTTGTGCAATTGTTTGTGTTCCTTTTTTCAGCAAACCTATGTACTCATCACCAATGCTATTCTTATGGAGAATAAATAAAATTGTATATATCGCTTATATATGAATATATTTTTATGAAACTTGGTATGCGGCTTTATATGGTATTAAGACATATATTATGCATTGGAAATTCGCTGAGTACGCAGGTTTGCTGCGACGGGGGTATTTTAATTTGTTTTTGTAAGCTAAATCATCTTCTAATTAACTGAATTAACCGAGAAAATAAGACCGTAAGATAAATTTGAATATACATAAGCGTAATAAACTGTTAAAAGTGTGTTTGTGTTTACTAATTTAGAGAAAATACAAATCATATAATATGCTCTGCATAATTTAGAGGCAACTGATGAAATTTGATCTTTCCAAGTCAACTTGTTATCAATAATTACACATCTTTCATATTTCATTTCTTGAAAACACTTTTCTTACTGATAAATATAAATTTGTAATTAAAACATCAAATTAGTAATATATAAATATTTTATAATAATAAATAAGTCCCCAAATAATAAACATTTTATTACTGATTTGATGTTTTAATTACAAATTCTTTCATATTATTCAAATTCCGAGAAGCGGAACATTTTTAGACCGTGGGTCTATTTTTTGTCAACAGATAATCTTTAGAATGAGGTGTAAATAATGGAATTTGATAAAGGAATAAGGAAGATCTTGCGGACTGTCAGAAAAACAGGCTAGAGAAATTCTACTAATATTATAAATGTGAAAGTTTGAATGTATGTTTGGATGTATGTATGGATATCTGGAGTTCCATCACGCACAAACTACGGACCGGTTAAGCTAAAGTTTTGCATGAACATAGCTTTCATATTACATTCAAATATAGATTTAATAATGTCCACATCCAACTTTAGGGCTCCACCCCACGGGTACTGTAAGTTACAATGCAAATCTTATGGAAAGATATCGTTTATAAAATTACCAGCTGTAGTTGTTTGTCAGTTAGAGCAAAGGAAGTCATATGGTAAAACTAACAAAGATTTGATAGTGCTGGTCAGGTTAATATTTTTAATGTGTTTTAATTAGTCGCAAGCGAAGCTCAAAACTGTATATATAAATGTCCATGAGCACGATAACACTCGTAAAAATAGTCCGATTTTGACGAAATTTGGTATAAACGTGGAAAGCATCATTTATGACTTTAAGTTTGAAAACCAGACGGATCGAGCTATCCGAAGGGGTATTTTGGGGGAGTTTTTTACCCCAAAAATGGGTTTTTTGAGTTTTTCATATAATATTTTATATAAAATATATATAATATATAAATATAATATATAATATTTTATATATATTTTTGAAAAAGTGAAATTTTAATTTTTCCATTTGAATCGGCTTAAAAAGACGCACAATTTGGTGTTTTGATAATTGCTCTACGTAAAATGGTTACAGAGATATTGAAAGTGCTAAAAACAGTAAGTTGTCCAATGTTATTCTTATGGAGCATAAGACAAATTGTATACCTCACTTATTTATCAACTTATTCTGATGTAACTTGGTATATTGCTTCATATCATTGTGGTCTATTGATATTTGCACTAAAAAACATGTTTTGGCCGATAGTTACCGTAGCAGCAAACCTGCGAACTCAGCCCCCATGTTATTCTTATAGAGAATAAGTATTATCTCCCTTAATTATGAACATAAATTAATACTATTTGGTATGTGGATTTACCTACTTGAGTTATATTTATATTTGTATAAAACCCCATTTTTGTGTTCCTTGCTTCAACAAACCTGCATACTCAGCCGCCATGTTATTCCTATGGAGAATAATACAAATGTCATGAATTGTTTATTTATGAATGTATATTGATGAAACTTGGTATGTGGCTTTATGTGGTATTAATATACATATATATGCATTGGAAATTCGCTGAGTACGCAGGTTTTCTGCTACGGGGGTATTATAGATATAGAAGATAACTTCTGTATACGGCATGAATACCAATCAGATGGACATTCAGTAAAGGTGAACGACACTTGTTTAGAAGAGGTACCTTGCTGCAAAGTTTCTTGGAGTTTTTCTAGATCAAGCCCTGGACCTTTAAAATTTAAATTATTTACTTACGACATTTTAACAGTAAACCATCTTGGGAACCAAATATTGACGTTTGTGCAAATTCTGGCATATTTACCCTGCGCAGCCTGTCATTGCTTATTGGATGTCCTGAAAACGCGGCTTATGTTGGATTAATTCAACCAAACATGTCTTATGGGATAATACTTTGGGACGGTTGTGCAAAACAACAGACTCGATAGATGTTTTAAACTTCAGAAAAAGCCTTAAAGATAATATTGAAATTGAAGCAGACAGAATCGTATATCTTTAGGCGTTCAACGAGATGGGACTAGTTACACTACCATCCCTGTACATGCTTGAAATAAAATGTTATTGGCTGTTCAAATGGGA
Source organism: Allygus modestus (assembly GCA_963675035.1). Lineage (NCBI taxonomy): Eukaryota > Metazoa > Arthropoda > Insecta > Hemiptera > Cicadellidae > Allygus > Allygus modestus. The sequence goes on from OY776111.1 coordinate 335,969,144, forward strand.
TTTCAAAGTAACGAGACTATAGAGGCAGAGTTATATCGTGTTGAATTAGCATCAAGCATCAGTTGCTTATGGAGTTATATCGTGTTGAATTAGCATCAGACATCAGTTGCTTATGGAGTTATATCGTGTTGAATATAGCATCAGGCATCAGTTGCTTATGGAGTTATATCGTGTTGAATATAGCATCACGCATCAGTTGCTTATGGAGTTATATCGTGTTGAATATAGCATCACGCATCAGTTGCTTATGGAGTTATATCGTGTTGAATATAGCATCACGCATCAGTTGCTTATGGAGTTATATCGTGTTGAATATAGCATCACGCATCACTTGCTTATGGAGTTATATCGTGTTGAATATAGCATCACGCATCAGTTGCTTATGGAGTTATATCGTGTTGAATATAGCATCAAGCATCAGTTGCTTATGGAGTTATATTGTGTTGAATATAGCATCACGCATCAGTTGCTTATGGAGTTATATCGTGTTGAATATAGCATCACGCATCAGTTGCTTATGGAGTTATATCGTGTTGAATATAGCATCACGCATCAGTTGCTTATGGAGTTATATCGTGTTGAATATAGCATCAAGCATCAGTTGCTTATGGAGTTATATCGTGTTGAATATAGCATCACGCATCAGTTGCTTATGGAGTTATATCGTGTTGAATATAGCATCACGCATCAGTTGCTTATGGAGTTATATCGTGTTGAATATAGCATCACGCATCAGTTGCTTATGGAGTTATATAGTGTTGAATATAGCATCAGGCATCAGTTGTTTATGGAGTTATATCGTGTTGAATATAGCATCACGCATCAGTTGCTTATGGAGTTATATCGTGTTGAATATAGCATCACGCATCAGTTGCTTATGAAATTATATCGTGTTGAATATAGCATCACGCATCAGTTGCTTATGGAGTTATATCGTGTTGAATATAGCATCAAGCATCAGTTGCTTATGGAGTTATATTGTGTTGAATATAGCATCACGCATCAGTTGCTTATGGAGTTATATCGTGTTGAATATAGCATCACGCATCAGTTGCTTATGGAGTTATATCGTGTTGAATATAGCATCACGCATCAGTTGCTTATGGAGTTATATCGTGTTGAATTAGCATCAGGCATCAGTTGCTTATGGAGTTATATCGTGTTGAATATAGCATCAGGCATCAGTTGCTTATGAAATTATATCGTGTTGAATATAGCATTAGGCTTCACTTGCTTATGGAGTTATATCGTGTTGAATATAGCATCACGCATCACTTGCTTATGGAGTTATATCGTGTTGAATATAGCATTAGGCATCAGTTGCTTATGGAGTTATATCGTGTTGAATTAGCATCAGGCATCAGTTGCTTATAGAGTTATATCGTGTTGAATATAGCATCACGCATCAGTTGCTTATGGAGTTATATCGTGTTGAATATAGCATCACGCATCAGTTGCTTATGGAGTTATATCGTGTTGAATATAGCATCAAGCATCAGTTGCTTATGGAGTTATATCGTGTTGAATATAGCATCACGCATCAGTTGCTTATGGAGTTATATCGTGTTGAATATAGCATCACGCATCAGTTGCTTATGGAGTTATATCGTGTTGAATATAGCATCACGCATCAGTTGCTTATGGAGTTATATCGTGTTGAATATAGCATCAGGCATCAGTTGCTTATGGAGTTATATCGTGTTGAATATAGCATCAGGCATCAGTTGCTTATGGAGTTATATCGTGTTGAGTATAGCATCAGGCATCAGTTGCTTATGGAGTTATATCGTGTTGAATATAGCATCACGCATCAGTTGCTTATGGAGTTATATCGTGTTGAATATGGCATTACGCATCAGTTGCTTATGGAGTTATATCGTGTTGAATACAGCATCACGCATCAGTTGCTTATGGAGTTATATCGTGTTGAATATAGCATCACGCATCAGTTGCTTATGGAGTTATATCGTGTTGAATATAGCATCAAGCATCAGTTGCTTATGGAGTTATATTGTGTTGAATATAGCATCAGACATCAGTTGCTTATGGAGTTATATCGTGTTGAATATAGCATCTCGCATCAGTTGCTTATGGAGTTATATCGTGTTGAATATAGCATCTCGCATCAGTTGCTTATGGAGTTATATCGTGTTGAATATAGCATCACGCATCAGTTGCTTATGGAGTTATATCGTGTTGAATATAGCATCACGCATCAGTTGCTTATGGAGTTATATAGTGTTGAATATAGCATCAGGCATCAGTTGTTTATGGAGTTATATCGTGTTGAATATAGCATCACGCATCAGTTGCTTATGGAGTTATATCGTGTTGAATATAGCATCACGCATCAGTTGCTTATGAAATTATATCGTGTTGAATATAGCATCACGCATCAGTTGCTTATGGAGTTATATCGTGTTGAATATAGCATCAAGCATCAGTTGCTTATGGAGTTATATTGTGTTGAATATAGCATCACGCATCAGTTGCTTATGGAGTTATATCGTGTTGAATATAGCATCAAGCATCAGTTGCTTATGGAGTTATATTGTGTTGAATATAGCATCAGACATCAGTTGCTTATGGAGTTATATCGTGTTGAATATAGCATCAGGCATCAGTTGCTTATGAAATTATATCGTGTTGAATATAGCATTAGGCTTCACTTGCTTATGGAGTTATATCGTGTTGAATATAGCATCACGCATCACTTGCTTATGGAGTTATATCGTGTTGAATATAGCATCAAGCATCAGTTGCTTATGGAGTTATATTGTGTTGAATATACTATCAGACATCAGTTGCTTATGGAGTTATATCGTCTTGAATATAGCATCAGGCATCAGTTGCTTAAGAAATTATATCGTGTTGAATATAGCATTAGGCTTCACTTGCTTATGGAGTTATATCGTGTTGAATATAGCATCACGCATCAGTTGCTTATGGAGTTATATCGTGTTGAATATAGCATCAAGCACCAGTTGCTTATGGAGTTATATTGTGTTGAATATAGCATCACGCATCAGTTGCTTATGGAGTTATATCGTGTTGAATATAGCATCACGCATCAGTTGCTTATGGAGTTATATCGTGTTGAATATAGCATCACGCATCAGTTGCTTATGGAGTTATATCGTGTTGAATATAGCATCAAGCATCAGTTGCTTATGGAGTTATATTGTGTTGAATATAGCATCAGACATCAGTTGCTTATGGAGTTATATCGTGTTGAATATAGCATCACGCATCAGTTGCTTATGGAGTTATATCGTGTTGAATATAGCATCACGCATCAGTTGCTTATGGAGTTATATCGTGTTGAATATAGCATCACGCATCAGTTGCTTATGGAGTTATATAGTGTTGAATATAGCATCAGGCATCAGTTGTTTATGGAGTTATATCGTGTTGAATATAGCATCACGCATCAGTTGCTTATGGAGTTATATCGTGTTGAATATAGCATCACGCATCAGTTGCTTATGGAGTTATATCGTGTTGAATATAGCATCACGCATCAGTTGCTTATGGAGTTATATAGTGTTGAATATAGCATCAGGCATCAGTTGTTTATGGAGTTATATCGTGTTGAATATAGCATCACGCATCAGTTGCTTATGGAGTTATATCGTGTTGAATATAGCATCACGCATCAGTTGCTTATGAAATTATATCGTGTTGAATATAGCATCACGCATCAGTTGCTTATGGAGTTATATCGTGTTGAATATAGCATCAAGCATCAGTTGCTTATGGAGTTATATTGTGTTGAATATAGCATCACGCATCAGTTGCTTATGGAGTTATATCGTGTTGAATATAGCATCAAGCATCAGTTGCTTATGGAGTTATATTGTGTTGAATATAGCATCAGACATCAGTTGCTTATGGAGTTATATCGTGTTGAATATAGCATCAGGCATCAGTTGCTTATGAAATTATATCGTGTTGAATATAGCATTAGGCTTCACTTGCTTATGGAGTTATATCGTGTTGAATATAGCATCACGCATCACTTGCTTATGGAGTTATATCGTGTTGAATATAGCATCAAGCATCAGTTGCTTATGGAGTTATATTGTGTTGAATATAGCATCAGACATCAGTTGCTTATGGAGTTATATCATGTTGAATATAGCATCAGGCATCAGTTGCTTATGAAATTATATCGTGTTGAATATAGCATTAGGCTTCACTTGCTTATGGAGTTATATCGTGTTGAATATAGCATCACGCATCAGTTGCTTATGGAGTTATATCGTGTTGAATATAGCATCACGCATCAGTTGCTTATGGAGTTATATCGTGTTGAATATAGCATCAAGCATCAGTTTCTTATGGAGTTATATTGTGTTGAATATAGCATCAGACATCAGTTGCTTATGGAGTTATATCGTGTTGAATATAGCATCACGCATCAGTTGCTTATGGAGTTATATCGTGTTGAATATAGCATCACGCATCAGTTGCTTATGGAGTTATATCGTGTTGAATATAGCATCACGCATCAGTTGCTTATGGAGTTATATAGTGTTGAATATAGCATCAGGCATCAGTTGTTTATGGAGTTATATCGTGTTGAATATAGCATCACGCATCAGTTGCTTATGGAGTTATATCGTGTTGAATATAGCATCACGCATCAGTTGCTTATGGAGTTATATCGTGTTGAATATAGCATTACGCATCAGTTGCTTTTGAAATTATATCGTGTTGAATATAGCATCAGGCATCACTTGCTTATGGAGTTATATCGTGTTGAATATAGCATCACGCATCAGTTGCTTATGGAGTTATATCGTGTTGAATATAGCATCACGCATCAGTTGCTTATGGAGTTATATCGTGTTGAATTAGCATCAGGCATCAGTTGCTTATGGAGTTATATCGTGTTGAATATAGCATCAGGCATCAGTTGCTTATGAAATTATATCGTGTTGAATATAGCATTAGGCTTCACTTGCTTATGGAGTTATATCGTGTTGAATATAGCATCACGCATCACTTGCTTATGGAGTTATATCGTGTTGAATATAGCATCACGCATCAGTTGCTTATGGAGTTATATCGTGTTGAATATAGCATCAAGCATCAGTTGCTTATGGAGGTATATTGTGTTGAATATAGCATCACGCATCAGTTGCTTATGGAGTTATGTCGTGTTGAATATAGCATCACGCATCAGTTGCTTATGGAGTTATATCGAGTTGAATATAGCATCACGCATCAGTTGCTTATGGAGTTATATCGTGTTGAATATAGCATCAATCATCAGTTGCTTATGGAGTTATATTGTGTTGAATATAGCATCAGACATCAGTTGCTTATGGAGTTATATCGTGTTGAATATAGCATCACACATCAGTTGCTTATGGAGTTATATCGTGTTGAATATAGCATCACGCATCAGTTGCTTATGGAGTTATATCGTGTTGAATATAGCATCACGCATCAGTTGCTTATGGATTTATATAGTGTTGAATATAGCATCAGGCATCAGTTGTTTATGGAGTTATATCGTGTTGAATATAGCATCACGCATCAGTTGCTTATGGAGTTATATCGTGTTGAATATAGCATCACGCATCAGTTTCTTATGGAGTTATATCGTGTTGAATTAGCATCAGGCATCAGTTGCTTATGGAGTTATATCGTGTTGAATATAGCATCAGGCATCAGTTGCTTATGAAATTATATCGTGTTGAATATAGCATTAGGCTTCACTTGCTTATGGAGTTATATCGTGTTGAATATAGCATCACGCATCACTTGCTTATGGAGTTATATCGTGTTGAATATAGCATTAGGCATCAGTTGCTTATGGAGTTATATCGTGTTGAATTAGCATCAGGCATCAGTTGCTTATGGAGTTATATCGTGTTGAATATAGCATCAGGCATCACTTGCTTATGGAGTTATATCGTCCGCAGGCACGATAACTTTCTTAGAAATGGTCCGATCTTGATGAAATTTTGTACAAACGTGTAAGGCAGCATCTGTTTTCATGAGTTCGAGAACCAGGCAAGTCGCTCTATTTTAATGGGCGTTTTATACCACAAAAATGGGTTTTTTGAACTTTTTACACATTTTTATTTTTAAACCCAGATTTTTGTACATTAAATTCAGCTTTAAAAACAAACAATTTGGAATTTTGTTCATCGCTCTACGTCAATTGGTTACCGAGATATTAAAAGTGCTAAACACAGTACGTTGTCCAATGTTAATCTTATGGAGAATCGTGTTATATCTCGCTTATTAATGAAAATATATTAATGTAACTTGGTATGTGGCTTCATCTGGTTGTGGTCTATTGGTATTTGCACAAAAAATCGTTTTTTACCGACAATTCCCGTAGTAGCAGCTGCGTACTCAGCCCCATGTTATACTTATGGAGGATCAGTAAAATCTTTTGTCTCCCTTAATTATGAACATAAATTAATAATACCCCCGACACAACAAACCTGCGTAGTCAGCAAATTTCCAATGTCTTAACACCACATAAAGCGGCATACCAAGTTTCATAAAAATGTATTCACAAATAAGCGATAAATACAATTTTAATTATTTTCAATAAGAATAACATTAGGGATGAGTACGCAGGTTTGCTGCAACAAGGAACACAAAATAATAGGTTTTCATGCAAATATCAATAGAACTCATCTAAGTAAAGTCACATACCACATGGTCATTTGTACCAAATTTCATTTAGATCGGATCTTTTTTACGAGAGTTATCGTGCTTAGTTACGGACACACACACATACATATATATACATATTTACAAATTTTAACGAATGGTGTTTTTGATATCTGGGGACCACAAAACAAAAAGTTATCATGGTCTCGAGCTTAAGTCTTACCATGAGACCTACGGTAATAGCTTCTTCTCCATAGGGGAAATTCGTTAAAATTTGGTATGTATAGTTTCACCTTGTTGAGTTATATTGATATTTGCATAAAAACCCATTTTTTGTGTTCCTTGTTGCAGTAAACCTGCGTAATCATCCCCCATGTTATTCTTATGCAGAATAATACAAATATAGTATACATGGTTTATTTATGAATGTATATTGATATAACTTGGTATGTGGCTTCTCCTAATTGAGTTATATTGGTATTTGAATAAAAACGCATATTTTGCGTTCTAATGACGTTTTTAGAATCTACATGCAATTTTAATACTTATTTATTCTTGAAATTTTTTACCAAACCTACTCGTTTAGGATCTATAGCATGTTAAACCTCGGAAAAAGTGGCTCGTCGTGTCATAATGTGATTTACATGTAATAAAGTCAAATGGTAAGACTTAAGAATGATATTTATTTAGTTTTATTGATTTATTTAGTTGATATTTTTGTTATTAAATAATACAAAAAGTACTTGTAATTTTTTAGATGATTACAATGCCTTTGGTTAAAAATTAATAGTAACATAGCGCTAAATAATTAACTACACAAATTATAACATTGAAAATATTTGCAATAGGTAATGGCTTATGACTGAAGTATATGTTCAAAGTGTCCACCATCGTAATAAATGCACGCATGAGCCCTTGTGTGTTTAGCCCTCTGGCTGTCATCTAAATTTTGTTGTATAGTTGTTTGTTGTTTGTTGTTTTGTTGTTGTTGTTTTGTTGTTTTTGTTGTATTGTTGTAATTTTAAAATATAAACTAAATAAAAAGAACAAGATATTAAGATATTAAGATTATTTGACTTAATTACATGTAAATCACTTTGTGACACGACGAGCCATCACCTTTCTCGAGATTTAACATGCTGTAGCTCCTAAACGAGTAGGTTTTGGTAAATAATGTCAAGAATAAATAACTCTTAAAATACATGTAGATTCGAAAAACATCCTAAAATACAAGGTGTTCTATAATTGGTTTTAAAGCTGGCCGCCATATTGGAAAATGGTGGCTATATACAAAAAAATACATATTTTTTATTGTCATAAAAAAGTAGGTGAAGTCCCCCATTTAAGGTTTTCTCTGAATCTAAAAGTTTCTGAGATACCAATGGTGGCACAGTTAAGTTGGGTTCTGTTCATCCTGTATATGAATTAAGGCAATTTAATTAGAATGAAATTTTCCATTGGAATAATATCGTACGCAAGTTTGTGATTTATTTTTCTAGGGGCCGTTGTACTTTTTGCTATAATGGCTTTTCTTGCTAGTAAGGTAATAATTGAATAATAACTAATTTTCACTTATAGACATCAATAAATAAACAGCAACAAGCGCGAAAGCAGGAGCGGCAGGGCAATACCGCGCGGATGCTCTCGCCGTTATGTCACTGTGGGAGGAGTAAATAAACGGTATCAGGAAACTGACACATACTTTCTCCCTTTAAGCCAAACTTTAATGACAAAAACATTTGTTATTTACTAAATATAGAATATGAAGTATAGATAAATGTACGGAAAATTGTCTAAAATAGTTATTTTCAGAAATATCCACCCAAATCCCTTTTTGGGAGGCACTATAGAGTCCGTTGCTACACAGTGGTTTTGAGAGGGGAAATGCCCCCTTGCCCCCCCAGGGTTAAATAGCAACACATTTCGAACATCATCTGTTGGTCAATGCTAACTTGACCTGCATATCAAATTTTAATGAAATTGATCAGTAAATAAGAGAGAAATAGTTATTTTTGTATTCCCCATAAGAATAACATTGGACAACGTACTGCGTTTACCGCTAAATGAAAATTTCAATTTTATCCTCAACTAGCAATCGTAGAATAGTAATTTAAAATACCAATTTATTTAGTTTTTTGAGCTCTTTTTAATGGTGAATAGTAATCTTTTTTAACATTTATAATTTTTTATGAAAAATCCAAAAAACTGAATTTTGGATGTTTTAAGTCCTGTAATTTCTGAACCCGAATTTTTCCAGAAATGCGGGTGGTGTCATTTTGTTGGAAACCTAAAGTTCTACAAACCACTAAAGTTTAATCAAAATCGTTAGAGCCGTTTTTTAGAAATTTGGATTTTTCATGTTTTTTGGCGGTTTTTGGGGGATAATTACCATTAAAAATAAAAAATTCAAAAAAATGAAAAAACACCTGGAGATATCGTGGATTAGCACCAACATACCAAATTTCATAAAAATCGGCCCATAGGTTAGGGCTCTAGCTCTGTATACATCCACACAGACACACACACACACACGGACACACACACACACAGACAGACATCACGTAAAAACCACTTTTTTGGGTTCAGGGAGCACCAAAACGAATATTTCCACTAACAACTCAAATTCGAAAATTGTTACGAAAACAATACTTTCTCCATATACTATGTATAGGGGGAGAAAGTAAAAGGGGGGGCGGGATCGGACTCAAAGGCAAAAGGCGCAGCCCTTCTGTAAGTCGGACCAATTTGCCTCAGGATTTGGGAGCAAATAAAATGCGTCTCACAAAAATTAATTACTGACAACGCGTAATTGGGTCAGCATAGGTTGGCCCGACTATCGCGAGTGTTCGCACAATGCCGCCATTGTTGCCCTGTGTGAGTGCCGATGGTCGTGTCCGGAAATACACTCGGGCCACCGGAAATTCGACTACACGACCAATATGTCACGCCTTTCCACCAGTATTTACGCGGAAGTTTAGTGGTTAATCAGCATTGTCCATACATACTTTGTACAGGTTCGCTAAGTCGATCTATTTAATGTTTTCTAATCAACCGGAAGATACCTCGTAAAAACAGCTGGAAGGTCACGTGATCACCAATCCAATCTGCAGTGTTGCTGGAACCACGATATTTAGCGTACGAGTACCATATTTTCCTCATCAGTGTAATTATAATTAATATTGTTTAACTGCTTACACTCTATGATAAGCTGTTATTTTATGAAACTAATATATTGTTTTGATTTATTTGTATTATTAGACTAATTGATTAAGGGTTTAAATTTTCTTTCTGCATGTCCAGTGACAATTTAAAAATAGCTGTACCATTATTATACCCTTAAGGTTGGCAACACTTTATAGTATGTTGTTGATTTATGAATCAGCTGTACGCCCTCATAAGACATATTTGCTGCAAACATTACTCTTATGTAAGTAAGCACACCTGGTCTGAAAGCTCTACGAACCTTGCTACGAACCTTGGTTAATCAGCTGAGAATGGTTCAGTTGGAATGAAGTTTGCATGATCTCTCGCTCGAGACGTGGGACCTTTTGCAATCGCCTTAAATAAAAAGGAAACGTGAATAAAGCACACCCAAAACATTTTTCATCATTTTAAGATGTGTAATGACAATTAAAAAGTTTAAATATACATAGAGTACTGTAGAATGTAAACTTGCATACGATCAATCTTATTCGATTAAATTGGTTTTTATAATAATTAATCTCATGTAATCGCGACGGGAAATTGTTGTCATAATGTTTTGTTGTATTTATTGTTGAGTCGTGCGTCGCTCTCAGCAAAGTTTTCAATTAGCTGTAGTACCATAGTATACTACAATTTGTTGCTGCAGATGAAGTGGCTGGAGGTGTGCCGGATGCTTTAATATCAAATTATCAATTACATTATCTAATTACTTTTTCATGTTTTAACCTTTTTAATTATTAAAGGTTAATTGTTTAACTAAGACTACTTTTGTTTCTTATTAATAATATCAAATAATCTAAATACCTATACAGCCCGATGTGTAACTCACTCACTCATGTATACGAATTCTAGACCACTTGCAGACGAGTTAGAAACGTGTAGTAGAATTACGTAATTTACGTAATTTTGGGCAAATAGGCATTTTCAAAATAAATACATTTTTGAAATTTAGATTTTTCAAAAAACCCTTTCATGTAGCATGCCAAAGTAAAGCTGAGTTTACCACGAGTCGTAAGAAATTTGAGTCGGAAAAAAGATACGAGTAGTGGTTTAGACGATACAGAGAATTCTGCAAATGTCAATATTTTACACAAATGGCCGCCATTTTGAAACGGATAAAGAAAAGTGAATTCTGTTTTCGCTAAAATGTTTCTTTTAACGAGACCTTTAAAACGATGTATAATTATCCCTATGTTTATATATGATAATTTTGAGATTCGAACCTGTGACCTTCAGTTTTGGAACATTCTGTACATACATTTTGATGAAAATGTTTTTAACAGATAGCCCATATGGGTTTTAGTGGGGAATAATTTTGTTTGATGGGTTTAGGCCAAACCCATCAAATACATGCTCCCCTAATCCATGCTGGACGGGTGGTCTGACTCACTCTGTACAGTATATGTATTATTTAAAATAAAATGATTTATTGATCTTAATAAAGGGCGTGGTTTTATCAAAGTAAATTAATTAATTTTACACAATCTATAAAACTTAAAATATATTTCATTAACTATCAACTCATTAACCTTTACAACCTTATCAAATTACATACAGTTAGGAGAATGTATGATTCGAACTTAACGAGTTTTAAAGTAAAAACTGTTAAAACTTGTGAAAATGGGAGTTGGTAGTAATCCTATATTCTAATACGTGCAATGTCTATCTGTCTATTTGTCTATCTGTCTGTTTGCAAAATTTATCTCAGAATCCAGAGGATCGATTTTGTTAAAACTTTGGAATTAGGTGCTTTTGGACCTACAAATACGATTGTAAAAACCTCAAATCCAGAGAAATTCATATTTTGTTAAAATTATTATTTGAAAATTGGAAATTTTAACATTGGGTTTATGGAGTTTCAAATACAAACAAATAATCATAACAGGTGCGAATAAATTAACCGGCGAACTGTCAAAGTAGCACTACCACAAGGCAAAGTATAGTATCAACGAATGATTTCTTGAAAACAGTGACTAGAACCATTGAATAAATATTGCATATAGAGTGGAGACCCTTTTCACACATGAAACGAATAGATATAACCGAGTATAGCTCGGTCTCCCTAACTGTTAAAATGACGAACTCATCTATACAATATAACGACGTTACACAATATACGTATTGTGCTGTGTAACTAGCGGAACAAGCATTTGGGGAACTTGAGCTTTATACGGGTATTAGAAAGGTTACAATTTTCATAAACATGGTCGAATTGCTTTTATGTAGAGCCTATATTATTTTTAGTGAATTTCCTTTGGAAAGTGAACTATTAGCATGACCCGCACGGTGAAACTTAGGCCCGGGACCACCATAGAAGTTCCTAACGTGACCCCCTGAACCCGTTTTGGGGGGTCTATATATATATATATATAGACATATATATATGTGGGTTTGCACTCTAGCGGTCGCAATTTTTGTCCGATTTACTTCAAATTTGGTAGGGACGTTCCTTTCTGTAATCAGTTGGACAAGTTCGTTGGACAAAACAATCGGAAAACTCTAAACCCCTTTTTTGGGGGATTAATTTTTCAAATTCCGAGTTTTTGGGCCCAAAAAGGGTCATAAAAGCCCCAGATGTAAAATAAGTGGATGTAAAAATATGGGAATTAGAGAGGCGAAAGTTTTAAGCCCTCTCTCATAATTCTAGCATAAATATTTACCGAGTTATTAAAGAAATGTGTATCGACCAAACACAGTACGTTGTCTTAGGGGGTTTTACATTAGAAAAGCCTGTTATTAATTTGTTGGTGTACTTTTACCATCCCCAACAACCTAACGTCTCCTTTAATGCCTGACTGGACCTTCTCCAAACCTTATAATGCGCAAAATTGTATTCCCAGCATTGCAGGTAAATAGAACCAGGAGCATCAGAACAGCCAAAAAATCTATATTTTCAGATTTGAATAAAAATTGGAATAAATGTATGTTTTTAACTGATTTTGAGTTTTTATAGGTTTTTATGTGGAAATTTACTTCCCTCACGTCAGCGTGCTGCGTGCGAACTCGTTTTTAATACATACATACAATTATTTATTAGCGAATTTCCCCTATAGGGAAGAAGCTATTACCGTAGTCGGCATGGTAAGACCTAGGCCCGGGACCATGATAACTTTTCGTTTTGAGGTCCCCAGACCCCAAAAACACCATTCGTTCGAAACTGTATATATATATATATATATATATATATCTATATATATATATATATATATATGTGTCCGTGAGCACGATAACTCTCGTAAAAATTATCCGATTTTGATGAAATTTGGTATAAACCTGTAAAGCAGTATTTATGACTTTAAGTTCGAAAACCAGCCAGATCGCTCCATCCAAAGGGGTATTTTGGGGGGGTTTTGTACCCCAAAAATGGGTTTTTCAAATTTTTTACATATCATTTTGGAAATAGTCAAATTTTAGTTTTTACCATTGGATTCAGCTTAAAAAAACACACAATTTGGTATTTTGATCATTTCTCTACGTCAATTTGTTACCGAGATATTGAAAGTGCTAAACACAGTACGTTGTCTAATGTTATTCTTATGGAGGAAAAGACAAATTTTATATCTCGCTTATTTATGAACGTATACTGACGAAACTTGGTATACGGCTTCATCTGGTTGTGGACCATTGATATTTGCTCAAAAAATCAATTTTTTTCCAAAGGCTCCCTTAGCAGCAAACCTGCGTACTCAGCCCCATGTTATTCTTATGGAGAATAAGTAACGTGTTATCTCCCTTCATTATGAAAATAAATTAATGAAATTTGGTATGTGGCTTTACTTCATGAGTTATATTGATATTTGTATAAAACCCCATTGTTTGTGTTCCTTGCTTCAGCAAACCTGCATACTCAGCCGCCATGTTATTCTTATGGAGAATAATTAAAATGTCATAAATCGTTTGTTTATGAATGTATATTGATGAAACTTGGTATGTGGCTTTATGTGGTATTAAGATACATATATATGCATTGGAAATTCGCTGAGTACGCAGGTTTGCTGCTACGGGGGTATTTATTTAATACGAGATATATCTACAATTCTGGTGATAGGTCAAGCGTATGAATTCAAACAAACATTTCTTTGGATGCAAAAACAATACATCGCACAGCCATATATATATGGGTCATATATACATATATATATATATCGCTCATGATATAGGTTAGGATCAAGTATGAAAACCAAGGAGATCTATTGGTAACACTGTAGATAACACTACTCAACATATTGCGAGCCGTTCACCCAGTTTTGTGGTGAGGCTAACTACTAAACTTACCCACTGAGAACGAACGAAAATTTTCACTATTTGAAAATTAAAAGTTGGTATTTATTAAATTGTTCATAGCTCATCACATTTCTCAGCAAGAATAAAACTAACAGAATGACTTTGTTCCAACTTTGATTACTTTGAATCCAATGGCTTGCTTGTTCGACGTCGTACATCGTTAAGCAGTGTTCTCCAGGATTACAAATATACGTCATTGATCAAAACATTAAGCCGTTTTAAAAATTAGCTGTCTTAAATGTTTAAACAAAAATAACAGTGCGCCAAATACGTCATCATGTTTGTTTACGTACTGAACCTTATTTCTTTGTTTTAGTTTCCTTTGAACCAACAAACGAGTTTAATCTAGAGTTCTCATCTGTGGTGAAAAAGGGAAGCTTCACAGGAATAACATATGTAACAAAACATTTGTCAAAGAGAGGGGTATAACGTATAACGGGGCCTACGATAACTTAGGTCCCGGGTAGAATCGGTTACCATGGAATGGAAACAGAGGGTTTTGTATATGGGTTTGTTTATGAATAGAGAGAAAATGGTAGCTGCAAACGAGCTTAATATACCTAGATCTCTCAAACAAATGTTAATCTCCGAGTAAAAGTGAAGCCTACATGGTGGCATTTTCCTTAAATTCATAAACAAACCCATATACAATACAAACCCCACCGCGTACATTGTAACCAATTCTACCCCACCTTATCCATAGTAACCCCTTTGTTTTACCTCAATATTTTGTTCATGCAGAGGGCTTATGATATACTTTACGCTCTCAATACATAAATAACTATTTTGTTTAAAGATGAAACTACTGCACAGTTACAATGTTTAATGAGCCTTGTTTAGGCAGAAGGCTGAAGGAAAGGGAGGAGATAGGAGAATGATAAAAAACCGGTAGGCATGTTCTACTTAGGATATTATTATATGGCCTTGTCCGCAGCCACGCTAGGTACTTCATAAATATGTGACGGCACCAGAAACATAGAACTAACTTCTAATGTAAATGTTCTACTTATGATATTATTATATGGCCTTGTCCGCAGCCACACTAGGTACTTCATAAATACGTGACGGCACCAGAAACATAGAACTAACTTCTAATGTAAATGTTCTACTTATGATATTATTATATGGCCTTGTCCGCAGCCACGCTAGGTACTTCATAAATACGTGACGGCACCAGAAACATAGAACTAACTTCTAATGTAAATGTTCTACTTATGATATTATTATATGGCCTTGTCCGTAGCCACACTAGGTACTTCATAAATACGTGACGGCACCAGAAACATAGAACTAACTTCTAATGTAAATGTTCTACTTATGATATTATTATATGGCCTTGTCCGCAGCCACGCTAGGTACTTCATAAATACGTGACGGCACCAGAAACATAGAACTAACTTCTAATGTAAATGTTCTACTTATGATATTATTATATGGCCTTGTCCGTAGCCACACTAGGTACTTCATAAATACGTGACGGCACCAGAAACATAGAACTAACTTCTAATGTAAATGTTCTACTTATGATATTATTATATGGCCTTGTCCGTAGCCACACTAGGTACTTCATAAATACGTGACGGCACCAGAAACATAGAACTAACTTCTAATGTAAATGTTCTACTTATGATATTATTATATGGCCTTGTCCGCAGCCACGCTAGGTACTTCATAAATACGTGACAGCACCAGAAACATAGAACTAACTTCTAATGTAAATGTTCTACTTATGATATTATTATATGGCCTTGTCCGCAGCCACGCTAGGTACTTCATAAATACGTGACGGCACCAGAAACATAGAACTAACTTCTAATGTAAATGTTCTACTTATGATATTATTATATGGCCTTGTCCGCAGCCACGCTAGGTACTTCATAAATACGTGACGGCACCAGAAACATAGAACTAACTTCTAATGTAAATGTTCTACTTATGATATTATTATGTGGCCTTGTCCGCAGCCACGCTAGGTACTTCATAAATACGTGACGGCACCAGAAACATAGAACTAACTTCTAATGTAAATGTTCTACTTATTATATTATTATATGGCCTTGTCCGTAGCCACACTAGGTACTTCATAAATACGTGACGGCACCAGAAACATAGAACTAACTTCTAATGTAAATGTTCTACTTATGATATTATTATATGGCCTTGTCCGTAGCCACGCTAGGTACTTCATAAATACGTGACGGCACCAGAAACATAGAACTAACTTCTAATGTAAATGTTCTACTTATAATATTATTATATGGCCTTGTCCGCAGCCACGCTAGGTACTTCATAAATACGTGACGGCACCAGAAACATAGAACTAACTTCTAATGTAAATGTTCTACTTATGATATTATTATATGGCCTTGTCCGCAGCCACGCTAGGTACTTCATAAATTCGTGACGGCACCAGAAACATAGAACTAACTTCTAATGTAAATGTTCTACTTATGATATTATTATATGGCCTTGTCCGCAGCCACGCTAGGTACTTCATAAATACGTGACGGCACCAGAAACATAGAACTAACTTCTAATGTAAATGTTCTACTTATGATATTATTATATGGCCTTGACCGCAGCCACGCTAGGTACTTCATAAATACGTGACGGCACCAGAAACATAGAACTAACTTCTAATGTAAATGTTCTACTTATGATATTATTATATGGCCTTGTCCGCAGCCACGCTAGGTACTTCATAAATACGTGACGGCACCAGAAACATAGAACTAACTTCTAATGTAAATGTTCTACTTATGATATTATTATATGGCCTTGTCCGTAGCCACGCTAGGTACTTCATAAATACGTGACGGCACCAGAAACATAGAACTAACTTCTAAGCGTTTTTGTGACAGGATGCAGAAGAAATAAAAGTCCCTTTCAATGAATCCTTTGGATTGAAGGAGAAGGAATTTTGATGGTGAAAAGAAGCGTAGTTTGAAATGTAAGTTAAAGAAGTACTGTTATAACTCACATGTAGTGTGTTGAACGAGTGAAAAACCAGGTCATCCATTAGCCCAATGTTAAAATTAACACTAGTCTTATGGAAGGCCTGGTTGTTCACTCGGGCAACGCGATGAACTTGACAATTAATTATTTTTTATCGTCATTAGGTTTGTTTATTAAGCTTATAAATTAGCTAAATAAATAGTTGTTGTTAAAACTTGTATCTTAATTGTTTTTATTAAATATAGCGGTGAATACGTTGTCTTAAAAATGTAATTAGTTTATCAACACCTGGGTTTAAATTGCTAAACACCTTTGCTAGACCTTATATTTCTATTGGTTTCCAACCGTTGTTGGCAAAGGTTTCCAGCTACTCGCAAATTCTCTATTGCAGGAGAGACAGTCAACAAAGCTCTGTTGGCTAACAGTAAGTAAATACAATTACGGATCTTCCTTTTCTGGCCTTTATATAAAAGATTATCACTATATAATGGTAAGGGGTGCCTATTAAAATTGCATAAATAACTGATAATATTGACAGTTATTTATAAAGAGTTCTCCAATTTTTCCGATTTCTCTCATATTCATGGCATCAAATAACCGCAATATATTAATTTTTTAGCTTATAAATGTAAACCTTTAGAGAGTTAAGAGAGTTAAAATATAAAAACTACAGCCGGTAATTTGAAAGTCCATTTAAGCAATCGGTTGTTGTCTATTACGGTACTAGCTGTTACCCGTCGCAGCATATATATAATTAGCTGATTACCTGTGCTTCGCACAAAGAATTCAGGAAGGAACAGCTGATTAAAATTGTTGCTGCAACTACATCTGTTTCTGATCTATTAAACATATTGCTCATAAGAATAACATTGAAACTTTAAAGTCTAATGGGGCAAAGCACATTGAACTGAGGAAGACACAAATTATTCTATGACTTCTACAGAGAAATCCCTTTAATTTGACCCCTCA
Source organism: Allygus modestus (assembly GCA_963675035.1). Taxonomy (NCBI): domain Eukaryota; kingdom Metazoa; phylum Arthropoda; class Insecta; order Hemiptera; family Cicadellidae; genus Allygus; species Allygus modestus. Next base: position 335,987,195 of record OY776111.1, read on the forward strand.
ATCATCAAAATCGGTTCATAAATAAAAGAGTTTTGCTGTACACAAGAAATTCCTTAGGGAATTAGTATAATAGATTGTATTGTAACAACATCAGATTTGTAATAATGCGGAGCTGTGGTTATGGTTTTAACACAGGACGAAGCTGCTGTTTTATATATTTGATTTGTGTTGTACATTTCGCAAAAAAGTAACAAGATATTAGGTAGGTACACAATAATCAAGCCAGTATTGTTGTACCGTATTGCACCTCGGTTGAAAGGCTGCTATGGTGAGCGGTCGCGAGGAGGCGCTGCTGGTGCTCGATGACCTTACACACGATAAGTGTTAGTTTTGTACAAGTCATGTAGTAGAAACTGAAACTACTCACAGCTAAAACAATTTACCTCGGATCGAAGTTCAGTTCCATTGGTTAGTGAACAGGTACTGGATCCGATTGGCGAAAAAGATTTATCTTCTTAAAGGTCAGATTAGGTACATTTCAAAAATGTTCTCATAATCGTTACTACTGATCACACAGAGGTCGATATTCACTGATCACACAAAGGTCGATATTCACTGATCACCCAGAGGTCGATATTCACTGATCACCCAGAGATCGTTACTACTCATCACCCAGAGGTCGATATTCGACCAAAAATAATTCTACCCAAATCCAAAGCGGCACATACGAATAATGGATGCGTGATTTTTTTGCCACATCCTGCAAGAGCAGTTAAATAAAATGCATTGGAAACAGCAGTGTCCTTATGCTGAACTTCTCTATCATTCTCTCACTCCCCCTCTCCACCTTCACCACCCTCTACCCCCTCACAACGTGGAGTTAAAACGTGTAAGAGAAGGGTGTTACCATTCCAGTAGTCAGTAGAATTGTGTATTTATATTAGTCCTGAAACTTTTTTGCTGTTTTGTGATAGCATTTAGTTATTATCAGCTGCCAAATATACAATTCAATTGATTACTGTTCTTCAATAAGATTGGCATTGCAATTTTGAAGGCCTGTGGGGCGTAGCCCTGAGGGCCAATGTAAATTCTAAGGGGTTTCTGCACACCTACACGAAAGTACCTTTTTAACGGTGTGCATGAATTTCTCCTACGATGAACAGGAGCTGAGAAAAAATGAGGGACAGTTTTGTGCTTGCCTATAGGTGTAATGATTCATTAAATTAGACCTAGCGCGACTGATACATGATTAAGTCTTTGCATTTGAATCTGCTATACGATTGTAACTTTACAATGTTTATATATTTTCATGTTGGGACGCGATGCCCGAATCTCTAACGGTTAAAACACTTTTTTCCAATTTCCATCGTCATTAAAGTATGCTACTATAAATCAAAACTCATGTTTGTACACTTAACGTAAACATCGTTTTAAAATGTCAAAACAAAAATAAGCTGTTTTCAATCCGAAATATTTATGTTGTATGTACTTGAAATGTATTTTTTTGGTTATAAACATTTTCTATTTTTATCTCAGTTTTACTTGTATTAATGGTTACATTGAATTAATCTTCGGTCACACATTCCTTATTTAATGATCTCAAAATCAACATTGGGTTGCCATTTCAGATTTATGTTTATTTACATTTTGCCAATTATGCCTGAAACATCTGTTCTTGCTGTTTTGCTAGCATTTGTTTTATCAACACCTGTCAAATATAGAATTATGCAATCAACTAGTGGCTTGAAGGGGCCATAGCCTATAACCTTGCTCGAGCACTGCGATCTCTTTACACTTTAAAAGCTGAGTAAAAACAGTGTAAGTAGGAACACATGTCAGTTCGTAAACAAAGTAAACACTTAATCACATGTTTTAATGTAAACAAAGCAGGCGTTTTCAAATCCCCCATGCTTTTTCTTATGGGAGATGTTTTAGGTTATTTATCGTTTGCTGGTAACATTTTGGAAATACTGCTATTTTTCTCGAGTCTCTGGAATCAATCCCTTTAATTTGAGCCGTCTCCCATTATCCTGTAACTAGCCAAACTCCCACAATTTTGACTTACACATTTCGTTTACAGAATTATATATAAAGAAAGATTACTGTTCTTCCACTGATTTAATATTGAAACTTTAAAAGCCTGTGGGGCGTAGCCCTGAGGGCCGATGTAAATTGTAATGAGGTTCTGCTCGTCTACAGGACAATACCTTTCTAACAGCGTGCGTGAATTTCTTATACGATGCACACAAGCTGAGAAAAAAGGAGGGACAGTTTTGTGATTGCCTATTAATATAAAGAAGATTTTTAAAATGAAAATATGAAATTTTAATGTGTCGAATTTGAAGTTTATATATCTAAAATAATACACAAGTTATTAAATAATTTGTAAAAATCACAGACTGACAGACAGAAAACTAGACATTTTAGACCCATGTTTGTCTGATGTTTTTTGATTTTCTCGACCTAAGGAACAAATACAAAAAATATTTCCACGGAGTTTGTATACACCCTGTATCTGCAGTTTTAAATGTCATACAAATTTTAAAATATATTTTTGTATTTGTTATTGCCGTTTCATTTAATGAAATATTGTTACACTTTAGTCTCCCTAATTGAGTTACTTATAAATCAGTTCTTAAAGTTGAACTCCTGACATTACATTTAAAATTTGTGAGATACATAACGCTGAGCCAGACGCCCCCTCCCCCATACAACGCAGCGTAACGCTATGCCGAACCCCCTCCCCCCCCTTAAGTGCGTTACGTAATATGTGTATGGCTCCTAATATGGCCGGTGATCGAACACTCCCCTCTGGAACAACAATGGGCGTCACGCATCTGTTTTGTCTACGGCGAAACGTGTTTCAACAATGGCGGAGTTGCTTAAACTATCCGAGCAGCTATTAGCTAATGCCGTAATACACTATGGCTTGTTAGCTAATGGTGTATTTGAAAACCAGTGAAGCTATAACCATTCGCAAAACACTCATATCGGGTTTTAAATGACAGATATGGATTGATGGGATGACATACACAAACACTGTGACAGATCGTTTAACCGACTCACCTGTAAGCCGGCTTGTGATAGAACCATAGAACTCTATGGTGTATTAATACAGTTCATAGAACGCATTACGCATGAAAATCGTGTTTAACAGAACGGTTACCAATTTTGTATCCACGCGATTTTTTATTCTAAGCAGCTTTAGTTTTTAATGATTTGTTTTACAAATCACCGAACCTAAATGCAAAAGTTACAGAACCTAAATACGAATAATTCAAAACAATAAAAAGGTAATGTAGGTGATTATCACTTAGTTTTATGAACGTACTGATGGCATCATCTTACTTAGTGGAACGTTAAACCAACTCTAAACAGGTGCTGCGAATAGGCAGTTCAAAATAGGCCTACTTATTAATTTAGTACGCTAGAATTGGTTTTTGAGACAATAATTCTACAGTTTTGATAATTTTGGTGACGTTGGATTTTGGTGGTTCTAAGCCTGAAGTTCTTTCCGCCCTAATTTCTAAGAGATCGAACGTAAGAAAGAGCCCTAGCCCACCCTCAAAGTTCGTTCTCTGTCCATTTACAGGATTATCATTGCGAATAATCTAAATTTAATGGCGTACTAAAACCGCTAGTGGTGCAATATATCAGATGTTCAAAGTTGAGTAAAAATTAAAAATAAATAAATATTATAGTAACCCAATATAAATTGTTTGTTATGTTTATGGGTGAGTAGTTTTGGCCAAAGAACCCAAAGAGGTAATTGGCCAAAGGCTGAAGGCCTAACGGACAAAGTAGGGGAAAGGTTTTACTATAGGTTGAATATATATATGTGGGCAAGGATAAAGGCTATATTAGGATACAAATATAGAGACTATTTATTATTTGTTCATAAAACATTGCTCGATTTTTTAAAAACCTGTTTCTTAGTACTGTTATAATAAGATGGGTAGTCCTATGTACGTATATATAATTAACACACCAGCAGGTTTAGATTTATAAACCGAATACTAAGGTACTACTGAACCGACTTTGATGTTTGATGTGAAGAGATCTAGGTGTATATTATACGATTTTCTTTTATCATTTACAGCCGTCTTTACTTTAAGCCTCTCTACACGACGAGCTTAATACATCTGAATGTTTTTTTATTATTTAATAACTCTGCACAATTTAGTTTGCAACATTGGATTTAGTCGGAAAAATATTATTTAGTACATTTAATCATTGCTATACACGCCAATCGGTTACTGTGATATTGAAAGTGCCAAGTAATTGTATATGTATGAATATTTCATCTTCATACTTCGTATTATGTATTGCCCAGTTAAACATCGATCCAACAATCAAAAAATATAGGTACCTACTTTAGAAAATGACTTACCATTCATCGCCTTAAATTTTGTTATTTATGAATTTATATTATGTTTGTTCTTTATTTTTAATATTTTTTTGTTGGGTTTAAATTTCTTGATAACTGCGTAAGCAAATAAGAAATATCATTCTGGTTGGATATGAATTGCAGTTACCATAATGTTAGCAGGTACAAAATTGCTTCGTAATATTCCACTGCTTGTAAAATAGAGGTTTCAAGCTACAAGGTTACTTTATTATTACATATTTTTCTCAAATTTAAAGAATTATTTTTTCAAATTAATCTTTACAGCCGATACAAAACTAGGACATGTTAGTGATAAAAACAATACAGTAAAACCTTTACAGCGCCAATTGTGAGTATAACTTACTTTATCACGAGAAAGTGGGGAATGTGGGTGATAATAGACTTTATAATACTCACGTAATTGTTGTGTAGGAAATATACGTTAATACGTCGTGTGGTGTATACATTTATTAAAAGTATTAAAATAATGCTGTTGAATTTGAAGTTAAACAGTTAATGATGAGATTAAAAAAAGGATTTAAACTTAACTCATTTAGATTCCTTCAATCGACTTTCAGACATGCAAACAAAATTATTGGAATCATGCATGGCCGTCAAGTTGATTATTCATGTTCATGTTCTTCTTTATAAAAGTAAAATAATTTGACGCCTTTTATATTTCTCTCGGCACCTTCCCACTTATTATAAGGGACCACTTGGTAGTTTTAGGAAGCCGGTGTACCCGAGAATAATATTGCTTAAAGACAACCAGACTGACCAATCGGTTCTAATTTGCCTATTTGTCAGCATGGCCACACATGGTTATTTAATGTAAACTTGCCTCGAACTGTTAAGCATTAACAGGTGGGTTGCCGGTAATTTATTGATGCGCATGCAGAATTCTGCGAATCTCAAACAAAATATTTCGGATCATCTAAAAAATATGTATTTTCTTCAGTTTTGTTTCTTTACGGATATTTGCTTCTTTTTAGTTATAAGAAATTCCGAAACATAATTTCAATCAAAAACATGTTTATAGTTCATAAATTATATCTGTACAGATCATATAACATACCATACACTGCAATCGTATATATAATACTAATAAACGAGCAGGTTTTTTAAAAGAGCCGGATCTAAAGTACTGCTGACCGATTGTTATGTTAATGTGTCAATTAAAATAGGAATAGGTGTAAATTATACGATTTCCCTTATAGTCTATATTTGTCTTCAAGGCTCATCTGCCCCACGTGCCTTACAATTTTCGGTATAAATCTTATGGAAGAATATAAATCAACTGAATTGTGTATTTAACAGCTTATCAATGAAGTTAATACATCTACAGCTCAGCTGACAAACACGTAACTTGTGAAGAGAGGATTTGATTGGTTGTCTTGTTGGTTACCATGGGAACGGTGGGGACAGCGAGAAATATGTTGGTCACCACGTAAGCTTAACTTTTTTACCAGAAGGGAGCTCTAGATATATTAACCTCCTTGCTATTTATACACTAGGAGTGCGCTAAAATATTCGCGTTATGAGATGAGCGAACTCAGAAATGGTAGATGAAAGTTACTGGCTGATAACCTAAGTCCTAATCGAAATTTCCTCACAAAATATTTAGCAGTCTTAAAAATTTCGCTTACAGAATTATACACTGTAAAGATTGTAAATTCGCTGAGTATGCAGGTTTTCTATGACGGGGTATTTAAACTGGCAAAAGAACACAGCTGACAGAAGTAATGCAAAATGATTTTTTATATACAAATTACAAAAACCTTTGATAAATTGAATGAACTCGTGGTAAAAGGACAGTACTTTATTTAATCATATAACATATAAATAGGAACATTTTTAGAGTCTCTTGGAGTTACGAAAGGTATTTTATATCTCGCACTTTACAAACAGTAACTTTTGTCCGATGCTTTACGTAATGGAAATATTACAACTTTGAAATTTCAACCAATAAAAAACTGTTTAATGAATGTCTTCCGCTTTTGAACTCGAAGTGTAAGGTGTACTGGAAAACATTAGTATAAAATTTGAAAACGATCCGTGCAGCCGTTTTCACGGTGTTACGTTAGGAACACTGATCACACCCACACGCAAACACACCCATAAACACATCGACGGACTTTGTCTCTGCTAATCCTCAGATACCCTCACTTCGTTCCCTCACCAATTAACATAACATAACACAGCACAACAGCAGAACCGATGTTACATACATTATACAAATAGCGACTACTGCAATGACAACACAGTACCTGTGCATGCACAATGTGAAATGAAGGGTTAATTCAGAATCACGAGAAGAACATTTCCTCGATTTCGAGCTGAAGGTCTTAACATTTAACACTTAAAACAAAATTGTAAACGGTATCTTTTACTGCCACATATGCTTAAGGAACGGTTTTTTTTAACAAATTTGTCGTTCAATGAGGATTAAATACGCTGCAGAGTTTTAAAATCATCAACATTTTTTCCAGACTAGATCAATTTGATTAACAATCTTCTAGACGCGATATTAACTCAATTATATTAGAATACTTCCAAAACTCAAATCAAAGATGTCTTAACTAATTAATATCCCTCAAAAATATCAAAATTAAATATAATTTTTTAACTAATTGCATTGAGGATAAACAAATATAAAGTAAACAAAGCGGTGGTAAAGTTATTCCCCATCACAAGGATAACAAAATAAATTTCAAAGCGGGTATATTTTATTCTTGAACACTTAATAAGTCGAATTTGTGTAATTCAATAAACTTCTGGTAAAAACTGATTTTTAAGACCCTTCAAACCCTTCTTTTAATTCTTGACTCCTCTCGTCATCTTGGCTCACGTAATGTTTAAAAACGGCGGCGACCTGCCTCAGTAAAATACCATGAGGAGAGTCTCATTTAGTTTAAAGCTTTTGTCATACTCTTAACCTGAATCCATCCGATGATCATAATTGATTTTATAAGTAAAACAAACCGCCCTTAAATCAGAACCAAGAGCCAACCCGGGACTTATACTAACGATACTAGTGGAAATTTAAATTAAGTTATCCTTTCTTATCAACAATGTGTTTTTCCAATTTTAGAGGTTTTGGACTGAGGTCATTGGAACTTAGAGAAAAGTCAAGTGTAAAGCAGTAGGCCTAATGCAAAAACAAATTGCTAGTGTTAAGTTTATTATAGTTCATTGCCTGCCAGTGCCATACTATTATAAAATGCACTTAATAAAAATTGAATATACTTATTTTACCTAAACTATTTGTATTTAATAATCCGAATAATTCAATTAAATTGTTTCTCTATACAATAAAACTAAAAATACTTCCAGTTGTGAAGTTTCGCGCTACAAACACTTATAACTAAATTTAAAAGCTCACATGATTATTTTGTAAACATATTGTCGTCTTTTGAGTTAAGACTTAGTCAAATCGTAGTACAAATAGCAAAATCTCTACAATATAAGCTATTTTTTCAGCTGTAAACAAAACCCGTTCCGTGAATCACTGCAAGGTTATGGCCTAACAGACTATTTTCCTCCACACAAGAGTAAACGTGCACATTAAACATACCTTCTGGTTTCTCCGTGCTCCCCTGCTTGGCGCTCTCTACGTCGGCCGGTCTGATTTTCCCATTTTCCGACTTTTCTTGTTTGGCGTCTCCGTTCTTCGTAGTAGCTGCCATTGCGCGTCGCACGCACGAACACTCACCAACACCTACAATGAATGCCGCCGCGGCACTGGCCGAGCGCTACCAGTTCACTTGGGTATTTGTTAACCCGCCAACAAAGACCCCTCCCCCCTGTCCCTTGCCCAACATTGTTGCATTTCCCCCTTCGCCCCATCCTTCCTCCCCTGAGCCTTATCAACTTTGCCAACAGTTTCCAAGTTTGGTGGTTTGCTAGGCCTACTGTTAAAAAAAGTCAGTCGTCTTAATGTTTTTTATTTTTATCATCCCGGTCACAGCAAACCTGCATACTCAGGGAATTTCAAGTGCATATAAGTCTACCTACATGAAGCCACTTACAAAGTTTCATCAACATCAAATCAAATTATCATCAACAAGCGATATGTGACATTTGATTTATTCTCCTTAAGAATAACACTAGGATTGAAAAGGCAGGTTTGCTGCAACAGGGACCACACTTTTTTCAATGAAAATCATTAGGCAACAACCAAATGAAGCAACATCAATAGATGTTCATACAAAAGCGAGATGTAACAGTTTGCATATTCTCTAAAAGAATAACATTAGAAATGAGTACGCAGGTAAGCTACCAAGGGGACTAAAAAATAGGATTTTTAAGCAAATATATCAACCAGATACCTCAACCAGATAAAGCAACATACCAAGTTTAATCAATTCATATTTAAACAAGATGTAAAATTTTAAAAATTATTCTTCAAAAGATTAACATTGGACATTGTACTGTGTTTAGCATTTTCAATATCTCGGTTACAGATTGCTGTAGAGCAATTATTATAAGAATTAAAACATCCAGTACCAAAGTTTGATTTTTTTTAAACATCTATGTTTAAAAAAAACATATTTAGGGTACAAACCCCCCCTCCCAAAAAAAAACCTTGGATGGTGCAATCTGTCTGGTTTTTGAACTGATGAAAATACATGTTTATACAAAAGCGAGATGTAACAGTGTTTCTTTAGATGTTTGTACCAAATTTCTTCAAGATCGCATCTTTTTATGAAAGTTATCATGCCTATGGACACACAAACATATATCAATTTGAACGAATGGTGTTTTTGGCATCTAGGGGCCTCAAAACGAACTATTATCAGGGTCTCAGTCTTACCATACCAACTAGGGTAATAGATTCTTCCCTATATGATAAATTTGCTAAAAAGGGGTTTTCTATTGTTTTGGTATTTTTTAAAGATTTGAATTTCTGAAGTATTTAGAATATCTCTAACCACGATGAATGTGGGGACCGTGTTGCACATAACCTAGCATTATATACAAAAAAGTTACATATTTTTATTGAATAAATAACTCAATTGTTGTTTAAAGGGTATTGGCAAAACTATTGTGTATTAAATTATGAAATCATGTTTTATTTTAGATGTACCTTTTGAGTGCCTTGAATTAACTATCGAGAACAACCTCTAGGCGCAACAGTTTTGGCCTATTTAAATAACATTGGTAATATTATTTTGCTGTAATAAACATATAATTACTAATATATCATATTTTTATTGGAGGTTTGTGCCAAAAACATATAATTAGTAGAGCACTGTCCCTGTGTTCATTTCATGTATAGAAACACAACCTGGTGGACCATGAATATCTTGAGGTGAATGTAACAGGTGGACGTTATAATGTCTCGTGAGAGTGTCACCCCGGCACAGTGGGGTAAGCGAAAGCTCAGAAACCGGGAAACTGCCATTTGGAAAATGGCTGAGTTGGGGTTTTCAAGTCTGTATTTCAAAATACCCCCGTCGCAGCAAACCTGCGTACTCAGCGAATTTCCAATGCATAATGTATGTCTAAATACCACATAAACCCGCATACCAAGTTTCATAAAAATATATACACATATAAGCGATTTTAATTATTCTCCATAAGAATAACATTGGTAATGAGTACGTAGGTTTGCTGAAACAAGGAATACAAACAATTGGTTTTTATGCAAATATCAATAGAATTTAACTAAGAAAAACCACATACCAAGTTCCATCAATATTCAATCATAAATAAGCGCTCTATAACATTCTAGTTATTCTCCATAAGAATAACATGGGGGTGAGAAAGCAGGTTTGCTGCAACGAGGAACAAAAAATGGGTTTTTATATAATTATCAATATAACTCAACCAAGTGAAGCTACATACCAAGTTTTATTAATTTATATTCATAATTAAGGGAGTCATTACATTTTACTTATTCTCCATAAGAATAACATGGGGGCTGAGTACGCAGGTTTGCTGCTATGGGAATAATCAACAAAAAATAAATTTTTTGTGCAAATATCAATATACCAGTACTACGTGAAGCCACATACCAAATTTCATCAACATACATTTATAAATAATCGAGATATCAAATTTGATTTATTCCCCATAAGGATAACATTGGACAACATACTGTGTTTAGCACTTTGAATATCTCTGCAACGGTTGGGCGTAGAATCACAATTTAAACACCAAAACCATTGTTTTGTGGAAATGAACAGATTGGTAAAAGCAAATGTGAAGTTTACATTAAAATAAACTGAGGAAAAGCCAAAAATCTTTTTCCCATAAGATTAACATTGGAGATTTTATGAGTAGGTTTTTTGGATTTTCTCCGCAACCACTTAACCTAGCTTAATAATTCAAAATACTATATTATTTGTTTTTTTAAGCTCTATAACATGGTCAAAACCAAAATTAAGTTTTTAAAAAATTGTTGGGTGAAAAATGCAAAAAAACTGATTTTTGGAAAATTTAAAACCCCCATGAACCCCCCTTCCCAAGGTCCGATTTTTCTGGTTTTCGACTTAAAGTCATGAATGTCATTTTACACATTTGAGCCAAATTTCATCAAAATCGGACGTTTTTTACTCAAGTTATCGTGTTAACGAACACATATATAGATATATATATATATATATACCCTCGTCGCAGCAAAACTGCGTACTCAGCGAATTTCCAATGCATAATATATGTCTTAATACCATATAAAGCCGCATACCAAGTTTCATAAAAATATATTCATATATAAGTGATATATACAATTTTAATTATTCTCCATAAGAATAGCATTGGTGATGAGTACATAGGTTTGCTGAAACAAGGAACACAAACAATTTGTTTTTATGCAAATATAAATATAATTTAACTAGGCGAAGCCACATACCAAGTTTAATCAATATTCAATCATAAGTAAGCACTATATAACATTTTAATTATTCTCTATAAGAATAACATGGGAGCTGAGTAAGCAGGTTTGCTACAAGGAACTAAAAAAATGGGTTTTTATGCAAATATCAATATAACTCAACAAGGTGAAGCCACATACCAAGTTTTATTAATTTATGTTCATAATTAAGGGAGTCATTACATTTTACTTATTCTCCATAAGAATAATAACATGGGGGCTGAGTACGCAGGTTTGCTGCTACGGGGATAATCAACAAAAAATCAATTTTTTGTGCAAATATCAATATACCAGTACTACGTGACCACACCTGCCAAGTTTCATCAATATACATTCATTAATAATGGAGATATCAAATTTTATTTATTCTCCATAAGGATAACATTGGACAACGTACTGTGTTTAGCACTTTGAATATCTCTGCAACGGTTGGACGTAGAATCACAATTTAAACACCAAAATTATTGTTTTGTGGAGCTGAGTTGATTGGTAAAAGCAAATGTGAAGTTTACATTAAAATTAACTTGGGAAAAGCCAAAAACCTTTTGCCCTTAAGATTAACATAGGAGATTTTATGAGCAGGTTTTTTTGGATTTTCTCCGCAACCACTTAACCTAGCTTAATAATTCAAAATACCATATTATTTGTTTTTTTAAGCTCTATAACATGGTTTAACCAAAATTAAGTGTTTTAAACATTTTAGGGTAAAAAATGCAAAAAACTGATTTTTGGAAAATTTAAAACCCCCATAAACTCCCCTTCCCATAACCCGATTTTTCTGGTTTTCGAACTTAAAGTCATAAATGTCACTTTACACATTTGAGCCAAATTTCATCGAAATCGGACGTTTTTTACTCAAGTTATCGCATTCACGGACACATATATATATATATACATATATATAAATTTGAACGAATAGTGTTTTAGTCATCTGGGGACCTAAAAAAAAAAATTGTCATGGTCTCGGGCTTAAGTCTTACCATGAGACCTATGGTAATAGCTTCTTCCCTATAGGGGAAATTCGCTAAAATGATGCTAAGTAGCGAATTACACTACATAACACAAAACATTATTTACAAAATATGGAACAACTTTTGTATTTACAAATATTCTCTAGATATAGCGTTTTGCAGTTACTGACACAATTATGCTAAATAAAAGTCATGACTACCTGTGTTTGAAGAAAAATTAATTTTTGTAAAACAAGTTGAACACTATGGATTAAGTATTAAGTCCTAAATGTTGTTCTACACTTTTAATAGAAACTGGTGGCAAAACCACCATCCCATACCATGGATTGAACACCATATAAATAGGTAACATTTACATTACTTATAACATAACCTAAATCAAATGATTTAGTCAGTCATTCAATCTTTACAGTTGATTATACACCTTGGAAGTCCTAAGTTCACTGTCAGTTTAGTTGGAAGGTTAATGACATGGGTTGGGGTTGCTTAGGTTATTTTGCTGAACTCAGGGTTCTCTAGCTGAGTAAAAATAATAAAGTGTACAGCTGAACAATGACACAACCAATAATAAAATTTCATACAAAATAAAGCTAAGACTACTTCTACAAAGTATGGTTTTACTAAATTTTCAAGTGGAACATTTGGTGTCTAGTTGGGTTTTGAGTTGCTCCATTTTATCTACTTCTGCCAGGCAAGCTGTTACAACTTAACCTGATAACTCACTTCTTATTTCAGGTCGCTAAGTATTGCAAACGCAAAAATCTCTGCATAGTTAATTTATAACTACAGTAAAAAAAATAAAAATAAATTAAAAACAGGAATGAGTGGAAGTGTTACCTGTTCCAAAGTTCATATAAAAACCTTTGGCGAGACAAACTTAAGAGATAGCTTATGTTATTTTTTGATAACAGTAAAACCAGCTACTGTAACCCAAATTATTCCATTTCTCTCACTCTAATTATAATTTAAATTACTAAGACTTGATAAATTACCTTTTAAAAACATTTACAAAGTAACAGATACCGAAAGAATGCCCCAATGGAAATATAAAACCAAACTTTGCTGTAAAACAAAAAAACAGTTATATATTAATATTTCCTTATATTTTGATAAATATATGGTGATTGTTGCCCAATAAAGAAAGATTAATACATGAATTCATCTCACCTAAAAGACATGACGTTCAAGAATAGAACAGTTATATATATTTATACAAAAAAAATTGCTTTAGCCAATGGCACGTACGCAAGGACTGTGATTTGTTACTTCTCTGATAGATGCTAGCTAGAGTGGGGCATAGTGATGGGCGATTCACGAACGAATTGTTCAAATCGAACGAATCATCGAGTGAATCAAATGAATCATGATTCAACTTTTAAAAGAATCGATTTGTGACGCGAATTAACTCTGGTAAATATGCCATGTTGCTCGGTTTCATTCACTTCGTTCGCAAATCAACGTAGGCCTACGCCATCGTTGTTCGCGATTCAATTGCGTTTCCGCTGAGAAATAGTTTGAGAGGGAGGGTTGAAGCGGAAAGAATGGGTAGGAGACGGACAAGAGGAGAGATTGCTAAATACAATCTCATTGGTTTGCGCTTGCGCAACAAACGTTTTGTGAGATCCCACAATTCCTTGAAAATTTATTTTGTTTTTATCTCTCTTTCTTTACAAAATCCTATCTTCTGATTCAATTGGACTATCGGTTCGCGAACTGATTGTTATCATGTAATCACTCAGCCAGCTTTGAATATGAGCTGATTCGTTTAAACGCTTACTTATTGGTTCTTTGATAAGTGGAAAATGTCCAGAGTTTGCGGCTGCGCAATAATAATTTGTGATGTTCGATAGTCAAATTTAACAGACAATTTCACTGATTCACTTGGACCATCGGTTCACAAATCGCATATTGGAGTCGTAACATAACAGGAGGGCCAAATAATCTATAACAACCGATTCGTTTGCATTATACGGCGAGGACAGATATATGAAACAAAACTAACAAAATGAATCAGTTCAAATTTTGATTCTTTTGAATCGAGTGATTCAAATGAATCGGTTCGCTACGAAGAATCAAACTGCCCATCACTAGTGGGGGAAGCTGTCTCCTCCCTACTATCTCCATCTTTTTCCCACAATGTCTCAAAAAAGAAAACATTGAAAATAATTAAATATATTCCCGCAATAGTTATTTCGGCAGATAGAACAGCTGCCATTGTATGATTATAAAATACAGATTTCCACAATCTACAAAAAAACAAAAGGTGGATGTGGAACGGTCACACACAATCTATACACCTACATCCAAATTTGTTCAAATTGTTTACAAATTCTTTAAATAAGAATAGACACTCGGATCTATTTTAATGGTTGCCTTCTGCCTATTGTGAGCCTCCCTCACAACCAGAAACCCTCCCAAAAATAGATCTGAGGATGGGTGAAGGGAATTGCTCAAGCATTAAAATATTAACAAATAAAACAGGAAACAAACCAAGGAAAAATATCAAATTGCTTTAATATATTGTATTATTAATATCAAATAAATAGGAAAGTTGCACATAACACCTAAAGTATGTTGCCTGCAGGAAAGAAGTCATTTTAATAACTCAAAAGTTAATTATTAAATATTTACAAACCTTGAATTTAAAAACCATGAATAACAAAAAAGTTATGACTAGAAATTATTAATACAAAAATATAAATCCCACTTAAAAGTGAATTGACAAAACTAATATTTAAAGAGATTTAAAAATAATAAATTATTTTAAATCTGCCTTAAAATGCATTACAAATAATAACTTATTTATAGCATAAATCTGTATACAACCGATAAAATATATATAGTGAATTTAAGTAAGAATATCACTTTAATAAAAATACATTAACAATTTCTACCATCATCTGAACTAAGTTCAACTGATCAATTTATAATTTCAATATAGTTTGTGTACCGACAACCAATATAAATAAATTAAACTTCAACAATTTAAACATTTCCATAAATTAAGTAAACAATAATAACACAAAAGCACATTTTTGGCATAACGTTTGAATTTAAATATGTACAAAATGTGATACAATATATACTCTAGAGATTGATTCTTATACCAAATAGCATTTGGTGGTATATAATTGGACTGTACATAAGTAAAATTTGCAACTTTACAAAATTAAAATTGTATTATTATGATTTCTTTATAATGACAGATCACAATTACTTGGTCTCATTCATCACAGACCAGTATTCTTACATTACATATCTTGAGACCAACAATATGAAGACTAAACATTTCCAACAAGAAAATAATATCTAATGTGACGAATTATTTCCTAATATATGAAACAGGCAAGGACAATATCTAACCACATATGTTAAAGTTATGTTTCATGTGGTTTATAAACAATTTAAGGATAGTACTCTTAAGAGTGAAAAATTTGCATTTTAAAAACATTTACATCTGTCAGAACCTAATAAGTACTTTTAAAGAGGAGACAATTTCCTATGCAGTTTCTCATTTCTGATGATAAAAGTCACTGCAGCTCAACATTACAATGCAAATTGTAATATATTTACAGAAATTTTAATAGGACCCTAATGTCCCTAATACTGCTCAGCTTGTTTCACCAATTTACTTAAATCCGCCACCTTCAATAACAAACTTTTACAATTTTTTTTGTTTTAAATTTTGATAAGTATATTTATTTTTATGTTCCACCCTAGTATTTAGAAGGGTTTTAGGGATACAAAAATTCCTATATTTTATTTGCATTTTTGTATTTAAAGTTTGAACAATCATTCTGGTTATAGAAAACGAGGTGATATGACCAGGACAGAATGATTAATAAAATAACATTTTAATAATTTTTTAATATTAAACAATATTATATAATAGTTTTTAACTAGAGTGGTTTCCATACCAAACAACCTTGATAACATAACAAATAAAATGCAGTAAACATTTGAAAGGTCTAGGTCTTCTTTTGGTCAACCTTATGTTTGACATAAACATTCTGTTTCTTACTCATGGAATTCAGACTACATACACGAGGCAGTTTATTATATGTGCATGTCACTATATACACATATAATAAATTGCCTCCTACACCACTGTGTAAAGTGGTAAAAAGTAAAGTTTGCGTTTATTGCCATGTACTATTCTATAAGCCATACATGAGGATTTTCCAGAAAGTAAAGAACATTTGCTTACTGCGCTGAGCAAAGCTCTCCTCCCTTGCGACTGTGTGTGCGGCAGTCCACTCATCTCCCCTGATAATGTTTAAGCTAAGACTCGTTGCTGAGTGGTCACTCGTCTTCTTACTACATCTTATAAAAAAAATAGCATCAATTGGAAATCCAACCAAATGTGAAATCTGCAGTGTTATTCGGTATCTGAATAAAAACGTTTTTGGACTATTAGACAAATACCAAAGAAAGTTGATAGTGAAAGTGCAATGAACAAGATCTTGAAATTTCTGGAAAGATTCATGTAATGTTCAAACGTTGTAGCGCCAGATTTCATCTACAATATTATTGTAGATATTGAGTGGGAACCTCAAATCTTTCTTCCAAATCATCTGTAACGAGCAATGACCTGCCTCTACGATCCTTGACTTGCACATAGGTTCTTTCTTCATTAAACTTAATTCACTATTTTCCTCTGAAGACTCGTTTGTTTGGACTTTTACAGTAAACTTTCTTTGGTCTGTGTCTAAAAAAGTCAATAGTCCGAACATTTTTTACTCAGATCCGAAGACCATTGCCGGTATTTGGCAGGATTTCTGATTGACACTACCACTTAGAATTGCTGTAGAAACAAGATGCGTGACCGCTCAGCAACGAGACTCGACTCACACTTTGGCGGGAAGGTGAGCAGACTGCCGCACACACAGTTGCGGGGTGGAGGAGCTGCGCTCAGCACAGTAAGCAAACGATCTTTACTTTCTGGATGACCCCCTTACTTCAGAAATTTTTATGAAAACCTAAACCAAAAGAGTCAATTTTTTATCATGAACAAATTATAATGTAAAATTGTATAAACATACTCATTAAAGTATGTTTAAAAAGGAAAATGACAATTGTGGAACATGTCAAACATTTAACAAATCCTGTTTTTAAAATGGCGGATCCCCCTTCAAGAGGTTTTCTTTGATTAAATCAAGTCTATGCTTCAAAAATGTCTTTGCTTTAATTTATTAAAAAATGTACACCAATATCTACACTCAAGACTCATCCTAATACTATAACTCGTCAGTCGTCATGGTGGATTTCATGGTCTGTTTCATGTGGGGGAACAAGTCATTCACAACTTTCTCTAGATCCACGGGGAACTTTTCTTCACTGAGGTCTATAAAGGGAGCGGTGGTGACTGGGGCGTGGCACCTCTTCACATGAGCTTCCAAGTTGCACTTCTGAGAGAACTTCTTTGAGCATTCACCACAGGACCACTGTCTCTCCCCGGAATGTACCGTGCGAATGTGAGTGTCCAGTGAGTTCTTCTGGGAGAAACTTCTGCTACATTCCTGAACAGAAAATTAAAACTGTTTAAAATTTAAATCACAAACATTCTCTTCACTTAATTTTCCATTGTTAAACTGATATTAGCAAATTTCCTAGAGAAAAGTAACCAATTAGCATAACCTACAGGGTGAGACTTAAGAATAGGGGTTGTACTCTAGCAGTCAGATTTTTCCTCTGATTTACTTCAAGTTTTGTAAACAATCAGTAATTAAAATTTACTTAAAGTTTGTGCAAAACTATCAGGAAACTATAAGCCCCCTTTTATTGGGAGTTTAACTGTTTCAGGGTGTCTACTGACATGTGATCTTGGAATTCCAGTATATTGGAAATACTTCCAGTTTAATTTTTAACAAAATTCCAGTACATTACTTTTAAATAGGAAGGGAATACTAGAAATGTCATTTCGGTAATACTTTATTGTAGTTAAAAAGAAGACAATTAAGCAACAATTTTATAAAATGCAAAAAATTAAGATTTTTCTCCAAAAACAAAATTTAAACAAAAATGTATGCTGTTTCTTTTGGATTTAAAAATATAACAAATGAAATTAATAATTAAAATTCAGAATTAACGGTCAAACCTTAATTTTTTGTTCATCGGATTGGTAATAAATTTTATTTTAATAAAATTCCAGTACACAATATGAAATTACAGTATTTCCAGTACACAACAAAAAATCCAGTATAACTCCAGTATTTAAAGTATCTCCAGTATCAGTAGACACCCTGAGTTTCAACTACAGTGGAACCTTGAGAACTCAAACCTCAATAAGTCAAATTCCTTGTTAACTCAATTTTTATTCATTCCCCTTGAACTTGCCTACCTAATGCTGTGTTATTTTACCTCTATAAGTCAAAGGGTTAGCAGGACACTATATTTGCACTCTAGCAGACACATTTGTTGTCTGATTTACTTCAAATTTGGTAGGGACGTTCCTTTCTGTAATCAGTTGGACAAGCTCGTTGGGCTAAACAATCAGAAAACTCTAAACTCCTATTTTGGGGATTAATCTTTTAAATTTTGAGTTTTTGGGCCCAAAAAGGGTCAGAAAAGCCCCATAGGTAAAATTAATGCATGTAAAAAGGTGGGAATTAGTGAGGCGAAAGTTTTAAGCCCTTTCTCGTCATTCTAGCATACATATTTACCGAGTTATTAAAGTAAATGTGTTTCGACTAAACACAGTACGTTGTCTTATGGGGGTTTTTCACTAGAAAAGCCTGTTATTCCTTTTTTAGAGTAATTTTATCATCCCCAGCAACCTCACACCTACTTTCAAGCCTGTCTGGACCTTCTCCTAACATTATAATATGCAAAATTGTATTCCCAGCTTTGCAGGTAAATGAAACCAGGAGCATCAGAACAGCCAAAAAATCACAGTTATCATATTTTAATCAAAACTATTGGAATAAATGTATGTTTGTACACTGATTTTGAGTTTTAAAAGTTGTTATGTGGAAATTCACTTCCCTCACGTCAGCGTACTGCGTGCGAACTCGTATTATGTTTAAAAGAACAAAAATTCTATTCATTATGGTAATGTAAAATAACTGATAACTTTGTATATATGTCATCTTTCATTCACTTCTTCTAGATTCATTATTCCTACGTTCAATAAATAAAGGCCTACAGCGGGAAAATAACGAAATAAGGAGGCTACTAAAATGAAAAAAATATTGAGTCCACTTGTTGATAGTAACGAACAAATTTTCTTTGAATATAAAGTAGGTAGCCTACATAGAAAAAGAATAACGTAGAGGAAGAGAACTACACATTTTTAACTAGACTGATAAGCCCACAGGTTAACTAATGCAGTTATTACCGTATTTATCAATAGCCACAATAATAATAATAATTGAATATATGTCAATATTTACCCTCCATGTAACCAAAGACTTAGGCCCTAGCCTTGGGAATTGCCAAAACCCAGTAAGCTATCTCTCATTCAACTGTCTGTAAATAGTAAATTTTAGGTTATCCTTTTATAAATAAATATAAGTTAATTAAACCAGTCTTTATATCTTATTGTACTCACAGAAATAAGTTATTCAATAATTGTAGGCCTAGCTTATTTTCTATCTAACATATTAACTAATAGACTTAATATATTATATCAGAAGGTGGAAGAGGATCGTCAATGCATTGTCCTTCCATCACTGTTTAAACAATTTGATAGAACTAAATTATTGCAGAATGATATGCTTTCTACTTCTACTGACGTTTATTCACAAATTCAAACAACCGCGCGGAGTTAAACAATATAATTTTAATCGCACAGCTGGTTAGCGTAACAAAACACTGCGCCATTTTGATAGTGTCTTGCTCTTGGTTAGGGCCTTCGGCATACATAGAATATAATCAACTTTTTAAATAATATAACCACCGGTATTATAAACATGCATTATGTAACCATTCACAATTTTTATAAAATCTTTAGATTTGGTGAACCTCGCAATAGTCAATTTTTTAACAATTTAATTTTTGCAGAGTACTACTTTGGCTGCACATTAAAATGCCGTCATGATTATAGGCGTTCATCACCTACAACCTCGTGCCTAGTTATTGGTCACGCTAAATCATTATTACATTATAACCATCTTCACTCAACGTCTTTAGGCAGTTCACAAAGTGGGCATACCAACAGTGTTGCCAGAAATAATTTCAGATTCCAGGGAATATAATTGTTGTGTAATGTACGAAGTTGTAAGTAGTAGAATAGGCTGTACCAATGCAACAGTTAGAAAAAGTGTTTTCATGGATTTTAGTTTTTTCTGTGATAATTTTTCTGGAGCAGCACGACTGTTGTATTTATTATTATTAAATGTGAAATATTGCACAACTCAACTGGGCAACGGCAACACTGTACTGCAAACAGAATAGTGTGATCAGGGGCGGCCCGTCAGATTTTCAGTGCCCGTGCAAAGACCAAACTTGCCGCCCCCCTCCATAACAACTAAAACCTCCCCCCCACCATAGCTCTGAAATAAGTCTGATGTACGCGCCTCACTCCCTCGCTTGTTGTTGCGTTTGCGTTGTTTCTGGTTCCGTGCGATACTGATCACCTGAAATGACAAGCTATGGAGCACATTCAGCTCAGAGACTTGGGTAATTCAAAATCTTGATTTCATATAGTATCGTCATGGAAATGCTGAGTCACGATAACTTTGAAATCATACAGCAGGCATATCTGCATTGCTGTTCTGAAAAACCTAAAATTAAAAAAGGGAAACAACTAAGCAAATTTAACTAATTTAAGTAACTTTAAATTTAATTTAGTAAGGCCGAGTATACACTCTACTCTATGTGTGACTTGTCGAGCATTTATTTATGTGTTGCTACGACTACTATATCTTGTCCAGGATGTTCTCAAGGAGCGGCACACGGCACGGCGCGAGTCGTGGCGGTAGGCTACCTGCTAAGATCGCACGGCTCCCTCACAAATTCGCAGGACATTATTCTGCAACTTCTGCGTATCAACAAACAATGATGTGTTTGTGTAGGAAAAATAACGAGTTCGCACGCAGCGCGCTGACGTGAGGGAAGTGAATTTCCGCATTAACATCTTTAAAACATCGAATAAAGGGTTTAAAACAACACTGGTAACTTTTTTTTAAAATTTAAAAATGTAATTTTTTGGCTGTTCTGATGCTCCTGGTTATACTTGAATTCACTATTAGGATGGCAATATTATACATTATAAGGTTAGGAGGAGGAATAGACAGGATAACAAGTTGGTATAGAGAAATTGGGGGTGATAAACTACATCAATATATGAAAAACAGAGCCTTTTCCAGTGTAAAATCCCCTTAAGACAACATACTGTATTAAGACAATTGACATTTTCTTTAATAACTCGGTAAATATTTGTGCTAGAATGATGAGAGAGGGCTTAAAACTTTCGCCTTACTAATCTCTGCCTTCTTACTTCCATTAATTTTACATTCGGGGCTTTTCTGACCCTTTTTGGGCTCAAAAACTCAAAATTTGAAAAATTAAAATCTCCAAAAAAGGGAATTGGAGTTGTCCGATTATATATAAATATATTTGTATATAGTTGTTAGCGACACCCCAAAACGTGTTCAGGGGGGCACGTTAGGAACTTCCATGGTGGTCTCGAGCTTAAGTTTCACCATGCGGGCCATGCTAATAGTTCACTTTTCCATAGGAAATTCACTAATAATGAAAATAAACCTCAAAACTGAGAAGGAAGGGAGAAGTAAAAACTGAAAACAGTACACCAGTTCTGAGCGTGGGAAAAAGATTTCTTCCCCAAAAAAATCATCAAAACCGACAAGATTCTGTCGGTTCGGGAATTTATTAGGCTGAAGTTTGCAATCAAAAACAGCAAAGTTTGCTGTTAAAGTTATTTTTGTTTTTGACAGAACTAATGTTAAATATAGATTTCTGATTATTGTTTCTAATGTGTAACACGTTTTCAGTTATACAAACTCTATCTTCGAGTATTTGGTCTTTATGGTTTTTTGTAGCTATAACGGTTAATTTTTTTCTGATATATTGAATCTTATATTCTAAAAGTGTTTTGATCACTTAAGTTTAATACCAATTACTTCAATAACTCAAGTTGGCTGTAAACAGTTTTTTGTCGTGAATACAACCGAAACTCATTTAAGGTACTGCCACTTTGGAAGAAATACAGATGATTAACCACGACGAAAGCGCAACTAATCTGTAACGAGGAGAAGAATTTTTAATTCTTAACATTGTCCACTCCATCTCCAACGCCCCGAAATGACTCAGTTAACAAATAAGAACTTGATTGAAATTATGCTAAACAGAGACGGAACTATTAACTATATTTTTCCAAGTAAGGACCTTACAAGTACCGATCGAAGGGGGCGCCAAAATCTGAGGGGCATATCATATTTTCCCCTCTTATTAAATGTAACAGCAATATAAAACTCGAATCATTTTAACTTCAATTAAAGATTAAATGCCGACTCAATACTCTCCAATCCCCAAACCATATATTTCCTCAGCTAGGAAGTAGTTTAAAATAATCGAAGATGGCGGATTAAATCAATTAGTTGAATCGTGTAACTTGATATTTTAATATTTTAATTTTCTTTCTTCGTATTGCGAGTTTTATTCACACTCTCAATGTCACAAAACGACAGAGGTCAAAAAAAACTTTTCGATTCGGAATAGAGGGAGTGGAGATTGTGTTTATCTGATTTGTGAATTTAATGTTTTAAGTATAATGAAGGTGCAACATGGTGAATTCACAAAATATTTCCCAATAATGCCTTTAACAATTTATAATACTAATATACAACAAATTTACAAAATTAGTCGGGTTTATATATTTTTTCAAATACTTTATTTTAGCGCTACGGACTACGCCCCCCAATCCCACACCCCATGGCCCATCATGAGCGCCGCGCCCCGTGCTGGAGCACGGCTCGCACTGCCCTAGAGCCGGTACTGAGTGTGATAGGTCCACTTGATGTGATTGAGCATAGAGAACGTAGCTCCATTGCGTTGGTTGATCAGGTCGGAAATTAAAAATATTACAGCACTTTAATTTTTGGTTATTTTTTTAATCGAAGGACCGAAAGCATTGCTGAATTATATTTGTTATGGAGCTCTACCGACGCAAACTAAGAGAATTCTAACATTGATTCTGGAAAGTTTTTTGCTTTAAATTTACTTTTGTAAACGACTCTTTTCACTAGTTGGCGTTTTAAATATTCGGCTCGAACTTCGAACTTCTTTGCAAATCTCGAGCCGAGCCGAATACTGCAGTATTCGGCTCGAAAAAGCTCGAAGTTCGAGTACTCGCACCTTCCTACTTCTAGCCATGCGAAAGAGAAGGGTGAGGGGAATTATTACCTATTCCACTGATCATATACATTTGGTGAGAACAAAATTAATAAAAACCCATTACTAAAATTTAATTTATTCCATCTCTATTTTGAACCAATTCTTGTTTAAATGGCTGAAAGTTGATAAGTTATTTTGCAATAAGAGGTACAAAATAAGAGATACAAAAAATGCCACAAAAGAACTGAAAAATTGAACGTAGTGTTGTATTATTAACAGCTGTAATGAAACAGTTTTACTAAAAAAAATTGTTTCAGCCTATGGGAAGTACACAAGGACAGTGATTGGTTAACTCCTCCTCAGAGTAATGCTGAGTGGGGGAAGGCGTTACCACTAACTCCATTTCATTCCCACAATATCTCAAAAAAGCACACCATCAAAATAATTCAGTTGTAGCTGATAGATTGTAGCTGGAAAGTAGAGATATCGGTTTGTTGGTATTTGGTCTAATAAAGCCAACATTATCATTTACCTCTGTCAAGAGTCAACCTTTTTGTTTAAATGACAGAGCTTTTCTTGGAGGCACTGATTACAAGTATGACACAGAATTTAACAAAAATTTTACTTACGACATTTTCTACTTGTTTCTAAGGAAATGACTGTTGACTGATTCAATCAGGAATGCCTACTGACACTCTCTAGTGTTAATTCCTGATATTTCATAGTGTTATTCCCTGACAATTCCCAGTAATATTCTCTGACACTTCCTGGTGTTATTACCTGACACTTCCCAGTACTATTCCCTGACACTTCCCAGAGTTATTCTCTGACACTTTCTACTATTATTACCTGACACTTCCTAGTGTTATTCCCTGACACTTAATAATGTTATTTCCTGTCATTTCCTAGGGCCATTACATGACTTTTTCTAGTGTTATTTCCTGACATTTCTCAGTAATATTCTCTGACACTTTCTTGTGTTATTTCTTGACACTTTCTACTGTTATTCCCCGACATTTCCTAGTGTCATACCCTGACATTTCCTAGGGCTATTCTATGACATTTCCCACTTATTTCCTAACACTTCCAATTGTTAATCTCTGACACTTTCTAGTGTTATTCCCTGACATTTTCCAGTGTTATTCCCTGCACTTCCCAGTGTTAATCTCTGACACTTTCTAGTGTTAATCCATGACACTTTTAACTGTAATTCCCTGACATTTCCTAGTGTCAAACTCTGACATTTCCTATTGCCATTCCCTGACATTTCCCAGTGATATTCTCTGACACTTCCTTGTGTTATTACCTGACATTTCCCAGTATTGTTCCCTGACACATCCCAGTGTTATTCTCTGACACTTTCTACTGTTATTACCTGACACTTCCTAGTGTTATTCCCTGACATTTCCTAAGGCCATTCCATGACCTTTTCTAGTGTTATTCCCTGACATCTCCCAGGGTTGTTCTCTGACAGTTTCTACTTTTACCTGACACTTCCTTGTGTTATTCCTTGACGCTTTTTAGTGTTATTCTCTGACATTTTCCAGTGTTATTCTGTGACACTTTCAACTATTATTCCCTGTAATTTCCTAGTGGTATACTCTGACATTTCCTAGGGCCTTTCCATGACATTTCCCATATTTATCCCGCAACACTTTGATGTGCTAATCTCTGACACTTTCTAGTATTATTCCCTGACACTTTCTACTGTTATTCCCTGACACTTTCTACTGTTATTCCCTGACATTTTCCAGTGTTATTCCCTGACACTATCTACTGTTATTCCCTGACATTTTCCAGTATTATTCTCTGACACTTTCTACTGTTATTCCCTGACACTTTCTACTGTTATTCCCTGACATTTTCCAGTGTTATTCCCTGACACTATCTACTGTTATTCCCTGACATTTTCCAGTGTTCATCTCTGACAATTTCTAGTGTTATTCCATGACTCTTTCTACTGTTACTCCCTGACATTTTCCAGTGTTATTCCCTGCCACTTTTTAGTATTATTCCCTGCCAATTCCCAGTGTTACTCCCTCATCTTCCAGTGTTTACCTTGCAGCTGAAAGGCCTCTCTCCTGTGTGCACTCGCATGTGCCTCACCAGGTACGACTGCTTGCTGAACAACTTACTACACTCGCTGCATTGGTACTGTGTGAGCTGGACCTGCGTCTGTGACATTACAACAATATTACTCTTGATTCAAAAACCTAACTTTACAGATAATTAGTGAAGTAAACGTTAAAAATCAGGACAGTTTTTATAAAAACTTAGTGCTTTCATATTCAGGTACAAGCTGAAACTTAAAAAATATTCTTACTTATATTTGTTTTAAGAATTATTTTGACAATAACTGACAGATGTACATGTAACTGCGTGTATGAACAATGTAAATCTGCAAATGTTGATTATTGATACTGTACGGAGATGACTTGATGGCCAGCTAGGAAACAAGGGAGTGAGGGAAAGTAACCCCACCACGTTTTCCTTGATAATGTCATTGAACAACGTGAATTGATTGTTTTTATTGCATGATTTTATCACAGCTGATCATTAAACACCATTATGTTTCATTGATAGTTTCTTGGTTGGCTTTGTTAATAAACAGTCTATGAAAAGTAAATTTATGAACAGTAAATGAACGGTAAATTTCCCCTCAACTACTGGCTGGCCATCACGTTCGTAATCTTAGTACAGTAGTTGTTAAATATTTTGTGTAGAATTCTAAAACTATCAACTTGTGTCATTTGTATTAAGTATGAATAATGCATAGCTAGAAAAAGACAGGAGTGAAAGTTTTGTTTGAGACAGGATCAGCAAGGGTTTCCAACTAGCATGAAAGTAGCCTCGGATCTCGTGTGACCTACCATATCAGGGAGGTCCTGCGAAGGGTCGGCGGTGAGGGTCACTAGCTGTGGCGTGGCCTCTCGTATGTGCAGCATCAGGTGGGCCTTGCGGTGACCCGACGTGCGGAACCGCTGGAAACACACAGGACAGCGGAACGGCCGTGAACCTGTTGTCGGTTAGGACAAAACATGTTTCACTGTTCAATAAGTTATTTAAACTGTGTGAAGTATATATGCATTTATAAAACTATTTAGAATAATAATCCAAATCTCTGGTGAAATTGAAATTAAATAAAAAACATATTTATCCCCAAAAAAGTAGGACAATAATTACCTAATAAGGCAAATGATACATAAAAAATAGGCTAAGAGTAACATAAATTGGTTTGAACTTAATAAAAAATGAATGTGGACTGCAGTTTATCGATATTGATGAATTTAATTCAACGTTACTCATAAGTCTTAGTGGAAACTGATTTTTAAAATAATTTATAAAAAGTATTTAAAACCAATAATTGATAACCGATCTTTAACTAAGAAAAAGCTTTTAATCATTAAAAAGTTGAAATTTCTTTATAGTTTTGATCACCAGTTATGGCTTTCATGACCTACTGTTTTGTTTTGTTTGATACTATTGTATTGCTCATTGCCAGAAGTAATATTACTAAAAATTCATCATCTACTCAGGCCAAATTGATTTGGACGAGCTTTTCTTTCATGAAAATAAAAATAATGCTTTGCTACTATCTTACAGAAGGATGAAAGTCGATTGTCCGTTCATAAACGGCTACAGAATTAAATACACTAACCTGTATGCAATCTCATGTGGACTTTCAATGATCCTTTCGTTGCGAAGAAGTAGCCACACACATGGCAGACACACCGTTTCTGAACGTTGTGAGTTTTGAGGTGAGAATCCAGAGTGGATTTGACAGTGAAGCACTTAGAGCAGTAGTCACACTGATACGGCCTTTCCCCTGTATGAATGCGCAAGTGACGGACCAAGTCACTGGGCTTGCGGAAACTCTTGGGGCAGTACTTGCACTGATTGGGATGAACTGGTTCATTCTTCAACATTTCGGGGTCCTGTAATGAAACGTACACCCTAATGATTAGATGACTAACATTGTAGTTTAGACAAGTGGTAAACCTGAATTTTTCAATTCTCAAAAGTGACAGAGCATTTGGTGGGAGAATGCGCTTTCTCATCATGTAAACATTACCTGCCTACTGCTTGTCCAGCGTTTACGCTGAGCGATCATACAGACAACGTCATGATACCCTTCAATTCATTGGCGGCAACATGCTTTGAAGAGGGTATTGGAAAGCTGGTACACAGAAACAACAATTGCCTCAATCGTTACAGAGACTAAGTCGAAAAGTAAGCATAAGTGTACCTATCTTTTGGTGATCAAATCATTTTTTAAAGAATTTATGGCTTATCAGAGGTTTATAAAAAACTACCCTCATCTATTGTTTTATAAGTAAAAGAACATAATGCCAAATAAGCTACAACTAATAATACAAGTAATACTAATAATAAACAAGTTTATTCATCAATTGAGTTTTTTTATTCCTCTTTATTTATTTACTTTCCCATTCCATACTTTTCCTTCAATATTTGACATAATCCAAATAAAGTATGCTCGTTTCACTTTTATTGAACTCAATTTAGTCCCCTCAGTGTTTGAATACATTTGAGATTTCAGATGCTTGTGATTAAATTTTAAAACATAATATTGTAATTCACTATCATTATTCCTTATTATTATCAATTAGTATTGAAATATTATTTACATTAGTCACTGTATAGAACTGTTATATTTTTTATGTTTTAAATTATAGTTGAGTTTTTTGTGTCATGATATTTGACAGACTCTGACTCAATATAACTTTAAATGTATAATAAATGACTATCTTTATTTACTTTTAAGATATTTTTATCTCTGTAGCATTCAACCGTATCTGAAAATAGTACATTACTACATATCAACTTTGTTTATTGCAATATTTCTTCATGCAGTGGCTGTCATTAAATAAATTTACTTGCTTAAATCCAATAAAATGACTCCTCAATGTTACCACAGAAAATGTAGAGAATTAATTAATCACCATGAGTTCTAGTCTATCTAAATTCGACAAACCGTTACCTTGACGTCGCTGATGCGATCACGCTCGGCCAGCGAGGCCAGCAACACTCGCTCACTCATGCTGGTGGACTCGACCGAGGGGGTGGCCGCCAGCTGACTGGCCTCCTCCTCCGTCAGCTGTCGCACGTCGCCCCGGCGCCGCCTCGGTCGCGCGGCCTCCGTCACACCGTGCGCCGTCATGCTGTGGCGTCGCAGCTGCCCCTCAGTGCGACACACCACTCCGCAGACCGGGCACGTGCACGATGGTCTGTACAGGATCAATAGTCATCGATATAACAAAGCTACTGGCAAACAATCATTCCTTTTTAAAAGAAATAAATTTCAAAAATAAAAAGACCAGGTTAATTTCATATGATATCATATTATTTGGACAAGTTGGCTGAAACAAAGAAAACATAAAAACACATTAAAAAGTATCACAACAATATTTTGTAGTCGAGTTGTGCCTAGATGGGAATAACACTGGAAAATGTCAGGGAATAATATTGGGAAATGTCAGGGATCAACATTATCTAGACACCACTGCTTCTGTCGTGTTTCAGTATAGTACAGTAGAAGTTATAAGGCTAACGTAATATTTCCTTTGGCAGTCCATATGGAACAGGCTTTGTGTTGTTCATTTCAATTGTCACTCTAATGTTGTAAATGTGTAAGGTTAAACGTAGTATTTTAGGTGCTTTATTTCTCAGTGTATTGGTAACTTTAAAAGTTAAATATTACCATTTAAGTTAAATAAAACAATGTTAACTGTCATTGAACAGTATAAATATTGTCATGCATCAATCCTTTCAAATTCAAATAGGTAACTAGGTTAGGTATACAAACTATTAATATAAACTAGAATTTCCTAAGCGCAGCTTGCGCATCCCATTTTGAAAAGTGAGAACAGTGAATAGTTAAATAGTAAACAAAACAATGACAGTCTGCAGTTAGGTATAACCCTTTTAACAGCTGTTTATTTAATTTAATTGAATTAAGAATAAGCATATGCGTCATAAACCAAATAAAACTCTCCTCCATATGAATAATATGGGGACTTGGAAGTCCCG
Source organism: Allygus modestus (assembly GCA_963675035.1). Taxonomy (NCBI): domain Eukaryota; kingdom Metazoa; phylum Arthropoda; class Insecta; order Hemiptera; family Cicadellidae; genus Allygus; species Allygus modestus. The sequence goes on from OY776111.1 coordinate 336,016,710, forward strand.
TGGGGCAGAGCCCTGAAGCCTAAATCTAAAATCTAAACCCAGTTTGGACATCTGCACACCTAGACGCTCGTTTTAGTATATAATATATGGGGGTAAATCTTTAAACAAAAAGCCTTATTGTTTACAAAGTTTGCATGTAGCGTATTAATAATATAGAAGATATATTGTATTGTTTTTAGCGAATTTCCCCTGTAGGGAAGAAGCTATTACCGTAGTCGGCATGGTAAGACCTAGGCCCGGGACCATGATAAATTTTCGTTTTGAGGTCCCCAGACCCCAAAAACACCATTCGTTCGAAACTGTATATATATATATATATATATATATATATATATATGTGTCCGTGGGTGCGATAACTCTCGTAAAAAAGGTCCGATTTTGATGAAATTTGGTATAAACGTGTAAAGAAACATTTATGACTTTAAGTTCAAAAACCAGCCATATCGCTCTACCTTAAGGGGTATTTTTCGGGGGTTTTGTACCCCAAAAATGGGTTTTTTGAATTTCTTACATATAATTTTTGAAATAGTCAAATTTTAGTTTTCACCATTGGATTCAGCTTTAAAAAACACACAATTTGGTATTTTGATAATTCCTCTACGTCAATTGGTTACCGAGATATTGAAAGTGCTAAACACAGTACGTTGTCTAATGTTATTCTTATGGAGGAAAAGAAAATGTTTATATCTCGCTTAATTGTGAACGTATACTGACGAAACTTGGTATACAGCTTCATCTCGTTTTGGTCTATTGATATTTGCTCAAAAAAACTTTTGCCAAAGGCTCCCGTAGCAGCAAACCTGCGTACTCAGCCCCCATGTTATTCTTATGGAGAATAATTAAATGCTCTGTCTCCCTTAATTATGAACATAAATGAATAAAAACTGGTATACGACTTTACCTAGTTGAGTTATATTGATATTAGCATAAAAACCCATTTTTTGTGTTCCTTGTTGCAGCAAACCTGCGTACTCATTCCCAATGTTATTCTTATGGAGAATAATTGAAATTTGATGTATCGCTTATTTGTGAATATATTTTTATGAATCTTGGTATGCGGCTTTATGTGGTATTGAGACATACATTTTGCATTGGAAATTCGCTGAGTACGCAGGTTTGCTGCGAGGGGGGTATTTGTAGATATCACACAAAATTTGCACTTTTACTTTCTCCCCCTATACATAGTCTATATGGACAAAGTATTGTTTTGTCAAAATTTTTGAATTTGAGTTGTTAGTGGAAATATTCGTTTTGGAGCTCCCTGAATCCAAAAAAAGTGATTTTTGAGTGATGTCTGTGTGTCTGTCTGTCTGGATGTGTACAGAGCTAGAGATGACACCAGTAGACCGATTTTGATGAAATTTGGGATGTAGGTATCCACGATATCTCCAGGCGTTTTTTTTCTTCCTTTTTTTGAATTTTGTATTTTTAAGGGTAATCATCCCCCAAAAAACATAAAAAATCCAAATTTCTTAAAAACGGCTCTTAATTTGAATTAAACTTTAGTAGTTTGTATACCTTTAGGTTTCTAACCAAATGACACCACCCGCATTCCTGGAAAAATTTGGGTTCAGAAATTACAGGGCTTAAAATTTCCAAAATTAAGTTTTTTGAATTTGTATAAAGAATTTTAAGTACTAAATAAAATTTACATATCACCATTAAAGAAAGCTCAAAAAACTAAACAATTTAGTAATTTGAATGATTATCCTACGATTACTGGTTGCGGAGAAAATTGAACTTTCATTTAGCGGTAAACACAGTAGGTTGTCCAATGTTATTCTTATGAGGAATAAAATAATTACAATTTCTCTCTAAATTAATGATTAATTTAATTGAAATTTGATGTGCAGGTCAAGTTAGCATTAACCAACAGAGGATATTCAAAAATGTGAATCCCATTAAATATGATCCCCTCATAAAACCACTGTGTGTAGTAAAGGATTTTGTAGCGTCTCCAAAAATGGGATTTGTGTGAACATTTCTGATAGTAGGTTTTTTAGAAGATTTTCTGTGCATTATACCATATATAGTTAGTAAATATAAAAAAACAATTTATTCATTAAAGTTGGGATAAAAGGGAGAAAGTATGTGTCAGTTTCCTGAAAACGTTTATCTTAAATGTCAGTAGTTCAGCTATTGCTCAGGTGGTTTTTAAAATATTGAAATATTTTTGAAAGCATCAAGTTTTGCATTTGTTGGTATCTAGATAAATTTTCAATAATATTATTATGATGCAAGACCAGTCCCTCACCTGTCATCTGAGTTGTGTATTGCCAAGTGCCTAGTGAGGGAGGAGAGCTGGGTGAACGCTGCGCCACACTGATCACAGTCAAACTCCTTCTCCCGCCCGTGACTCTTGATATGCGCCTAAAGCATAAAAATCAACATAAACAAATTAAACTATCAAAGCATTAATTATTGCAATATATTTGTCCCAGACTTGTATAAAAAATACTCTGAATTGAAGGTCATTTATGATGCATTTGTGTTACTTGCAACAAAATGTTTGAAAAAAAATTTACCTTGATTATTTTGTAGAGATTAGTGGAAAATAAGAGCTGAAAAACCTTCTTCTTTGGTTTGAAATATTTTATGGCTGATAACCCTATTCTATAAGTTCATTTGCACTCCACTACTTACCTTGTATTGGGCAGCAGTAGCAAAGGTTTTTTCGCAGATATCACAAGAGTTGTGAGTGCCCCGATGCCTAGCTAACTCCTCTTCACTCCTGGCTAGCACATTGCACACGTCACACCTGCAAGTCATTGCTTTATTTATAAACATAAGTTATACAATATTTCCATAACCTTAGCAATAGCTTATATACACAATCTACCACTATGTTTAGTAATTTCATTTTGATTAAACTCAGGCAACCATGATTAGAGGTGCTGGATTTTGCCAGTGTTGAGAAACATGTGCTTATTTCTTACCTACTTACAAAATTGTTGGTGGGAATTTGGCTATTTACGGTAATTATTTGGAAGAGGTGCCCTAACCGCAAACTTTTCATCTTGAAGTATGTTAATCAAAATGATCTCATAATGGTAATATGGAAAAGAAAAGAAAATATTTTAAAGGAAATTTTCAATATATATAAGAAACCTAACCTAGCCTAACACCGCAATGTGCTATGTAAGGTAATTTCGAATTATGGTGGGTAAAAAGTAAAACAGCATGCTTCAGCGGTTAGCTTATGAAAAAACCAAAGTCAAACAAAAATTACGTTTTATTGATTATCTTCAGAATCCAAACTACAACTGGCAGCGACATCGGCATCAACATGCGGTTATCGCGCCTTCTTTTTGTACAATTCAAAATTTTCTTTGGCAAATAAAGTCTTGATTGTGTCGTTTCAAAACAAAACACAAAATAGTGAAAAACTAAATTGATGGTGGTGGCAGTTTACCTCTAACAAATCACATTACATTAATTTCATTTGTTTATTTGTTAAAGAGACTTTGTTTTTCATCTAAATTTGTATTGTTTTTTTATCCAACCACAGATGCAAACATTAATACTTAGTTTTAGATACTTTTTACTTTCTGCACCACGATCAATACCGGTCATAATTGTTAATTCACACAGCTTGTTAAAAACACACATCTGCACATCAATCTGCTCAACCATCTCTTACTGCCACTGACTGTACACGAGCCAGACATACAATCTGCAACAGCGAGGAATGTTGTCTGATTCCTTACTCTTACTCTTAGATCATAACTGGAATACCTGCACTCTGACATTTAATTTCTCGCTTTCTCAAATCCTTTACTCTGATTAAAAGATTGTATGGTTATATACAATCGTTTGTGATTGATGCACCTCTTCCAAATAACTATTTTATTTTACATGAGTGTATTGATTGATGTCAGATCTCCAAGGACAAGCTTGTTTAAGGTTCCAGAATCAGGGTAGGAATAATGAGAAAATTGAAATGATAGTTTTTAAATATATTGTATCTGAGAAGTATTAAACAGTTAGAACAATTACAATGATATCCTTTAGATACAGAACTATTTTAGCTTGGTTAACCCATAGTCTTAACTGATGAGGTCATACGGGCACCAAAATATAGATTTTAAAGGTCTTCTTGAAATTATTACATTACTATGGTAAGATTTCTACAACTAATTATTGAATTTCAATTGAGAATTTATAAATGGAGACGTTGTAATCACAATTACCCTGATTGCAGGAAGACAAGTAGAATGATTCAGGAAGATTAGGAAATCGTAGCAAACAAGTAGAGATAGTATGGAGATCTCCAAGTTAATTAATCTCTATAAATTATTCATCTTCACACAATTTTGAAACATGTAATCCTAAGCGTACCTTAACTCTGAACCATGACAAGTGGTTTGAGAATGTTCTATGCTTGACAGGTCTGCTTGGGACATGTCTTCCTCCAGCTCTATTGTTGTATCCTGCAATGAAAACATTTACTAGGTGTACAATGAAAAACTATGCTTTGTTTAGTAAATAGACAACTTAAAAAAGCTTAATCCAAATATTTCTCTTTTTGGATCAAATGTTTCCAAAACTAACATAATTTTGCGTGAAGAGGGATATAAGAAATGAGGCTTTGGTATTCTAAAAAAAAAATACATTTTTTCAGAGTTAATCCAAGAAATTACTTTTTAGAAAAAGCCAATCAGTAAAATTTAAAGGAAATAATTTTTGTAGAAACTGTAAAAAAGTATTTTTTATCATAGATAATTTATATAATTTGTTTATATTTATGTTGATTTCCTTCAGTTATATAATGTATCTTACCCCCAGCGTGATCGTCCGAGGCTCGGTCTGTATGTTGTTGGACAGGTGAGACAGTCGATGAGCCTCCAGGTCCTGCTCCGTCTTCAGGTTGACCCCACACTCCTCACAGCTGTGACACAGATAAACATTATGTAGGCTGTTATCGTCTTCAAAACCTCACAATTTCTTACCTATTAATTACACTTACACCTATGTATTTATTAGTGAATTTCTTATGGAAGAGTGAACTATTAGCATGACCTCCACGGTAAAACTTAAGCCTGGGACTGCCATAGAATTTCCTAACACGACTCCCTGAACATGTTTTTGGAGGGTCATTCAAAATTATTTATATATATATATATGCGTGTTTCAGTCTAGTGGTTGCATTTTTACTTAAAATTTGGTAAGGGACATTCCTTTCTATAGTCAGTTGGACAAGTTCGTTGGGCAAAACAATCAGAAAACAATAACCCCCTTATTGGGAAATTTTAGTTTTTGGGCCCAAAAAGGGTCAGTAAAGCCACAGTTGTAAAATTAATACATGTAAAAAGATGGAGATTAATGAGGCAGAAGATTTAAGCCCTCTCTCATCAATCTAGCACATATTTACCGAGTTATTAAAGAAAATGTATATGGACTAAACACAGTACGTTGTCTTATATTATGTGGATTTTACATTAGAAAAGCCCGTTATTCATTTGTTGGTGTATTTTTATCATCCCCAGCAACCTCACACCTACTTTCAATCCTGACTGGACCTTCTTCTAACCTTATAATGCGCAATATTGTGTTCCCAGTAATGCAGGTAAATGGAACCAGGACAACAGAACAGCCAACAAAATAAATGTTTTCGGATTTTGATAAAAATTGGAGTAAATGTTTGTTTTAACAATGATTTTGATTTTTAAAAGTTTTTTAAATGGAAATTCACTTTTCTTACGTCAGGGCGCTGTGTGCGAACTCGTTATTATTTAATAGGGTTGGTAAATATGTTATAAAACGAGTTCGCACGCAGCACGCTGACGTGAAGGAAGTGAATTTCCACAGAAAAAATTTTAAAACTCAGAGTCAGTGCAAAAACAAACATTTATTCAAATTTTTATTGAAATCTGAAAATATTGAGTTTTTGGCTGTTCTGATACTCCTGGTTTTATTTACCTGCAATGCTGGGAATACAATTTTGCACAATATAAGGTTAGGAGAGGGTCCAGTCAGGCTCGAAAGTAGATATGAGGTTGCTGAGGATGAGAAAAGTACACCTACAAATAGGGGTGTGCGAGTAGTGATTTTTTTATTCGAGTCGAGTCGTGCCAATTATTTTCGAGTTTTGAGTATTTTCGAGCGAATATTTGCCATCAGTTGGTAGTTTAAAATAGTGTAATGGGATTTGGATACCACCCTAGATTTGATTATCTAAAAGTGGTTTATAACTAATACATGAGTAGTAATACCAAGTTTTGGCCAGTACAATCAAACTGGATTATGTCTTGACAAACAAAACACGGTTTGACATTCGTTTCCGCCCAGTAAAACCTAGTCCGGTTGCCATTTGGCCAATATCACCTGGTCCAGACATTGCTCATAATCAATATTACATGACAAAATCTTTAGTTACGGCCGATATTAAGTTGCCCGGTCGCCACTTTTACCGATATTATGTATACCGTCGTCATTTATGGCCAAAATCAGGCAGTCCGATCGTCATTTTCGGCCGATTTTACATCATGAGATCGCGTTTTGCGGCCATTACTGCGCATTTTGACCGGTTGCAATCGTTAGCGATCGTCCAGAAATCAGCGGGAAATACTCGCTCGAACTTTCAAGTATTTTTCAAAAAGTTTGAGTCGAGTTCGAGTATTAAAATACTCGGCCGAAAGCTCGACGTTTCGAGTACTCGCACACCACTACCTAAAAATGAATATCAGGCTTTTCTAATATAAAACCCCCATAAGACAACGTACTGTATTTAGTCGATACACATTTTCTTTAATAACTCTGTAAATATTTATGCTAGAATAACGAGAGAGGGCTTAAAACTTTTGCCTCACTAATTCCCATCTTTTTACATGAATTAATTTTACATCCGGGGCTTTTCTGACCCTTTTTGGGCCCAAAAACTTTAAATTTGAAAGACTAATCCTGAAAAAAAAGGGATTTAGAGTTTCCCAAACGAACTTGTTCAACTGATTATAGAAAGGAACGTCCCTGCCAAATTTGAAGTAAATCGGACTAAAAATGTGACCGCTAGAGTGCAAACACACAATATATATATATATATATATATATATATATACAATTTTGAACGACCCCCCAAAACGTGTTCAGGGGGTCACGTTAGGAACTTCTATGGTGGTCTTCTATGGCTTAAGTTTCACCGTGCGGGTCATGCTAATAGTTCACCTTCCATAGGAAATTCACTAATTACACCATGGCATTATGACACCCATAGCGCTTGAATTTCAACAAAAATATACAACATAAAACATAGACATTGGACATAAAAAGGTTCATGTTTTTTTTATGGCTACAACTCATTTGATATAAAAAAGAGTATTTTCAGATTGGAAGGAAAACAGAAAATCTGCCTCAATTCATTCTGGACCCAGATTTTCACTCCTGTCCATTCCTAATATTAAGAAGAGAGTCTGTTTTCTGAATATTATTAAAAAATTCTGACTGAATGTTTATTGAAAATTAGAAGGTAAAACTACATCTCATAGTTTCATAGTTTCCACTCTTGTCCATCACCAATGTTATGTCAAAACCATTAGTATTTTGACCGTAAAGCATTTTCATGCTCACCGTTACATTACATATACATCAATTGATCTATATCATTCTGTATTAAGTAATTTTTACCTGAAGTGTTTAGGATCCTTGTCACTAGTAGTCATTATGCTGGCATTATATGGATTACTTGGCGGAAGGCTCAACTCTAATTGTTCACCCTGTATATAAATCACAAAATATTATTAGTTTACAAATTAAATTGTATGTTTGGATCCATATGATAAATATCAGTTAGGAGGCGTGACATGTTTACTCAGTTTTCGCTCCATTACATACCTTAAGTTTCTCTTACACGAAAGAGGGTAGAGGAAAGACTGTGCATGTGGTGTAGGGGGGGCATAAATGTATCAGAATATCCAACGATTCTCAGGTCTTCAGGAAATTAGGGTAAATGTGGGAGCAATGTGTTACTGAATGACCTCTGATTCAATCTGAATTAAAAAGTGTCTACAAATAAAACAAGATTAAATAAAATAGTGGAGGGCAGTATAAGTTACACTTTTCCGCTAAAGATCTAGCAGTGGTTACTACAAGTGTCTGTCGAGAATGCTTAACTAGATCCATGGGGAAGGAGACTAAACCTCGGACTCCCTTGACCCACCCGTGGCGCCACACCCACACTCTCTACCCCCGCTCATTTGTACCCCACTTGTTTTACTTGTACCCCCCCACACCTCCACTCACTTGCCCTCAAACTTCATCCCAATTGGCACAATATGAATATCAGTTTACAACTGCAGGTATAAGATACCTGAAATCTTCTTAAATAAGATAACTCACTTAAAAACTATGCCATTCATAAATAAAATTAACTACTCCAAACATCATTCATTGGTTAAAATCATACATCGTCTGGCTTCAATAACCACCTTGTTCGCAGCTATAAAGCAGTGAAGGCTTCAGCCTTTCACTATGGAACCGGAGCTAGTTTCACCTTGCAAGTGTGTGTTAACGCATTCACTGCGTTAATCGTGTATATTCAGGATAATTGCATTTGTTTCCTTTTTAGGCAACCGCGGGAAATCCGGCGCGCCGCACTGAACGTGTTAATGCCCTTATGGTTGTACCTTGGCTTGAGATACATTTTTCTTAAAACTAGAGGTGTGAAGATATCTGAATGGATCGGTTTAGGTGTATCTGAGAGTGTAGCCTACAGTGTATCTTAAATACAATTTCCAGTTAAGAGGATTTGTGCGCCTTAAAAATGTAAAACTCCTTTTAAACATACACATACATATATTTTTGGGAAATCAACATACCCTATGGTACTGCAAGAAAATTATAAAATCTGGGAACTATCTAATCTTAACTTAAACTATATGAACAAAATCCAGTCCGAAGTGAAATTTAACTGTCCGCACAACTCCACTAACCAAACTTTTTAAATTATTTTTAGTAGGTAAAAAAACCTCTGTACTTCAGGTTTTAACACGTTCGCTGCGGCCCACCAATGGCGGGTGTGCGCCGAGTGCGGCAGCGAACCAGATTGGCACAGACGAATTCAATTATTTCGGTCTGACGAATCACAAAACAGCGGTGCGGTGATGTGCTGCATTTCCACGAGACTGGACGTAGTTCGCTGAAACAACCACAGGTAGCAGCACTGCCTGGGTACTAGCCAATTACAGGGAGAATATCCCAGAAATATGGGGCAAAAACAGGTTTTTTGTCCCGTATGAACGGGAATTTTACGGGGAAATTTACTACCAACCTACACCAAAATAAAGCTCGCATTCCTAGCTAAAACGCTGACATAAAATACCCGTCCTCACCACAGTGCTGCCAGCACGAGACCAAATGGAACTTGCATCTAGACAGAGCGCCTTGTGGCGCTCTCAGAGCGCGGCGTTGTTCTGCCGAGCGCCGCAGCGAACGTGTTAAGGAATTCTAGTTATAATAGGCAGTCTGTATATTAATTAAGTACTGCACATTTCATGTTATCATAAAACAGTCAGTGTTGTAGAGTTAAAGTAATCAATCTAACAAAATTCTGTCAAATAATTAATAAAATTGGGAATCACAGAACATGCTAATTCTTTAACAAGATGCCGTCCAGTATATAATTGATTAATAAATGTTATATATACCCGAAAACTTTAATTGGTTAAAATAACAAACATTGGTTATTTGAAAGATTAAAATAAAAACATAATAAACCAACCTGAAGAGTGATACTGGGGAAGACGCAAGACTCAAAGCCCTGATCAAACAAGACCACTTGCTCTTTGTCCAGCGAGCTCAGGTCTGCAGTGCAGAACAGCTGCTGGTTAAGAGACTCCTCTATCTCTCTGATACTTTCCTAATCAACAGTAAAAAACAAGCTTGTACAAGCGGAAAACAAGATTATCTTCTATGTTATCAAACAATTTATTGATTATTTAATTTTGCTATACATAATTTTGACTCATAACACAATAACTTGTGATTTTTTATAACGATATTTTTAATTTTATATCTGTTCAAAAAAATATAGAACAATCAGTAAAACTGATATAACAAATTAAATGAGATGGGCAAGATGCTGTCCAAAAACAGGTTTTGCGTGAAATTCTTATGGATTAAAACTTTAAGTATTCCTGTACTTAAAGTTCAAGCACTATCAAATTTTTCTTCAGCCTGTTTATAAACTCACTGTTGTCAAAGGAGGTTGACATCCAAATAATTTGGATGTTATTTCAAGTTTTCGTTGGTAAATCTGGCTGTCCTGTGTGATTTATTCTTTTACAGTAGGAATTTGCAGATCTTCATGAATGGTCTTATTTGAAACAAACCAGAGAGCAATTATGTTTTTTCTTAATGTTTTTGACTGGATGAGTCAATTTATTTGGGGAAAAATATGAAGAAGGCCACCAAGCTTAACAACGTAAAGCTTAACATCTTGATGTAAAAATCTGAAAACTCACATGTCTAAAATAAGTTTAATATTTTGTAAACAGTCCCTCTATTGGATAAGCTAATTCGGTCCATTAGTATGGTCAGGCTCGCAGTCATAAACTTTTGGCCCGTGTGTACTTATAGGTCATTGTAATAAGTATATCTCTAAGTCACCCTCAAATAAATTACCCATAATTGCCCCAAAACGAATCTACACATATTTATGAACAAAATGAGCCATGTGGGAGTAAAAAATTGGCAAAAACAATAAAATAAGCGTAACGAAAAGCCAAGTGAACAAAATCTTTTTTCAATATCTGATGACACATCTAGAGGTAGTTACAACAAAAATGAGACATATTTCAAGTAAATCGGTCCAGTAGAACGGTCAGGGTAGCTGTCTTTAGTTTTGGCAAAAGTTTTTTAATATATAAGAAGAAAGATGATGGTACTAAGAAAAATATAAAAAAGAATCATGAAAATCGAACCAGTAGAACAGTCAGGGTCGCTGTCTTTAATTTTTAATCAACTTTTTTATTAGCATATTACGTGTTGTTATTACTTACAGGAAAAAAATAAAAGACGTCTTACAACACTTAAGATATGCCTAGTACCATCTTTTATATATGTTTACCGTCTGTATGTGAATCAGTATAAGTGTAAATATATCTTAAGTGTTGTAAGACGTCTTTTATTACATCACGTTTATTTTTTAATGTTTAAGCTCCATACGATTAACATGGGATAGGAACCTTAAGAGCCACTGGGGCAAAGCCCATTGACGATATGTTAGTTTGGATGGGTGATGACATATCTAGGCATAATTACCTGTCAGTTAAAAAGAGAATCATGCAAATAGACCCAGTAGAACTTTCAGGGTCGCTGTTTTTAGTTTTGACAAAAGTTTTTTAATATATAGGATTTTGTAAACAGTCCCTCTATTGGATTTTTTCAATCTCTTTTAAGGCGACTGAATTCTGATTTTTGAGGTAAAATAGTTGAAGGATACACATTTCTTAACACATTGCATGCGAGTGACGGGCCGGCCCGCCATCCGCAGTTGGCACACCTGGCGTCTGGCGGGCGCGCCCGTCATGTTGGCATAGCAACAACCTTTGTTCAGTGTGAGCTTAGCCGCGGGCGGGGAAACTTGTGTTTGTTCCTCGCACTTTTGGACAGTCTTCCCAAGTTTTTGGCGCGCTTCGTTTTCGTTTCGGCCATTTCATTTTGTCGGGTGTATAGTATTATTGTGTTATGTTTACTGCGTAGTGTTGAGATTGTATAAGTGCAATGGATGACCCAGACGACCCAACTTATGTTGAAAACGAGTACTCTGACATCGATGACGACTTGGAATCAAGTTCAAGCAGCTCTGAGGAAGATGACGCCGAGGTTGATCCCCCCCAATGCTCGGCCACCCCTGGTGCAATGGCGGGACTACGGGACATCCCGTTTACAGGCGAACCAGGTATTCGTGTACCAATTCCTGGTGATAATAAACCATTCGATTGGTTTAATCTCTTGCTTGATGTAATATTCTTACAGAATATTGTAGCCGAAACCAATAAGTATGCGCTGGAATTTTTTTGTGGCCCAAACACTACTCCTCAATCCCGTATTACAAAATGGAAGGATTTGACTCTTCAGGAACTGTACACCTTCATTGGCCTACTCATGCATACGGGGACCATAAGACTGAATAGAATCCAGGACTACTGAAAACCCATTGGTTGTTTTCTCAAACCAGCAATATTTTTAGCCAATACATCCTACGTTGTTTACATTTCTCTAGAGTACCAACAGCTGACAACCCAGAACCAGTAGACCAAAGGGCTTTCAAGATCCAACCTATCATTGACTATTTCAATAATAAAATGAGAGAAATTTATTACCCTGGCAAGGAACTAACTATAGATGAGGAAATGGTGCTGTGGCGTGGTCGTTTGGCGTTTAGGCAATATATAAAAGGCAAACGCCATAAGTACGGTATAAAGATATACTCTCTAAATGAACCCGAGGGACTGATGCTCCGTTTCCATGTATATACCGGGAAAAATGACAGTGTAGCAGGAAAAGGCCACACTGTAAAAGTAGTTATGAAACTAATGAAAGATTTTCTAGGCAAGGGACACGCATTGTTCGTGGACAATTTTTATAATAGTTACATACTCTCATCGAAACTCCTGCGACGCCTAACGTATTCGACTGGCACTTTGCGTGCGGATAGAAAACACACCTCAGCAGATGTGAAGTCCGCCGTATTGTCCAAGGGTGAAACCATTTCTCGCTATGCTGAGAGTATCATGATAGGGAAATGGAAAGACAAACGTGCCGTGACCTATATTTCGACTCAATTTTACAACCAGATTGTAACAGTGACCAACAGAAGGAAACAACAGAAAGTGATGCCCCAACCTGTTATGGAGTACAACGCACACATGAAGGGGACCGATCGCATGGACCAAATGATGTCGTACTACCCCTGCGAGCGGAAAACACTGCGTTGGCACAAAAAGATATTTGTCCACTTCCTACAGATAGTTATGACCAATGCTTTTTTTCTGTACAATATGCATAACATAAACCGACGACTGAGCTTGTACGACTTTCGTTTACAAGTCATAGAACAATTGTTGCCCAAGAAACCAGCCCCATTGGCTATCACACCGACCAGGGGTAGTATGCACAGACTTTCCCAAACGGACAAACGCAGATCTGATGGAAAGCGATTGACCAAAAGGTGCCGTGTGTGCTACAAGGAAGGGAAAAGGAAGGACACTACCTACTTTTGTGCCACATGCCCTGGTAAACCGGGACTCTGCGAAGTTAGATGCTTCGATAAGTTCCACGAAGATGTCCAAGACTAAATAAAAACAAAATGGCGGCGGGTAGGGATGTATATAGTAGTATGTAAAGTAATATTCATTTTTTAGTTATAGACTTTGTTATTTTCAAACAAAATATCTCTTTTTACATGTTGTCCTAAATTGTTGTAAACATTTTGTGTCTGAACTAAAACACTTGATACAATGGTTTGGGGAGGGGTTGTAAATATATTTTTTATCCAAATAATGATTATATACTAACTGTCGACTACAAAATTAGCATTTATTGTGTTACTGTGGCCTTCTGGGACTATTTTTGTGATGTGCTGACGGCAAGGACGGGTGCCAGGAGCGGATGACGGGAATTCCCGTCACGGAAATGACGTCACGTAATTCAACAAAAATGGACCCTGGACAACTGGAAATACCATTTGGGATATCCTGACATCATTTCTGAGTAAGTAATCACATAATTATTTTTTTAGCTTTTCAGATCCGCAATTATCATAATTATTAGCACTAAACGTGTTAAAAGTAATCTTTGCCAGACCAAGGCTTTTTTGTTATTCTGTTTTTGTTTGTATGTATAAAAATACATTTTTTAACTGTTATGTATAAATGAATAACATATGGTTTATTTTAAAATGTCAGGTGTTTTTGTTTGTTATTGTTTTTGTTGACAGTGACTTCGAATCCTAATGTTTTGTTGTAGATTGAACTAAAAAGGATGAAAAAAAGTTTCTGTTTTTCTTAAATAATAATGGTTTTCTATTAATTATTATGTGTAATTAAAATAATACGCATCATGTCATTGTATGCTGACTTTCGATTTATGCTTCAGGGCTCTGCCCCCCGGGACTTCCAAGTCCCCATGTTATTCATATGGAGGAGAGTTTTATTTGGTTTATGACACATGTGCATATTCTTAATTCAATTAAATAAAACAAACGGCTGTTAAAAGGATTATACCTAACTGCAGACTGTCATTGTTTTGTTTACTATTTAAATATTCACTGTTCTCACTTTTCAAAATGGGATGCGCAAGCTGCGCTTAGGAAATTTTAGTTTATATTAATATTTTGTATACCTAACCTAGTTACCTATTTGTATCTGAAAGGATTGATGCATGACAATATTTATACTGCTCAATGACAGTTAACATTGTTTTATTTAACTTAAATGGTAATTATTAACTTTTAAAGTTACCAATGCACAGTAGGATGATGAATTGAGTTTTTTTTTAATCGATTAAACTAAAAATAATTCAAAGAAATGGAATTTAACAAACCAAGCATATTGAGCCTAGATGGGAATATCGCAGATAATTTCAAGTCTTTCAAGAAAGAAGTCCTTATTTATTTCTCAGCTACGGAGTCAGACAAAAAACCAAGACATGTACAGGTAGCAAGATTGAAAAACTTGTTAGGAACTGAGGCGCTGAAATTATATAGGACATTAACCTGTGATGATGAAAGTGCAGAAACTGTTTTATCTATTCTTAGTGTTTTGGAAGAACACTGTCTACCACTACAAAATGAGATAATGGATATCTTTAATTTTTTCTCAAGTAAACAGCAACCACAAAAAGCCCTTTGAAAAGTTTTAAGCAAACCTTAAAAATTTGATTAAACCTTGTAGTTTTGGTGATCAAGAGAAAAAACTGTTAAGAGCACAGGTAGTTCTCGGAATTAGATATAAAAGTGTGAAAGAACGTCTTCTAAGATAATTCGTTAGTATAAACCATAGCATTCTGCAAATCAGTTGAAGCTGCTGAAACAAATCTGTGTTTTATAGAAGAAAAAAGAAACTAAAACCAAATTGATCTGAATGAATTGGAGTGCCCTACAATTAAGCCTGAGAATGACCGAGAACCTGTAGATAACAACATCCCCAACAAACAAAACCTGACACCCAACACCTGATTGGTTGTCTTTGAGTGAACACTGTAAGTAAAAATATCACTCATCAGGTTTGCTAAATGTCAAAATAAGCTTGAATATAGTTTACCTAAAACCAATTGTTCCAAATGTGCAAAGTGTGGTTATATTCATGACAAACAGAAGTGCCCAGCTTTAGGTAAAACGTACAATAAATGTAATAAATTAAATCACTTTGCATCAATGTGTAGAACTAAAACAGTAACTTTCAATAAAGAGTTAAAACAATGTCAGGACTTAGCTGTGAGGGATAAACAAAGTCAAGTTTTTCTGTAAATTCAGTAAATGAGAATACTTCTGAAGACATCAGGTCTTGAAACTAAATTGTTAAAGTTGAGGGTGTTGATGTCCAATTTGAACTGGATTCTGGTGCAGGGGTTGATATTCTCCCTTTCTCATTTATCAGGGACAACAAATTACATTCCAAATTGGAAAATTAATGCAATATAAAATTGCAGGCCTTTGGAGGATTTACCATTGAGCCTGTGGGAAAAATCAATGTTTGGTTGAGAGTAAAACAAGACTTAGTGATGTTGAATTTGTGATTGTCAAAAGTTGCAAAAATCCAATAATAAGTTTGAGCACATGCATTAAATTAAACTTAATCAAAAAAGTTGAATCATTACAAGAATACAATACACACCTAATTTGTGTGCTTTGTTGGTGTTTATCAGATGTTTATTCAAAAAACCAAGAGGTTTTTGATGGGATAGGGTGCTTTCCTGAGCCGTGTAAAACTAAACTTAGCCAAAATGACGAACCAAAAATTTGTTCTGCAAGAAGAATTCCAATGATAATGAAAGACAAGTTTAAAAATACTCTTGATGACTTAGTGAAGAAAGATATTATAGCTCCCGTCAATGAACCAGTTGAATGGGTAAGCAACTTGTGATTGTAGAGAAACCAAATAGTTCACTTAGGTTCTATATAGATCCAACAGAATTGAATAAGTAAATTATAAACGAAATAGACAATAGACAATGATCTTTATTGACATATTCTTCAAGAACAGTACATGGTGTCAAAATTATTGTTGGAATACATAGTTTAAAATTGGTTGTCAGTTACTAAGTTGATCACCGAGGAATGCTTGAAGCATTCCGTGTGCTGTGTTGATGTAGGTATTTGTGTCTTGTTTGCTGGCTGGAGACTGTATGCAGGATTCCCTCACGGATGTAGAGTGATGTTGCTTTCAGTATTTTCAGATCTTTGTATGCTTCTTGACAGCTTTCTTGGTATTTTAGGCCTGATAGGCACCTTATTGCTCTCTTTTAATGTATGAGGATTCTTTCCAAGTTGGTGTTAGCTGTTCCTCCCCATACCACAGGTGTGCTTCAAAAAGAGTATGGTAGGCCGTTCTTGCTGCTTCTATGCCACTTACGTGCATTAATCGCTTGATGACATAGATGCCTGAGCAGAGTTTCTTGCAAAGATAGTTGGTGTGCTGCTTTCACGAGACCTTTGAATCTACAACAAGGCCGAGGTATTTGGTTTTGTTTTCTAGTTCTATTCCGGGAAGTGTAAGAGGTGTTTCTCTGTTTTTGGCGATGAAGTTGATTTGGACAGTTTTGTTTTCGTTTAGTGCCAGTTCATTGTCGGAGCAGTATTTTTTAGTTGTTTTGAGGGTAGTGGTAGCTTGTCTGTTGAGTTCTTCTATTGATTTGTGCGCTATGGTGATGACTGTGTCGTCTGCATACATTGTGGTTTGGCAGTAGTTGTCTAGCTGGTCTGGAAGGTCATTTATGAGAAGGAGGAACAGGACTGGCCCCAGGTCTGATCTTTTTGGCACTCCTCTTGTTTCACTGTCCCATTCAGAAGGTACCTTTTGAGTGGCATTATTCTGTGTGTATGGTATTTCAACCAGTTGTTGCCTGCCATTTAGGTAACTACGAAACCATTTTCCTGTACTTCCCTTCATGCCTAGGGCTGCCAGTTTTGTAAGGAGCTGAGTGTGACTGAGGCAGTCAAACGCTTTGCTAAAATGAAGAAGCTAGCTGGTGACTAGGCAGCCTTCTAGTTGGTCAATTATATGCTCTGAGAGTTGGATTAGGGCAGTTGTTGTAGCTCTACCTTTTAGATACCCTACTGTTGACTGGTGAGCAGGATGTTTTGTTCTAGGTGGGAAACAAGGCTGTTGAGAAAAATGTTTTCAAAAACTTTAGAAAACGTAGGTATTAACGATATTGGTCTGTAGCTGCTTGAGTTTGTGACAGGTCCATTTTTACTTTCTCCCCCTATACATAGTATATGGAGAAAGTATTGTTTTCGTAAAAATTTTCGAATTTGAGTTGTTAGTGGAAATATTCGTTTTGGTGCTCCCTGAACCCAAAAAAGTGGTTTTTACGTGATGTCTGTCTGTGTGTGTGTGTGTCCGTGTGTGTGTGTGTGTGTGTGTGTGTGTGTGTGTGTGTGTATGTGTGTGTGTGTGTGTGTGTGTGTGTCTGTGTGGATGTTTACAGAGCTAGAGCCCTAACCTATGGGCCGATTTTTATGAAATTTGGTATGTAGGTACTAATCCACGATATCTCCAGGCGTTTTTTTTATTTTTTTTGATTTTTGATTTTTAAGGGTAATTATCCCCCAAAAACCGCCAAAAAACATGAAAAATCCAAATTTCTCAAAAACGGCTCTAACGATTTTGATTAAACTTTCGTGGTTTGTAGAACTTTAGGTTTGCAACAAAATGACACCACCCGCATTTCTTGAAAAATTCGGGTTCAGAAATTACAGGACTTAAAACATCCAAAATTCAATTTTTTGGATTTTTTATAAAAAATCATAAATGTTAAAAAAGATTACTATTCACCATTAAAAAGAGCTCAAAAAACTAAATAAATTAGTATTTTAAATTACTGTTCTACGATTGCTAGTTACGGAGAAAATTGAAATTTTCATTTAGCGGTAAACACAGTACGTTGTCCAATGTTATTCTTATGGGGAATACAAATATAACTATTTCTCTCTTATTTACTGATCAATTTCATTAAAATTTTATATGCAGGTCAAGTTAGCATTGACCAACAGATGATGTTCGAAATGTGTTGCTATTTAACCCTGGGGGGGCAATGGGGCATTTCCCCTCTCAAAACCACTGTGTGTAGCAACGGACTCTATAGTGCCTCCCAAAAAGGGATTTGGGTGGATATTTCTGAAAACAACTATTTTAGAAAATTTTCTGTACATTTATCTATACTTCATATTCTATATTTAGTAAATAACAAATATTTTTGTCAATAAAGTTTGGCTAAAAGGGAGAAAGTATGTGTCAGTTTCCTTATACCGTTTATTGTATTCTGCATAGACTTTGGAAAACTCCTACCAGTGAGTAGCCTTCAATTTGTGTATTCTCTACGTTATCTTGTGTAAGCCCATGTTCTGTGATTATTATTAGGTCTGGCTGTGTATCGTAAAAATGTGTGCTAGCCAGTCAGTTTTCTTTGATAACCAGTTTATATTTTGGTGGGCAAGGATGAGTTTGTGTTTATTGATGTTTTTAGTTTTTTTTTTTGGTGAGTCGTTATAGAGCGCTGATTGTTCTTGGTGGAAGAATATTCGCTGTGTAATATTGTTTCTTTGTTCTGACTCTTTTTTATGAAGGTCTTTTTCTAAAAAATAATTATATATGTCAGTGATTGCTTGGAGAGAAAGAAGTTCATATCTTAAATTTTTGTAGAGCTCCATGTGTTTGTTGTAGAAATTTTCTAGTGTTTCATTTGGCGACCGTGGTATAGTCACCACGGAGGACCTACTTGGGCCTCCGTGGTATAGTCATCGGAGGATTTACTTGGGTGTTTGCTCTTGAGAGGGTGGTTGTGTTAGAGTCGGGGGCTTGGTTGCTTTTTGTGATATTCAGTAGGGGTATGTTGTCTCCCTCCAAGCAGTCAATAGCAGGGGTTGTGATCTGGGCTTTGAATTTTGCATTTTGCAGTGACAAGCTTAAAATGTTCTTTTTTCCAATTTATTTTGCCCAGTTATATTTTAATGCTTTTGAAGGTGGAGTGCTGTGGTTGTTATTTGTTGGTAGGGATTTGTTTTTACAGTAGTCAGTCCCCTCTGTGTTGATTTGTTTGAACAGAGAGTTGATAAAAAGATCCATTTGGTCTTGTTTTATTTTAATTTGAGTCAGTTCACTTAGGAAGAAAGGACAGTGGCCAGGAAGTAAGTTTTCTTCTTTGTTTTCAAGATCAGCTTTGAGAGATGTTTGTTTAAGGTTAAGATTTTCTAGTTTAAGTTGTTTAATTTCATTTTCATACTCTTTTATAGCTTTTTCTTTTTCTCTATCAAGTTCTTCAAAAGTAATCTCCAGTACACTGTGAAACAGTTTCTCATTTTCAAGTTGTTTTCAAGGTTTCTTATTGTTTATACTAAAAGATTATTTTTGGTTAGCATACGTTCATTTCTTTTTCCAAATTTTCAGCTTTTTCTTCATGAGCTGCTTCATTTTCATTAGGGGCGTGCGAATACTCGAAACTTTGAGTTTTCAGCCGAGTATTTTAATACTCAAACTCGACTCGAAGTTTTGAAAACTACTCGAAAGTTCGAGCAAGTATTTCCCGCCGATTTCTGGACGATCGCTAACGATTGCGACCGGCCAAAACGCAATCTAGTAATGCGCCGCAAAAGGCAATCGCATCACGTAAAATCGGCCGAAAATGACGACTGCGAACGACTGCAAACGGCCAAAACGTGTAGTAACGGCCGCAAAAGGCGATCGTGTCACGTTAAATCGGCCGTAAATGACGACCGCGAACGATTGCGACCGGCCAAAACGCGTTGTAACGGCCGCAAAAGGCAATCGTATCACATAAAAAAGGCCGAAAATGACGACCGCGACTGGTCAAAATGCGTAGTAACGGCCGCAAAAGGCGATCGCATCATGTGAAATCGGCCGAAAATGACGATCGAACCGCGTAATTTCGACCGTGACTCTCGTAATTTAATATTGACTATAAGCAATGTCTGGACCAGGTTATATTGGCCAAATGACGACCGGACCCTGTTTCATCGGCCGGAAACGAATGTAAAATCGTGTTTTGTTTGTCCATACGTAATCCAGTTTGATTGTACTGACCAAAACTTTGTATTGCTACTCATGTATTAGTTAGAAACCATGTTTAGATGATCAAATCTAGGGTGGTATCCAAATCCCATTACATTATTTTAAACTACCAACTGATGGCAAATACTTGCTCGAAAATACTTGAAACTCGAAAATAATTGGCACTACTCGACTCGATTAAAAAAATCACTACTCGCATACCCCTAATTTTCATATTTATTTTCTGATAATTTTACGTGTTAAATTTGCATTTTTTGTGTTAATATTTTGTAAGAGCTAAGAGAGCATTGCCAACCTCAGCTGCTAGGTTTAGGGAGGTTTCTAGATCCATCTCATTCGAGTTGAAATTTTGCACAATGTCCTGGATTTCATCTATGTTAGAATTTTTACACAGTTGTATTATGGATGTTGTATGTTTATCAATGGATGGGTTGTTAGTTTTAGGTTTGCAGTTATCACATTTCCACTTTTCTATTTAACTCTTGTTTGGTTTCTTAAATTTTGTATCAGTCCACTTAAGGCATTTGGCGTGGTACCATAGACTGCAAGTGCCCGTGCAAAGAATTGCTTTATATTTGACCCCAACGTTGCAGACTCCACATGGGTACTGGGACATGTTTAATCAGGCAGGCTTTGAGTAGTTGCACTCAAATTGGGAAAAAAGACAGTTTTGTTGACAACCTTTGGCTGATTGCTTCAGTTAATTTTTAAAAGTTGACAGTTTTTTAGACTAGCTTTGACAAAAAATACACTATTCCTACATTAGAAGAACTAGCTCCTGCACTATCCACTAAACAGTTTTTTACAGTTCTTGATATCAAAGACAGTTTTTATCATGTAAAATTGGACAGTGAATCTAGCTGCGTTGCTTCAGTACCCTTTTTGGTACTTATCATTTCCTCAGGGCTCCATTTGGGCTTTCATGTACACCAGAAATCTTTCAAAGATTAGTACATACTGGTAAATATTTTGGGGGTATACCCGGTATATCAATTTATTTTGATGATTTATGCATTGCTGAAAGTACAAAAGAAGAAGTCGACACTGTCCTGAAGAAAGTATTTGAATGAGCGAAGAAATATAAAATAAAGTTCAATTTTAATAAGTTGCAATATTGTGTCAATGAAGTAAAGTATCTTGGTGTGATTTTTAACAAAGATGGGGTGTCACCTGATCCAGAGAAAATCTCTTCAATCAATACATTAGCAAATCCTACAAATAAAACTGAGTTGCAACAGCTAATGGGCCTGGTAAATTATCTTCAAAATTTTATTCCAAACTTGGCATAATTAACTAGTCCCTTCAGAGAGTTAATAAAAAAGAATGTCAAATGGCAATGGACCGAGTCATACAAAATCATTGGAGACGCTGAAACAAATAATTTGTAGTCATCGAGTTCCAGCTGCTTTGATGAAAAGCTACCCATCGACATTCAATGCAATTCCAGAGATGCAATTGGCTGCTGTATTTTACAAAATGGCAAAACAGTTTCATTTGCATCTCGCTGTTTGAGCAGAGTGCAGAAGTTCAATATGCAGAGATTGAAAAAAACTATTGGCAATTACATTTGCATGAAATAGATTTCATTATTCCATTTATGGTCAGCAAAATGTTACAGTATACACAGAACACAAGCCATTGTTATCAATCATGAACAAAAGCATGAATAACGTAAAGAACAATAGACTAAGGAGATTGAAATTTAAGTTAATTGACTAATGTTTACTTTGAAAAATATCTTTCAGGCAAGAAGATGTATATAGCTGACCTATTATCTCGTAATTTTGTAAGGAAATTCCAAAAAGATGATGAATCTATGAAGGATTTTATGTTTATGTTTTTGTGAATTATCGGTGTCAGACGAAAAACTGGAAGAGCTTCAGCAAGCAACAGAAAATGATGGTGCCCTAAAACTTGTGTCAAACTGGAAAAAAGAAGGTTGGCCAGTTAAATGCAGTGAACATGATCAAATCAAGCATTATTTTAATTTGAAAAATGACATATCTCTCGAAAATGGCCTATTGTACTACCAACACAGATTGATAGTGCCTTCAAAGTTCAGAACTTACATCCTTCAGCTACTTCATGAAACACACTGAAATTGCAAAAACAAAATTCAAAAAACTATTTTTACTGGCAGGTACATTAAAACCTCGATCAACCGTCACTCTTTAAACCGTCACTCTCTGTTATCCGTCGTCCGTCTATGAGAACATTACTATTTATTAGACTCAGGATTTGCGCCTTACGGCTTAGTCTGAGCGTCTGTATGAGCTATTATATTATTTAATTATTTATGTATGTAGTGGGAAGTATCATCCTTTAGTACACAGTTTATTTTCATTTCTCTACCAAACATTTTAAAATTTAGTTACTGAACACGTTTATAATATGATGTTTCTATTATACGTCTATTCAGTTATCCGTCACAGTCCCGGTCCCAAAAGTGACGGTTAATAGAGGTTCCACTGTATAATGTCTGACATTGAGTCATACATTTCTGGTTGCTCCGTATGCTTGAAATACTGCCAATCAAAAACTTAAGATTCATTAATCAACCATGACATTCCACAAATACTCTTTAGTAAAGTTGGCCTGGACATAGCAGAACATGCAGGTAAAAGCTATTTAATTTTAGTTGACTATTTTTCTAGATGGCTTGAAATCGGAAAATTAAATACAAAAACTAGTTCAGAGATTATCATAAAGTTAAAAGAGATATTTTCTCATAATGGAATACCAGCTACAGTTATTGCTGACAACATGCCATTCAACAGTTATGAGTTCAAATGTTTTGCAAGGGAATGGAATTTTCAAATTCTCACTTCAAGTCCTTACTATCCAAAGAGTAATGGACTAGCAGAAAAAGGAGCTGGTATTGCTAAGACAATGTTAAAGAAAGCATGGGAAGAAAATAAAGACATTCAGCTGAATTTATTAAACTATAGAAACACCCCACTGGCAGGTTTGATGTATCACTAGCACAGCTTCTAATGAACAGAAATCTTCGATCTAAACTTCCAGAGCAAAATAATTATTTGAAGACTACCACCGGCGCCGTTCGCAATGAAGTTTACAATAAGATGATTCACAATCAGCGCAAACAAAAATTGTCCCCCTACTCACGGGACTATCGAGCAAGGAAAAATTAAGCACATTATGCGGAAGGTGAAAAAATCTGGGTCCAAAATATAAATGACTCCGTTTGGGAAAAGGGTTTGTTGTAAAGAAACTTAATCAACCTCGATCATATTTGGTGAGCTTAGATAAGGACAATAAAATCATAGGTAGAACCATTGTCCACTTAAAGAATATGAAAGAAAATGTGAAAACTATTAGGCTAGTTCAAAAAATGTTCAAAGGCAACCAAGGATTTCTCCATCAAATACTTTTTAACTGCCAATCAAGCAGCAAGATATTCTGAAAGAAAGAGGTCTCCGCCCAAGTGACTAGACTTATAAAAAAAAGGAACGTGTTATGTATAAATGAATAACATATGTTGTATTTTAAAATGTCAGATGGTTTTGTTTGTTATTGTTTTTGTTGAGTGATTCCAAACCCTAATGTTTTGTTGAAGATTTAACTATAAAGGATGAAAATAAATGTTTCTGTTTTTCTTAAATAATAAAGGTTTTCCATTAATTATTATGTGTAGTTAAAATAATACACATCAATTTGCCAGAGAGGGAAGGGGCCCAACACTGACCTTGCTACTATCTAAGGTAAATCTATTATAAGTATCGTTAATTCATATTCAAATGACAAATAGCGGTTGGGTCCAGTTTCAAACCTTCACAAAGTTTCCAGATTTAGAATCGATGGTGAGAATCAATCTGTCAACTATTTCCCTAAAAACGTACCTGTGTTAATGTGTCTTGACTAGACAGGTTAGGGAGTGTGATTGTCCCATTGGCATCTGCATGAAGAGTCTGGCTGATGCCTTCTCCCACTCCTTCCACTGTTAAACAAAATAAATAATGAATCAAATTGTATGACGCTAATTCATACAGTTACGGTTTCTGTTATGAGGTCCAGTCATCAATTGCTACAATAACAAGGCAAGAATTGCCCTGCACCACAAACTAATTGAAGACACAACAAAGAAATATTGATCGATGGTAACAGGCTATCACTCGGTCTTTACACAGCTATCTGCAACATATTTGTAATGTAGAACCTGTAATTGGTCCAGTGTTGTGATATCACATTGGCTTACAAGCCTATGATTGGAAGATCGGTAACCATGTCAACCTATTGAGCTTCCTGTGTATTGCCCGTTCTGTGTGGGCAGGAGAAAGACAGGTAGGAAGAAAGTAAGAATGACAGTAATACAAAATAAACGGTATCAGGAAACTGACACATACTTTCTCCCTTTTAGCCCAACTTTAATGACAAAAATATTTGTTATTTACTAAATATAGAATATGAAATATAGATAAATGTACAGAAAATTGTCTAAAATAGTTGTTTTCAGAAATATCCACCCAAATTGCTTTTTTGGAGGCACTGCAAACCTAAAGTTCTACAAACCACGAAAGTTTAATCAAAATCGTTAGAGCCGTTTTTGAGAAATTTGGATTTTTCATGTTTTTTGGCGGTTTTTGGGGGCTAATTACCCTTAAAAATCAAAAGTCCAAAAAAATGAAAAAAACGCCTGGAGATATCGTGGATTAGTACCTACATACCAAATTTCATAAAAATCGGCCCATAGGTTAGGGCTCTAGCTCTGTAAACATCCACACAGACACACACACACACACACACACACACACACACACACACACACACACACACACACACACACACACACACACACACACACACACACACACACACACACACACACACACACACACACACACACACACACACACACACACACACACACACAGACAGACATCACGTAAAAACTACTTTTTTGGGTTCAGGGAGCACCAAAACGAATATTTCCACTACCAACTCAAACTCGAAAATTTTTACGAAAACAATACTTTCTCCATATACTATGTATAAGGGGAGAAAGTAAAAATGGCATTAATTGTAGAATCATCGCTACCTGTACATTGGACAATGGATTTGGGTTTTTTTTGTCTATCCATTTTTGTTTCTATTCCTTTCACCCATTTTGCAAAGCTAAAAGAGAAATTCTTGCCTTGTTATTGTTCAGTTACGTGAACTGATCGTTCAGTTCATATAAAAACAATAACTTTTACAGCTCATAAATTGTATTCAGATTGAGTAATAAATGTGTAGTTATGTTAATGATATAATGTGTAAATATACAATTTCAGTGGTTTTTATAACAACATTTATTATTCATTTTTAACACAAGGGTTGACTGCGGTTTTAAGTTATCCGTGATCCTTTCACCCCGATTACTTGGATTTTCGGGGTGCTAAAGGGATAAAAATATCAACTGATAATTATAAAAACAACCAAAATATTTGATTGAAATAAACTACTACAAATGTTGTGTATCAAGGACGCAGGAGATGGAAAACAATCCTCATAACAGTCTAATATCTAATAATAGATGTTAAACACAATTACCCCTAGATATTACAAGTGGAGAGGTGATGTTGTGTCGGTTGACTACCAGGGCCTCAATGTTGGGCACCGAGCCCTGGACTGTGGCTATCAAGTCGGACTGCTGCACCAACGGGATGCCAGGCCCCTCTGTGGGAGCCACCGCCAGCTGGTCCAGGTCCTCCACCTCCGACTCGCTGGGCTCTCCCTCCCCTTCTCCCTCCACCACAGCCCCGTCGTCCAGCTGCATCACCTCCTGGCCCTCGTCCTCTGTCACCTCCTGGCAAACATAGCAGGATTGTTAGGGCTGTTTATGGGAAATTGACATCACTGACTGATATCAACCACATACAAAAGATTTTTTTAATTTAAAATTAAGTCTGGGGATATATTGCTAGCATAACAATCTCTTTAAGGATTCATTCCTAGAGGTAGTGTAGAAAATTCATACCGTACAAAATGGGTTTGGACTGCTTTCCCAAAAAGTGGTTGATTCATGCTCTGAATCTCATAAAGGTAGGTCTAATCAAACTTGAAAATGCTTAACAACTCTTTCTCAGCTATTATTTAGTCTAAACTCTTGACTTATGCATCAATTAAGAACAAAACCAATGCCATTTGAGTAGGGGTGTGCAAGTAGTGATTTTTTAATCGAGTCAAATTGAGTAGTGCCAATTATTTTTGAGCTTTGAGAATTTTCGAACGAGTATTTGCCATCAGTTGGTAGTTTCAAATAGTGTAATGGGATTTGGAAACCACTCCAGATTTAATAATCTAAACATGGTTTCTAACTAATACATGAGGAGCAATACAAATTCCACAATCAAACTGGATTGAAAAACAAAACATGGTTTGACATTTGTTTTCGGCCGATAAAATACGGTCCGGTTGTCACTTGGCCAATATCACCTGGTCCAGACATCGCTTATAATCAATATTAGATGACAAAATCGTTAGCTACGGCCGATGCTAAGTGGCCCGGTCGCCACTTTTGCCGATTTTGTTATTATCGGATTTTATTAGGTGATTCAGTCGTCATTTTTGGTCGATATTATGTTTTCTGTCGTCATTTACAACCGAAATTACAAGCCCTGGTCTAATTTTCGGCCGATTTTACAAGATGCGATGACCCTTTTGGAGCCGTTACCAAACGGCAAACGGCATGTATTTCTGACCATGATGGACAGTTATTTGAAATTTGTGGTATAAAAAATAAGGTTAACTATGTAAATAAAGTTTTTAGGAGGAGTTTTTCAGAGACTAATATAAGTTTATTTTTAACACTCTTGGCTAAAGAGGATTGGTCAGAAGTCTACCAAGCCACTGTAGAAACTAAGTATGATGCCTTCTTTTCTGTTTTTGTACATGCCTTCGAAACTAGTTTTCCTAAACTGCCCTAAATGGAGAAAAGTATTAGTTTTAATTCATGGGTCTCCTATGATATCAAAATGAAAAAAGAAAATTTATCAAATTTGGAAAAACAATATAGGGCACTTAAAACTGAATCTCTAAAACATACAATTAAACAGTTAAAACGTGAATTGAAACTTCAAGTAGTAAATGAGAAAAAACAATACTTTAACAAAAAAATCACGGAATCTACAAATAAATCGAAATCGACATGGAAAATCATTAGCTCCGAGGTGAACAATAAAACAACGCCTAATAACAACTTAAATATACTTTTGAATGGAAAATTAGAATCAAACCCTAGTTGTGTTGGTAATACTTTTAATGATTATTTTATCAATGTGGTTGATGACCTTATTCTTCCAAACATTAACAAAAATACAATAGTTCAATCTAATTTTGAAAAACTACCTCAACCGAAAAGTAGCTTTAAATTCAAAGAAGTTGATGATAGGGAAATTGAAAGGATAATTAAGTCTTTTGAAAACAAATTTTCAGCAGGAGTGGATGACATTCCAATCACCATTGTTAAATATGCTTTTCCATTTATTTCAAGACCGTTAACCCATATTATAAATTCTTCTTTAATTTGCGGTTTTTTCCCTTGTAGATTAAAACTTGCTAAAATAATACCTGTTTATAAAAATGGGGATGCATATGATCCCTCTAGTTATAGACCAATATCATTACTGCCTGTATTTTCAAAAATTTTAGAAAAAGTTGTTTATAACCAGCTTCTGAATTTCCTGGAGTCAAATCAATTGTTGGATCAAGAACAACATGGTTTTCGACCAGGAAAATCTACAATAACTGCAAGTATAGATTTTATTGAATCAATTATTAACTCAATCGACAGAAATGAAAAAGTAATTGGAATTTTCCTCGACTTTTCAAAAGCATTTGATACTGTGTCACATGAGAAATTGCTTGACGTTCTTCATGGTTTAAACATAAATAATAAAGAGCTTAAATGGTTCAGTTCGTATTTAAAAGACCGACAACAATGTGTCCAAATTCAACATAATCTTAGCTATCCAAATTGTAAATACACATACACTCAAAATGTTTGCTCCAATTACAAAACAGTTAGAAATGGTGTCCCCCAGGGATCTATTTTGGGCCCCCTGTTATTTCTTTGCTACATGAGGGGGTTCCCAAAGGCTATCCATGGAGGAGGCTCGATGTATCTCTATGCTGATGACACTAATATCACAGTTACAGGTAATTCGCAAGAAGAAGTTGAACTAAAATCTTTTTTAAATTTTCT
This sequence comes from Allygus modestus, assembly GCA_963675035.1. Lineage (NCBI taxonomy): Eukaryota > Metazoa > Arthropoda > Insecta > Hemiptera > Cicadellidae > Allygus > Allygus modestus. The sequence goes on from OY776111.1 coordinate 336,045,159, forward strand.
GTCAGTTAAGGACTTCTCAAATAGTAAAAATATCCTAATAAATTCTAATAAATCAAACTTTTTATCATTTTCCACAAAACAAACAAGATTAAAATTACAACCAAACGTTTACATTGATGGTTCACACTTGAACCAAGTAGAGCACATCAAATTTCTTGGATTGATATTGGACCAACACTTGAACTGGGATAAGCATATTCAACATGTAGTAGGTAAAATGGCAACTGGTCTGTACGCCTTGCGACAAATGTCAAGGGTGTGCAATATTCAGACCTTAAAAACCATTTATTTTGCTTTGATAAATTCACACATATCTTATGGTATAGCTATATATGGCGGAACCACTAAAAAAAACTTAGAGAAGATTCTTCGTCAACAAAAAAAAGCACTCCGAATTATTTTTAACATTAAAAATCGACAATCAGTAAAGCCATATTTTTCTAAATTAGGTGTTATGACTGTCTATGACCTGTACATATTTGAAACAATATTACATGTGAAAAAATTAAACCTTCAAACCAATGATACAAATTTTCACAATTATAATTTAAGAAATAACAGGCAGGTAGAAAAACATAAATTAAAGTTTTTTGAGAGGAAAACTAGTTTTATTGGCACTAAGTTTTTATTTAGTTTGCCTAAAAATATAAAAAATGAAAATAACTTAAATGTTTTTAAAAAAACTCTGAAGGAATATCTGCTCACTGAATCCCTTTATTCTCTTGAGGAATTTTGGGATCTAAGAAATGCAAAATAAATTATGTTTATAAACTTTGACTAAAAGTTATTTAACATTAATTGTTACATCCTTATGAAAGTAAAATTATTTAGTGATAAGGCCCTTATGTATATATATTCTTGACACTATTCAATGTATTGTAAATACTGTTCGATGAATAAAGATGATTTGAATTTGAATTTGAATTTGAAACAATTTGGCCGGTCGCAATCGTTAGCGAATCGTCCAGAAATAGGCGAGAAATACTCGCTCGAACTTTTTTAAGTATTTTTAAAAACTTCCGAGTCGAGTTCGAGTATTAAAACATTCGGCCGAAAACTTTAAGTTTCGAGTACTCGCACACCCTTTAGTAACATGGAGCAGTGAACAGTTTCACATTGAACTTTTTCCATATTGTCACAATAACCTTTTTTCAATTCACAATACTTAATCAATTTACGTTTTTTGATTATTTTTTATCCAGTTTGATTTTACTGACCAAAAATGTTGTATTGCAACTCATGTATTATTTAGAAACCATGTTTAGATTATCTGGAGTAAATCCCATTACACTATTCGAAACTACCAACTGAAGGCAAATACTCGCTCAAAAATACTCAAAACTCGAGAATAATTGACACTACTCGACTCGATTAAAAAAATCACTACTCGCACACCCCTATCAATTAGTCAAACCCAACTTTCCAAATATGACACAGCCCAGTTGTGCAATACCTAAAATAGTTATTTAAAAAAATTCTCCAACTGATGTCCTTCCCTAATTAAAAACTAAGGCTAACATAATCTAAGCTATTAGTGTCTCTCCAGATATAAACCACTAACAGTGAGTATGATACTGTGTGTCTTGATGTGCTTCCTGCAGGCGCTGTGGCTCTTGTAGGCCCGGTCGCAGTATGGACACAGGTACGGGTGGCCCAGCGCGTGTGTCTCTATGTGGCGGCGCAGCGAACCCTTGGTGCTCAGGTACTTGCCGCACGTGTTGCACCGGTGGGTCTTCAGCATCGTGTGCGTCCGCATGTGGCCCTTCAGCACTCCAGCTGATGTGAACGATCTGTAAGGACATTGTCGGTTTAGTTATAGTGTGCAGGGATTACAGATAATACCTTTAAATAGGCATAAGTATAATTTTTAAACAATAAATTCCCATCTCACATAATGTGCATATAGAAAATATCAATTTAAAATTGGAACAAATTATAAAAAGGAATACAGGGTCATCTAAAAACAATGCAGATTTTTTAGGCCTATTCCTTTTAAAAAAACTATTACAGGTAATTTAAATTTGCCAGCTTTAAAAAGTGTAGACAATTTCAAAGATTCCATCATGATTTAGTAAGTTTTAATCCAATCTTAGTTAACATATTGCCACAGGCTCTGATTATTTTATACAGTAACAGAATATATAGCAGTAGAAATGGAACCAAATCACAGGTTTCAGGGGTGTTGGAAATACTTGCATTTCTTCCTATTGTATTTTTTACTGTGATTCGGACAATGTGGTTCATCTTTGGGAGCTACCATATCTTTTCTGCTGCCACATCTTTTGTTAAATATTATTTTAAACATTAAAACTTACTAGATACTAAGATATCAAAAAACTTGAAAATGTACGCACATTTTAAACAGGATAAGTAAAATACGTCTTACAACTACAAAGTATATTTACACTTATACTGTACTTACATACAAGATGGTAAAATATACACAAAAGATGGTACAAGGCGATCGATTTCAATCAGTTAACACCAGTCATCATCAGGCCCAATCAGAGAATGATGATTGATTCTCTGATGGGCCTGATGATGACCGGTGCAACTGATTGAAATCGATCGCCTTGTACCATCTTTTGTGTATATTTTACCGTCTTGTATGGAAGTACAGTATAAGTGTAAATATACTTTGTTGTGTTGTAAGACGTATTTTATTTATCCTGTTTAGTTGTAACAACACGTATCACGCTACTAAAGAAATTATTTACATTTTAAAGCAAAACTCACTAAATTAGATGTAGTAATTTTGTATAGCAATTAATCAAAATCCCTTGTATGCCTACAATTTTATTATGACCCTTTATAATCTTCTATGTTATTTCTCTAGCCTGTTTTTCTGTCACTCCGCGAGATCTTCCTTATTCCTTTATCAAATTCCATGATTTACTCCTCATTTTAAAGTTTATCGTGCCGGTTAATGACAAAAAATAGACCCACGGGCTAAAAATGTACCGCTTCTCTGAAATGTGAATAAAATTAAAGATAAATAAAGGGAATAGTTTGTTTAGACAGGAGTGAAAATATAAACAAAAGAATAGGGATCTGTGGTACCAAAAATTTCAGATCGGTATGGTTAAAGATTTTGTACCTCGGTTTTCGGTACAAATTCGGTACGGTACAATGTAATATATAGTAATACGTACTAATTTAGTTATTAATTTGATTCAAAGAATAAATAACTATACTATGGATAAAAATATGTTTAAAAACCTGCATATTTGGAGCATTACATTTTTTTAACATTGTTATTATTATTATTACAAGTTCTTGTAATATTCATGATAAATAAATTCAAAAATTATTTTAAAATCAATCAATTGCATAAGTTGCTTAAATGATTAATTATATTGATTTCAATATAAATAACGAGTTCGCACGCAGCACGCTGACGTGAGGGAAGTGAATTTCCACATAAAAAACTTTTGAAACTCATAATCAGTGTAAAAACATACATTTGTCCAATTTTTATTGAAATCTGAAAACACTGATTTTTTGGCTGTTCTGATACTCCTGGTTTCATTTACTTGCAAAGCTGGGATTACAATTTTGCGCATTATAAGGTTAGGAGAAGGTCCAGGCAGGCTTGAAAGTAGGCGTGAGGTTGCTGGGGACGATAAAAGTACTCTAACAAAGGAATAACAGGCTTTTTTAGTGTAAAATCCCCATAAGACAACGTACTGTGTTTAGTCAAAACACATTTTCTTTAATAACTCGGTAAATATTTATGCTAGAATTATGAGAGAGGGCTTAAAACTTTCGCCTCACTAATTCCCATCTTTTTACATGCATTAATTTTACATCCGGGGCTTTTCTGTCCCTTTTTGGGCCCAAAAACTCGAAATTTGAAAGATTAATCCCTAAAAAAAGGGTTTAGAGTTTTCCGATTATTTTGCCCAACGAACTTGTCCAATTGATTACAGAAAGGAACGTCCCTACCAAATTTGAAGTTAATCGGACAAAAAATGTGACCGCTAGAGTGCATACACATATATATATATATATATATATATAAAATTTTGAACGACCCCTCAAAACGTGTTCAGGGGGTCACGTTAGGAACTTCTATGGTGGTCCCGGGCTTAAGTTTCACCGTGCGGGTCATGCTAATAGTTCACTTTCCAAAGGAAATTCACTAAAAACTATTGATTTAAATCACCATCAACAAAAAACAATGTTTTATAAATACTATTCTTGTTGCATTGCGAGAACGTTGTATCATTAATACAAAGTAAAATCAGATAACTTAAATAAAACTATGTATGATGTGAAAATAAAAGAAATTAGAAATTATAAAGTTAGACATTTAAATACTGAAGATTAAAATCAAAATAGCTCTAAAATTACTTAATTAGGCTTCTAAATTCAAAATTTAAGTCCATAACAAATATTACAGTACATTTATTTAAACATAAGTACCATGTAAAACTGGAAAATAAAGAAAGAAAGTAGTATAAGTAGTACAGTGACATAATGTTAATTGGATATATCACATTTAAAATGATTAGCTATTAACCTCATCAACAAATCAATTTAGCTTGTTGTTAATAATAATTTTTAGTTTAATTTTCCAAAATCTCACAAGATAATCTAACATAGAACAGATATCTGTATGTACAAATTTCACAGCACAATAAAAAATAACAAATTTATGCTTCCATTTGAAATTTATCAAGTTAGTGGTTATTTTTTAATTAGTTTTCAACCATTTTTGAAACTTTTTTTATATATAATTTAAAATTAATTAAAAGCAGTTTAATTTGAAATCATAATGGAGAAAGAACGTGATTTAAAAGATAGTATTCCTTTTCTCACTATAGGAATGATGCTGACAAACAACTGATTTATAGCTAATTACCGGATCCCTCCCCCCTCACCCCTCACGCTTTCCTAGTCTAAACCTTTCTTGTCTTCAAGGACATATTTTTGCCAACCCTACACAGCCCCTCCCCGCTCCCCTTTCTTATCTCAATTCTCGTTCAGCTGTCACCTGTCAACACCTGTCAATGTTTTTTTCCTATGAGTTTTGGGGCTTGTTAAGGAAATGACTTAACATGATGACTTAACAAATGACTTAAAGGAAATGACTAGTTATCAATAGATGTCGGTCTTATTTAAACCACTTATTTTGTTAAACATTGTTTAGCTTATCTCTGTTTATTGTTTGTTGCAGTAAACTGTCCCATACTGAATCTGTACCAGGGTTATGTTCTGTACCAAACCGATGACGGTAATTAGTTTTGTACCGTACCGGTACCGTTTTTTCGGTGCACCGCAGACCCCTACAAAAGAATATCTGATCAGCTAACAAGATTTGGTTCGCAGTGTGGAATTCCGAACGGGTTGACTAGTACAGACTTATAAGTACATGTTAGTTACGAGTACTTTGAAGTTGGACACTAGCAGGAAAGACTCCTAGCCTCATGAATAAAATATGTTCATCCATGTTAAAGAAATGATTATGTCATTTATATTAATGCAGTTTTATTATTAGTAAACAGAAAACAAATAAAGTAGTTTTCAAGTTAATATTATTTAGAGAACACTGAATGTCATGTAATTAATACGTTCAAAGAGGCCCACTATAGATTTTAACAACTTTTGTTAAATTACTATGATTATTGACAAAAATATATAACTTTACCTGTTGCAGAGATTACAGATGTAGGGTCTTTCTCCTGAATGAGTTCGTAAATGTACTTTGAGGTGGTTGCTCTTGCGATAACTCTGGCCACAGATCATACAACGGTGAGGTCTGTCTGGACCTGACCACACTTCCTTCACTGATACCAACTGCATTACACCTACGAAATTGAATGAATAATAATCATGAACAATTATTTATTTCTTATTTTTTTAGTAGAAGATAGGAAAGCCACATTAAGTCGTTACAAGACGGCCCCCAACTATTTGCGAATATGCCTAAATGTTCGGAGAAGTGTTAGCCTCAAGAATAATAAATCCGAATGTTGATTTGAATGTTTAGAGTTCGGAAGCGGTTTTTGGGTTGTATGGACATGCGGTTTTTGAACATGACCTATTTTGACGAATGTTCGGGAGGCTCCAGGGAAACAAAACCAACCATTCAATTTTCAGTTTATTATTAAATATTTGTTTGTGAATGTTTATCATTAAATATTCACTTGTGTCGTATTGCTGGGAACTCGCTAACTTTTTCAATCAAAATGTCACGTTTTATTTACGATAGAAAACAGAAAATTAGCATGTTTTTAAATTTTGAAGAAAACATCACATAAATATCTGATTTTAACTACTCTTATGTCGAAACCCAAGACTTAAAGTACCGCGTATTGTATCGGCCCATCCCTAGTTTAAAGAGTTTAAATTATTAAATGGAATGGGATTAGAGGCTAGGATTACTTAGCTAGTTTCTATGCATAATCACTTTCAGAGAAGCTTGCCTTAACAATTACTGTTAAACTGGATTCTTTCCTCAAAACCTTTAAGTTGAATGAATAAAATTAACTTACCCTACAAGGTTTGATGATATCAGATAAACAATTTACTCAATAAATAATTACTTAAGCCATACAAATAAATAGTCGGTTTCATCAGAGCAAATATATTATTTCTTCAGTAAGTAGACAACATGCAGACTTTTTGATGATAGACACCCACAGCTAGTGGATACTGTCAGGTTTGCTCTCTCCATACCTTGATCGGTGATGACCAGTGGCTGCTGGTACTCGGGAGGCAGTATGGCAGCAGCCTGCTCGATGCTGATGGCTGTGTCGGCGTTGTCCTGCTGGCTACAGTTGTTGTCTTCCCCCCCTCCCTCTGTGGCTGCCCCTTCCTCTCCCCCTCCCACCTCCTGCTCGTCTTCCACTCTCCCCTCTCCACTGCCATTACCACTACCACTGCCACTGGCATGAAGTGTCCTTCAACATTAATACACACACATGTATAAAGATGATTGCATTAACAAAAATTTGTTTTTACAAATGTACGAAAGTGTATGTCTTTTGTGGTTTGGTTTGACAATTGCAAAAGCCAAATTAATCAAATATTCTTTTAATACAGGAAAACTTAGAACAAATAAAAACAAAATGAATTCATTAATGAAACTTTGTTTTCCAGTAAACCTCCAAATCTGTTGAGAGTCCCTAAAGGTACCAATACTGGAATGTGGGTTTTAACAAATTTGCTTTTAAAGGCAATAAATCACATTGTAAAATTCATCAAAGTGTAATATTTGAAAGTTAGAGCAGTTTGCATCTGGAACAGTATATTCTTTACTGTTGTTCATATATGATGAGCCCTCACAAACTTTGCATATTGCAGAACATTTAACAGCCTCAACAGGCATGTGCACACCCAAGTAAGGACAGCTCCTTCACATTCACACCAAACCAGTTTAAGAATAGAACCAGGAGCTGGCTCTAAGGTGGTTAACTGGTTGTTGAATACCATCTTGCCGCATCCAACCCCCCTTTTTAGGAACAAGCCCTTTATTGCCCCGCCAGACCTGCACTTCGTAACATGTCCACAAGGAGTGCTGAGCTACACTGGCAGTTGTTGGAGGCAGTAACTACAATTTAGAGGCTATCTTCTTAAGACATTTCTGGAAGAGTTGTATCGTAGACCATTAAGCAAGATGTTGTAGTGTAGCTCCCACGATAATAAAGTTTATTATCAGTTTCATAAACTATATTTATTTTACTTCAAAAAGCAAGCCAAATCTCTTGTCTAAGTGGTTCTATCAACCAACCTAAAAGTGGTCCCATTTAATTCAGCAAGTAAAAAAGCATTAAAAATGACAGCCCACATGTCATTCCGTTAATTGCCACGAATTATTTTAAATCCTCCTCCTCATAAAAAAAAGGTTCCACTATGCTAAATTTCTTATTCAAATTGTTCTATCAACCTAAATGTGAATCCATTCGAATCAACATGTAAGGCAACCTTGAAAACGCCTTAGAAATCATACTAAATCAGATTTCCCTCTCCTTATCCCCTAAAAACCATATCCCACCACTGGAACTCTTGGATCTTGAACTATACTGACAATACAATGTTATAACTAAGTTCCATCAATGATTTGTTTGTAGATTTTAATCTACTTTGCCTACATTATTTGTTTATATTAAAATAGTACCTGTTTTCTTCCTATTTACAATATCCAATAAAAATCACTGTCATTTATATTATTGTATATTAATTCTCACAGTTTTTAAAAAGCTGTTTACCTCAGTTTTTCCCCTGAGTATGGTACTGTTTGGAGATGAATATGGTACTCAACGGACTCATCTCATTTAAAAATCTCAACTAATATATTTTAAAATGAAAACTCATTTTTTCAGTTTATGTAAATTTAATATGTTCAAAATTATTACACAAATTCAACAAGTCCAATTGAAATGAAAATTCACAGATGAATTCAAACACAACTAAATATTTTATAGTTTTAAAACACAAACAAACTGTTACCAACAAGTAAGTAAAATAGATGTAAGATTGATTACTTTTTGTGCAGTCTGAGGATGCTAGGTGAGGCGAAAGCACAGTTGCACGAATTGCATCTGTGCTCCTCCTTAACGGTAGAATGTGTCCTCATGTGGTTGACCAGTGTGGAACGCACTGTAAACCCTCGATTGCAGAACTTGCACTGAAACCACAGACAAAATGAGAACGCTTGTTAAGCTGAGGTATGAGCTCTAGGCCATGATGAAATTTAGGTTTGATAGGCAGGGCAGGCTTACCTTAAAACAGATTAGGTCTAATACAGACACAACAAAATAAACATTCACTTGAAAGATTTCACTGTCACTGACAATTTTGTTCAATCATAAAGAGAAAAGAGTAACTGAGGTGTCAGGAAGCATTATTCATAGTACTGCGTATTTTTGTTTTATGCCTTTGGAGTAGAATTTATAAGCTGGAATATACTTTTTAAATATATCAGCAGTGAGAATTGGTGTTCTTCGGAAACTTTGGATATGAAAGGGCAAAAATCTTTTAGTAATCACTTGATATCTGAGTGAGCAAGATGTTAAATTCAATAAGATTTTTTTTCCGGCCATAAATCTCAATTATTTATGTCTATATTGTGGCATAATCTTTTCAATAATCTATTACTATGTATTATTGATTTTATTTCTTTACTTTACAATTTAAATAAATCTTAAACAACTTATGTTAAGTTCATCATTTTTCGTTTTATACATTTTAACTCGGTGCTTAACTACCATAAAATGGAGGATAACAAAAATACAGGTTTGGTGGAAGCCATATGCACGTGGCTTTGAACACACAAGTTGATTTGTCTTCAAAATAAATATGTAAAATACAAGCGACTTCACCTTATATGGTTTTTCCTGCGTGTGTATGCGGGTGTGCCTGACCAGATCTGAAGGTTTCTTAAACTCTTTGCCGCAAAATGTGCACTGATGCCACTTTATTGCTCCAACCTGTCTCTGCTTCATTGTTGTATGTCTGGAATGAAACTGAATGTCAGTGAACAACTTAAGTTAAATTTTGATGATAAATATAGAAGGAAGACGATAAAAGGCTGCGAGACATAATCTTTATAGCTTACTAAAAACAGGTGTTAGGTCATTTGTAATTTTGTGAAGAATATTTGTATTTTTACAAACAAAAAATAATCTATAGGCCCCTAAATAAGAAAAATACCATTTAACAAAATATATTAACAAAATTGGGAACAAAATACAATACTAGACTATATCATTACGGGTAGTGTAGGCCTACCTGTAATTTAGTCCAAAAATTAGCAACATGGGATCACTGTGAAATCCTGTTGAATTATCTTAATATTTAATAGCCTACACAACAGGGTTTTCATAAGGGAAAGATATGAAGAACTACTCAACTGATTTTTATTCTTGTTGTGTTAATTAGAAGAGGTTTTGGCATAGATTTGACAGAATCCTTTATACTTTACATTCATATTTTGCCCTCTGCCTTATAAGCTTTCAAAGGTTCAACATAAATCTCATGCAGAATAGAAATCAATTGAGTTGTATATTTAAAAGCTGTTGATTTATTAACAAAACACAGCACAATAGAGAGAAGAGATGTTACAGACATTGTGTTCTTTCTACTGGAATGACAATGCAGTGCGCATTGTGTTGTGACGAATGTTGTAAACTCAGAATCTGGAAAAATAAAATTTGCTCAAGTTGGAGCATCAGGTACGACTTGTTTCTCTTGATGCAAAACGGTTTGTTCTTTAGTGGTCTTTTAACTCCATTAGTGACAAATTAGCAGTTATTGTAAAAAGTTAGTTATAAATTAATATTCAAAATAAGATGTAAATAAGTAGCAATATACGAGGGCTGTTCAGAAAGTAAGTTCCGTTTAGGTTTAAAAAAATACTCAATGGATCTACAACAAAATTATTTTATACATCTTAACACATTCGCTGCACATATTCCGCTATCGGAACATCCTTGCATCATTTTGCACGCTCGTGTGCACATATCGGGACATGCCTCTATTGAAACTAAACCAGTCAGTCTGAGCTGAGCACCTGGTCGATTCACGTGATATGTTGTGAGCGTATGGGGGGGGGTCTCGTAGTGTTGCCGAGCGGCGTCAGTTTCCGGATCCGGCGCCTGTCTCGATTGGCCTTGGCTGCGCGTACACGCCGCACGGCTCGAAACAGTTTCCCGCTCTTTATTGTAACTAAACCAGTTTGTGTTCGAGGCAGATGATTTACTGTCTGTGTGTAGTGCGGGTCACGTTGTATTGTCGGGCGGCGTTACTTTTCGTATCGGCCGCGTATTTTGTGCGTTTTTTGGCGCATTGTTCTGCGTATTTCGAGTTGTGTTCCTGTGGCGTTATATATTGTTTTATAATGTAAATATTGTATATAAGTTATAGTGATAAGAATATCTATTAGTATAGTACGTTTTTACCAAATAATAACATTGTGACTGTCATTTCATGTGATTGTAACTATGTGTGTATACGCAACGGGTGCTACGGTCCCGAAATCGACCGGACCTTTATGACGTCATTAGCGGCTAAACTAAATTTCTGGAATGCTTTTAAACCACATGGTCGGTCTTCTATTCGTCATAGGAAAGTAAATCAACAATACAAATTTTTCAGCATCCACGAAAAATTCAAAATTTTTCGTGCGCAGCGAACGTATTAAAGAGCGTGTCTTAAACTATTTTTCGACATAATTCTCACTAACATTTAAGCACTTATCATACCTAGGAACAAGCTTTTCAATTCCCACTGAAAAGAATTCTGCCGCCTGTGCACGTAGCCACCCGTTGACGCCATCTTTCAGCTCGTCATCATTCACAAAGCGCTGTGACCCAAGCCATTTTTTTATGTTAGGGAACAAGTGAAAATCACTTGGCGCTAAATCAGCACTGTAAGGTGGGTGGTCAAAAACATCCCAACCAAAATGGTCCAGAAGCTCACGAGTTTTCGCTGCAGTGTGAGGACGTGCATTATCGTGAATGAAAACAACGCCACCGGTCAACATGCCGCGCCTTTTGTTCTGGGTTGCCCGCCTCAGTTTCTTTACTGTTTCACAAGACACTGTTGAGTTAATTGTAGTGCCCCTTTCCTGTCCCAAAAAACAGTTGCCATGAGTTTTTTCCTTGAGAATGTTTGTCGGCATTTGATGGGCCTACGCGGCGACGCAGTATGACCCCACTCCATTGTTTGTTTTTTTTTTGTTCAACATTCACATAAGAAACCTATGTTTCATCGCCTGTCACTATGTGATCAAGAAGTTCATCGCCTTCTTCGTCGTATCGCTCCAGAAATGTTAGGGTAGCGCCCATTCTGTTCATTTTGTGATCAGTTGTGAGCAATTTCGGCACCCACCGAGCACAAAATTTGTGGTAACCAAGATTTTCAGTCACAATGTTGTACAGAAGAGTGTGTGAAATTTGGGGGAAACACTCCGAGAGGTCAGTAATAGTGAAATTCCTGTTCTCTCTAACCTTACCATTAATTTTGCCCACAAGATCGTCGGTTACCATAGACGGCCGGCCACTTTTCTCTTCATCATGAACATTTGTGCGTCCTTCATTAAACAAACGGCACCATTTCCGAACTGCACTGTCACTCATTATGTTATTGCCGTAAACAGAACACAGTTCACAATGGATCTCAGTAGGTTTAATTTTTTTGGCCCAAAGAAACCGGATAACGGAACGCACTTCACAGTCAGCAGGGTTGTCAATTGCGGCGGCTGGACTGATGCTCACGGCGGCACCAGAGCCGGTGGCACTGGCACTTGCGGCGGCCATTTTGAATTTAGATTGGAGCGTGCGGAACAGTCCGATCGACCTGATTGGCGTATGGACAAACGCCTACTGAGCCAGACTACCCAACGCCGCCGCGGTCACACCTCTACCCCCTCTCCTTTACTCGCTAGCCACCAACAGAACTTACTTTCTGAACAGCCCTCGTATTACACAATTGATTTCCACTTGAACAATATCAGAAATAGTCAAAACATTTTGATAACATTAATTTAATAAGAAACATTTTGTTGTAATGTTCACCCATTTTGTTGTAATTCTCATTCATAAAAGAGCAATAACTTTTTGAAACAGCTATGCCAAAGCAAACCATCCTGGGACATCCTCATGACCTATACGATGGAGTTGTTATTAACAATATCACCAATGGGTAATTATAGGGACTTATAGTGTGCTGATATTTGATATTATGAGAATATTCTCATAATCAATATAGCACATCATGTGTTTTAAAAGAATTAATTTAAATATTTCAAATGATACATGACCGTTAGCCTCCTCCACCAATCAGCTCAACGGACCAATGGCCTGTCAGGAAGAGGGTTGCCGTCGTCGCATTGTGCGTTCGGGGAACATTGAGAACCGCTCACATATAATCTTTACTGTTAAAATAGTCGTTCACTACCATCCACCTAGTAATTTCTGTTAGCTTACACTCGTCGCAAATCATCAGAATTAACGTGTAGTGCACTTCAGAATCATTGTGAGAGTAATTATAAATTAATGGGCATTTTGAAGAGGTGGATTGTTGGGATGACGACGTGTTACAACTGATTTTTAAAATCGTCACATGTTTCTCTGAACATGTGTGAATGTATGGGATCCCAGAAAGTATGAGTGAGTAATTAGTTAGTTAGTTTATGTTAGTATAGAGTATATGCCCAGTCCTTGAGATTTAATTTATTTTAGTGTGTCATATTTATTATAATTAGTGCATTTCTATGCACTAATTATAATATCCTTTCACTGTGCAGGACTGGGCATATACTCTATACTAACATAAACTAACTAACTAATTACTCACTCATACTTTCTGGGATACACACGTTGGGGGAAACACGCGACGATTTGAAAAATCAGTTGCAACACGTCGTCACGCCAACAATCCACCTCTTCAAAATGCCCATTAATTTATAATTACTCTTAAAATGATTCTGAAGCGCACTACGTGTTAATCCTGATGATTTGCGATGATGTAAGCTAACAGAAATTACTAGGTGGATGGCAGTGAACGACTATTTTAACAGTAAAGATTATACGTGAGCGGTGCTCAATGTTCCCCGAACCACGCTATCTGAGTATCACCGGCGAAATGGGATGAGGCCGATAACGTGCGATGCGACGACGGCAACCCTCTTCCTGACAGGCCATTGGTCCGTTGAGCTGATTGGTGGAAGAGGCTAACAGCCGTGTATCATTTGAAATATTTAAATTCAATTCTTTTAAAACACATGATGAGCTATATTGATTATGAGAATATTCTCATAATATCAAATATCAGCACAATAGAATAACTAAATGGTACCACAGATTTTAGTAGAGTAATTAAGCTGCAAAATATTTCTCGATTTTAAATAAATTTCTAGTAAAAATAAAGTTGGAGAGAAGAAATAAATGTATACTAGCTGTCCTGTTGCTCGAATCCGAGCAAGTTTGTACCTAACGAAAGGTTTCTTCAGTTGTAAACAAACATATCAAAACATCTGAAATTAAAACGGATGATAATAACGTACTTTCAATCAACACGTAATTTAGACTTCTGTCGTCAGATAGCGCCACTGTTTTGTTCACACTGCCTGGCGCAGGTATTTTGTTTGCATCTACCAGTTAAAGTTCGTCGGCCTCCTCCTCCTGGCTGTCCTGTTCGACGTCTTATAGTCTCCATTATGTCGAACGTTTTTTTTGGTTATGTTTTGATTTTGTGCAAATAAAAACTGGTGTTTTGTTGCCAGCTGTACGTTCAATAACCATTTTTCAGGGTCAGATTTTATTTGTTTAACCACTTCCTTAAATAAACAGCTGATTTCTCGATCGTTGGTTTGTAACTGCATATTATGTCTATGGGGAAAATCGTGACTTTGACCCCATATTTTCCCATGTCTACGGTGACTTTTATAAATTTTTTTAATTGATGGCAAAACTACATGCTAAGACCTTTCTAACGACACCTTGGACATGGTGATCGGTAGCACCACCGCTCCAAAACAATTATGACAAAAATATGCCTAGCGTATTAAAAATATAGATTACTCGACTGTTCCATCATCCAATTTGTTGGAGATGGTGATCACCCGGTGACTAATCGCATCCTTCTCCTCTTGGGCATCATTTTCTGAAACATAAAAATATTGTGAGAACAAAATACTCCACCATCAACTTTGAAACAATATTTTTGTTCACAGCAATTTTAAATACAACACCTCTCTAACAAAATATAAACTCGTGACCAAAATTTTCTACTTTAATTATTTTAAATTTGTAAACAAGAAAATTTAGGACCATTTTCAAAAAGAAAAACACAGATCCATTTTCATTAATAAATTATATTCTTAAATACCAAATAATTTAATTAAAAATGTTTAACCTAGTTAATTGGCATGCATGTCACTGATAACATGTTATAACTAAATAACGATAAAAAGCAAAGATGCACACATTATATCACAAAATTCTAACCTTTATCTGAGGTGTCTTTGGTGGCATGAACTAGCTGGTCGGCTTTCATTTTCAACTGGGCAAGCTCTTGAGACTTTCTTTCTGCCTGAAATGTTCAAAGAAAATTTAATTATTTTTAGATCAAAAAAGGATTAAAATAGCCTATAAGAAATTTACTGACAAATCCAGGTTGTGAAAATAAAAATAAAACACTTATTTTTCATACCTTCTAGTCTTCTAGTACTTTTTATATTTGTCATCGCTAAGTTTGCTACATAGAGTCCCATAATTGTTAACACTGTTCCAATTGAATAAGTGATGTAATAACTGGAAGTAAATTATCTTCCATCATCCTTCTTGCATTTTAATATTTAATATTCTATTTTTTTTAAATAATGATGAATTTGATTTTTGATATTGATGAACAAACAGGATGTCACTTTCTAAAGAAAACCTGTAAATTGTGTTGAGAGGAATAAAATATGATCGTTAAACATTTAAAAATATAATGCAACACCGTAGTTTGAATATGATTTATTGATTTGTTGTTTAAGGAGCAGATTTTCTACAGGATACAGACCGATGCAGGGTCGGTGGGAGGGTGCATGCGGTTGACATGAGCGTTGAGGCTGCCGAGCTTGCGAAACACACAGGAACACTCCGAGCACTGATACACAGTCTCCTGGGTGTTGGGGATGGAGTGGAGCCTGACAACATGGGCTCGGAGGTTACCTGCCAACAACACGGATAACTTAGAACACTTGGATTCAGAGACATTCGGGAAAAAATATACAACTTACAAAATTCACTATCAATAACACAGGAAGAGTAAGGACAAATTAACCTTTAGAAATATTACAAATCTTACTTTGACATAAATTAAACAGCGCTACGATATCACGTTAATATTCCACTTAAATGGAAAAGAGGCTTCATAACTGTAAATGGTTGGTTTGTCTCAGAGAATGTAATTAACAGCTATACAAAATAAATATGGATAAAATACCTAGAAAATCGATTCATTCCCAATGCCTTCTAAGGCTCGGTCTACATTATCCCTTATTGCTGCTCCCAGCAACCGGGAGCGTCTTTGCAGGAAGCCATAAACATGTGGTTTTAAATTGGCGCTACACTGACCCACTACAATCCCAGTGCATAAACTGTGGCAACTTGCCGTCGCTTGGCCGGATTTTAGGATGGCGGGATGGAAACAGAAACGATGGGAGCGTCTACATTATTCGCTTGTGTCGCCCCAGTTGCTCCATCCGTCCCTTTTCAACACATCATCCTTTGCCCTTTTTCAGTTGGGTTTGCAGCAATGTGTTCTCCTAACTAAGGTATAATTTGACAAATGCTTACATTTAAGATTTTTGAGACTTCCTCCACAGGACGTCCCCCATAGCGACATATGGCCATTACATTAACCAAATAGTCACTAACTAATAAGGACATAACCCTACAGTTTCATCGTTCCATATTTATTAATAAACAAAATATTCAGGGTTTATGGGACTTTTTGGACAATTGATATATGCAAATCAATGACATCCTGATATGATATCTGGGTTTAAGTAAAAATAAAATACTCTCATTGCAGCAAACCTGCATACTCAGCGAATTTCAAATAATACTTCACTATACGTCATGAAGCCACATATCAAAGCATATTCGTAAATAAGGGAGACATGACATTTTATTTATTCTCCATAAGAAAAACATTAGGACTGAGTATGCAGGTTTGCTGAATCAAGGACCACAAAAATCGGGTTTTTATAAACATACCCCCACCAGATGAAGCAACATACCAAGTTTGACCAATTTATTTTCATAAACAAGCAAGATATCACATGTTTCTTATTCCCCATAAGAATAACATTAAAGCTGCTGAGTACTAAGGTTTGCTGCCATGGGGGCAAAAAAAGGGTTTTGCATGAAAATACCAGTAAACCCCAACCATATGAAGCCACATACCAAGTTTCATTAATATATGTTCATTAATAAGTGAGATATAAAATTTTACTTATTCTCCATAAGATTAACATTGGACAACATACTGTGTTTAACACTTTCAATATCTCGGTAACCAATTGACGTAGAGCAACGATCAAAATACCAAATTGTTTGTTTTTTTAAAGCTGAATTCAATAGTGTAAACTCAAGTTTGGATTTAGAAATACATGTAAAAAGTACAAAAACCCATTTTTTTGTACAAAACCCCCCTTTTATAATGGCGCGATCTGTGTGGTTTTCAAACTCATGAAAATAGATTCTGCCTTACAGGTTTATACCAAATTTCATCAAGATCGGACCATTTTTACGAAAGTTATCGTGCCTACGTATATACATATATGAATTTGAACAAATGGTATTTTTGGCATCTGGGGGCCTCAAACGAAAAGTTATCATGGTCTCGGGCCTAGGTCTTACCAAACCGACTACGGTAATAGCTTCTTCCCTATAGGGGAAATTCGCTAAAAGGAGTAGGGATAGAGATATTTTAGTACCTTTCTGGCTGAAGGCAGCACTACAGAACTGACACTGATACGGCCTCATTCCCTTGTGTTTGGACATCATGTGGATCAGCAACGAGCCCTTCTGGTTGAAGGATCTGGTACACAAGTCACACTGCAACAAAGAACAGGCAACTTCAGAGGGAAATATTCTCATGCATGATTCCAGGTGGGCTTGCACCACAGGTTTTACTTACATGCACAACACCAATAAAGCCGCTTCCACACTCCGACCGAATGTGGAGGATAGTTTCATAATATGTTATAATGAAAATAATCACCTGGAACAACTCAAGCAACAGCAAACAACCCAAGCACATTCTCTTATTCGCCTTGGCTCGGCCTGAGTGTGGAGGAGACGTAACAACTTAAAATGGAAGTGAAAGTGCTTCTTTAAGAGAACGTCAAACTTTTTAATTCTTCTTTTATGAAGAAAAAATATAACAATATTTACAGCTTATTGGTGACCTATTACATATAAAGTTGTGCATATGTTTATCATATAAGAATGTGATAGTTCCATAGTTTATAAGAATATATTTACAATTAGCAACAAACTTGTAAGAATTCATTTACCATTAGGAGCATACTATTTTCTAAGAAATTTAATAAAACGTTAGGCTATATGCAAATAGTTTTTTTTACCTATCTACACCGATAGCAGATTTAACATTCTGTAATAAACAATAAAAAATATTATTATACAAAATAAAAATTACAAGCAACGTTTTAATTAGAGGTGTGCAAATAGTAAATTTTTAATTCGGATCGATTTTGGTTCGGATAGCTTATTTTCGGATCGGATACAGATCGGATAGTAAGGGTTTCAGATCGGATAATTAGCCTACTTTACCCCGATCTCTAAAACTACCGTATTTTCAGGTTGGAACTTAACATTTTCATTTTTCTTGCAAGATATAATTATACAATATTTAAGCTAAGTAATTTTATTCAAAACACAACAAGTGGTTATTATTTTTACAAATGTATCTTTCTGAGTAATTAAGTCTACACATAACCTCACCAGAAAACAGTTGTCTAGTTGGAGGAGCAATATACCAACCTCTGTACATACTCGAAAATATTATCGTCTCTGCAGTGAAAAATACAAGAAATATGATTACTGGTTATATAGGTATAAGATAAACTGGTAGGCAATTTAATAAGAGTAGGCCTAGGTTAGGCTACTCAAATCATGTAATGTCACCTTGACTATCATTAATCCTTGTCATTATGCTATAGCACCTTAGCCTATCTGGATGTAGGCCTGGGAAAAAACAAAACAAACATATGGTCAGGCAAGAGAAACAACAAGGAAGCATTTTAATATTATTACAGCCTATTTAAAAGACCGGAATCACCGATGTTGATAGCAAAGCAGACATAACAACACACTAAAGGCCTAGCACAACAAAGGCAATCAGACCCTACTGAAACAATGAATCAGTATAGGGTTTAAACTGTATGAGCTAACCAAAAACTTCCATAACCAAAGAATTTCCTTTGTTTTATAAATTTACTGACCAGGCCTAGTTTGAATTTATTTTGTTTACTACAAATTAGAAACTTGGTTTAACCTAGTTTGTCACAGGAATGTAAACAGACTACAAAGTGTCAGCTTGCATTTCAAACAATCGGCAACTTCACTATTGGCTTCGTTCTTTTTAAAGAATTTACATATCATGCTTTTGTTCCTTTTCGGTTCCATTTTAAATACATGAATTTAACGAAACCAAATAATATCCGAACGACAAAATCTGTATAAATAAATAATAGGGATAACTAAGCGATGCCTTCTTGAATCCGTCGTCAGGTCGCCGCTGCTTTAAACGTCGCGTCGTCATAAAGATACTCGACGAGCTTAATATATCTAGAGGTCTCGTCCGGGGGTAAACAAGTGAAGTCTTTTCTTGGAGTATAAGAGCTCTAGCTAGATTAAGCTCATTGATCATAACGGGAAAACTTCGCCGTAGAGAAAGCTATGCAACTCGTTTTGCGCAAGTCAGCAGTATTTTACTCAGCGTTTTTTAATTGTATTGAATGGAAGGAAGATATCAGTAGCAGCGATTTTAAATTTCATACACTAACATTTCCGTTTGCATTATGCAACTTTTGAATACTCTATGAGAGCTTGCTCATTGCACTCGTGACTTCGTGAGAAGTTGATACTATCGGAAATCGACTATCGACGAAAAATTATCGACTTATTCGCCAGTACACTACTGTTGTCTCGTTGTCTGCGTTTATCCTGTGAATCGTGAATCGACATTGAGTTGCAATATCAAAAACGTTCGCTATCACACATTTCTCCTTTATAAACCGTAATCATTCTGTTTGCTAAAATGATGCACGATCTGGCCGTGTATCGCGGTACGATACATGACTACACAAATATCGTATCGATGAATTGATACAAGTTACGTACTGAAAACATTCAAAGCAACAGGAATTGCGTCATGTTACCTTGAACGACGTCAAGAGTTTATTAATGGTCCAAACATATTTATTGTTTCGTTTCTATCTTTTTGTCCCCAGATATACAGTCTATCCGAATAAGTCAGATATGTACTAGACCTTATCGGATATCGATAAAGCCTTCGGATTGAATTCAGATATCCGATCCGATCCGAAACCGAACCGGCTTTTCGGATATCCGCACACCTCTAGTTTTAATGTGGATTGGTTTGAACCCTAGACTTATTTTGTCTTCGGTCAACCTTTTCTAGGAAAACACAATTACTTATAAGCCCCAATAAAGTTGTTCCAGTTTTGAGCTTATCCAAGATTTCAAGATTAGCAATCAAATTAGTTAACAAACCTTATCGGTTGTAAATCTTACTTATTTTTATAGCAGATTGCTAGTTTCAGGACAGCTGTTCCATTACTAAACTTGGTATTGAAATTTAAAAGTTGAACACTATTTTTATCAGTTTATAAATAAACATTTAACCCTTACAGGTAATCTTCTAGAAAAAAACAAGTAAAATTGGATAAGATATGTAGGCCCTAACCTATTTTATTTCAAGTCAAATATTAATCCTGAATATAAATATGAGTCAATTTTCAAGTCTGTACTCAGGATTGATCCGGAGAATCTTACCTTGAAAGGTTTTTCCCCGGTGTGTATCCGGTTGTGGCGGATCAGCTGACTGGGCTTCTGGAAGCTCTTGCCACACTCGACACACGAGTGCAGCATCCGTCCGCGGCGCAGCGCTCGGTTGTAGCTGTTGGCACTCAGGGCTGCCTTCACCTGACAAAACCGACAGATAATATATGTACCACCACTGTACATGATTTTGTATTGTACTGGACCACACAGCACAGCTAAGTACTGTACAGGTAAAAAAACCACCTTTCATAACCATAATGTCATGAGTAGAATATTTAATAAAGGAAACCTGGACAGTCTCAAAGAAATCCTCGAAAACGAAAACTGGGATGAGGTATCAAATGCTCAAACTACGGCCAAGCACATGAGTTTTCTTCAAACTGTTAAAACAGCCATGGATATAGCCTGTCCCATTAAGAAATTAAGATCAAATGGAAACATAAACCAAGTTGCTTTACAGATAAGAGAGCGCATGCCCTAAAAAATGAATTTCTAGTATGTCTTGAAATGTACAACGTAACTGGCAGTGTGGATAATAAGAGAGCCGGGAAAAATAAAAAATGAATACGACCTTTGACTCAAAATGCTGAGGCGCCAAGCTTCTGCAAACCTCATTCAAAATGTCTAAAATAAATCAAAAGCTGTGTAGCAAGTCATAAATAAAGAAAAAGTAAGCAAAAAACCGGAAGACTCATATCTGGCACTTGAAATAGACGGGGAGAAAGTTGAAGATCCAATCAAAATCGCTAACCACTTCAACAAATTTTTTGCTAATATAGCAGAAAAGACCCTCAGCACGAACCCTGCAAGGGCTGACAAACTACAAACACTACCCTCCACAAACGATGATCTCCTTTACATACCCTACACAAATGAAAATGAAATCAGATGCATTATAAACAGTCTAAACCCTAAAACGTCAGTTGGTGTGGATGAAATATCAGCAAAAATGCTAAAACACTGCAGCAGTGCACTAATAAAACCACTTGCAACAATAACAAATTTATCATTAATGCAGGGACATTTTCCAACTGGCCTTAAAGTATCAAAAATCTACCCTAAACACAAAAACGGCTCTAAACTAGAAGCGCGAAACTACAGGCCCATCTCACTGATCCCCACATTCTCTAAAGTGATAGAAAAAGTTGTACTAAAGAGGCTGATCAATCACTGCAAACACCAAAACACTCTTACAGGAAAACAGCATGGGTTTATGAAAGGAAAATCCACAACCACTGTAACTATCGAACTTGTTGAATACGTAATAGATCAACAACAAACTTGAAACAAAGAACTTGGTTACAGTCCATAATGCTCGATTTCAGTAAAGCATTTGATTGCTTGGGTCATGTCTTGATCCTGCACAAGCTCGAGAAAGGAGGTGTTAAAGGCCAGGCAAATGCTATTTAGAGGGACGAAAACAAGTGGTAGAAGTTAAGCACAACATCTCGTGAAACACTCAAAATGAAACATCAAAACCGATGCTTATAAAAAGAGGAGTATCACAGGTATCAGTTCTTGGTCCAGTGCTTTTTAAACTCCTGTCTAATGACGTGCCTCAATACCTGGAAGCACACTGCACACCACTGATGTATGCAGACGACACCACCTTGCTCCTCTCTGGAAAGAACCCTGAAGACCTGGCCGTAGACTCATCATTGCACTCAATATGGCATATCAATTTTGTCATAAAAATGATCTGGCGGTAAATACCAACAAAACCAAACAATTGACGTTTGGTAACAACAAGAAGATATAGAAACCTTACCTGATGTGGAGGTTAAAGATCATGCCAAATTCCTTGGCATTATTATCGATGGGAAATCTCATGGATCGAACACAAAAACACTCTGTTCAGCAAACTAAACACCAGCTTATATGTCCTAAAGAGAATAAAACACACAAGTGATGAAGGTACCACAAAGTCCGCCTACCACACTTTGTTTGAGTCACACTTAACATACGGCCTCGGAGTCTGGGGAGGAACTTCAGCGGGAAACCTAAATTGTATCCTGCTCCTCCAAAAGAGAGCTATCCAACTTATAAAAGGCCTCGATTGGAGGGAAAGTTGCAGGGAAGCCTTCACACAACTAAACATTATGACAGTCGCTGCACTTTACATCAGGAGTTGATTGTATATGTGGACAGGAAACCCCTTCAAAAAGGAAAGAACATCCATAGTCATAACACCATACATGCATCCAGATATCAGCTACTCCAGGCAGGAAACTCCATAAACTGCTTCCAGAGGACATGAGGAGCCAAACAGGGAAAAAACTGAAGACAGCCCTCAGCAAGTGGCTAACCAAGAACCCCTTCTACTACCTGGACGAGTTCCTACGATGGAGGGACTCACGAGCTGGTCTCGTTCCTTACTTGTCATTTTTGTGAACTGGAATGGAAAATTTGTATTTTAAATGGATTAATCATATATTTTCATTAAAATACTGTTTTCATTCAGTTTTAAGAGTCACATTGGCACACACAGAGTAGACATAAGTAAAAGGTAGCAAAATCAGTGTTGACCATGTGTAACTGACAAAGAATTAACTAGGGGTCTGCGGTACCAACAATTTCAGATCGGTACGGCTCGGTACGGTAAAAGATTTTGTACCTAGGTTCTCGGTACAAATTCGGTACGGTACAATGTACCGTCATGTATACTAATTTAGTTATTAATTTGAATGTATCATAAACAAATTATTGAGTAATAATTAAGGTCATATACAATTATTAATTTGATTAAACAAATAAATAACTATACTAAAGATAAAAATATTTTTAAAACCTGCATCTTCGGAGTATTACATTTTAACATTGTTATTATTAGGTATTAATGCAAGTTCTTGAAATAATCATGAAAAAATAAATTGAAAAATTACTTGAAAATCAATCAATTGCATAAGTTGCTAACTGATTAATTATATTGATTTCAATATAAATAAAAAATATTGGTTTAATTCATACAAACAATAAAAACCAAAGTTTTATAAATACTATTCTTGTTGCATTGGGAGATTATTGTATCATTAATACAAAGTAAAATCAGATAACTTAAATAAAACTATGTATGATGTGAAACTAAAAGAAATTATAAATTAGAAAATTAGACCAATAAATACTGAAGATTAAAATCAAAATAATTCTAAAATTACTTAATTACATTACTAAATTCAAAATTGAAGTCCATAACAAATATTACAGTACATTTATTTAAACAGAAGTACCATGTAAAACTGAAAAATAAATAAATAAAGTAATAAAAGTAAGACAGTTTTATATAATGTTAATTTGGCTATATCATATTTGAAATAATTAGCTATTAAACTTATCAAAAAATAAATTTAGGTTACTGTTAATAATAAATTTTAGTTGAATTTTCCAAAACCACACAAGATAATCTTACATATAACAGATATATGTATGTACAAATTTCACAGCACAGTAAAAAATAACAAATTTATGCTACCATTTGAAATTTATCAATTTAGTGGCTATTTTTGTATTAGTTTTCAAGCATTTTTTAAACCTTTTTTAATATAATTTAAAAATTTAACTAGTATACTTCAATAACAATAATAATAATACATAAATAAAAGCAGTTTAATTTGAAATCATAATGGAGAACGAAAGCGATTTAAAAGATAGTATTCCTTTTCTCACTCTAGGAATGATGTTGACAAACAACTGATTTACAGCCACTCACCCTAGGAATATTGTTGACAAACAACTGATTTACAGCTAATTACGGGATCCCTCCCCCCTTACCCCTCACGCTTTCCTAGTCTAAACCTTTCTTGTCTTCAAGGATATTTTTTGTGACCCTACCCAGCTACTCCCCACTCCCCTTGCCCACCTTTCGTATCTCCATTCTCGGTCAGCTATAAATAACACCTGTCAACGTCTCTTTTCCTACGAGTTTTGGGGCTTGTTTTCCTTAAAGGAAATGACTAGTTATAAATAGGAGTCGGTCTTATTTAAACCACTTATTTTGTTAAACATTGTTTAGCTTATCTCTGTTTATTATTTGAAGCAGTAAACTGTACCATACCGAATCTGTACCGGGGTTATGTTCTGTACCGAACCGATGACGGTAATTAGTTGTGTACCGTACCGGTACCGTTTTTTCGGTGCACCGCAGACCCCTAGAATTAACCGATCCCATCAACTTCCAAGCAAGCGCCACCGTTTATTTTACTTGGGCCCTCCCACTAACGTTGCCACGGACAGGTTAACTCATTGTGAGTTGCACGACTGGGTCAGTATTGGTCGTTGGCGAGAATCAAACCCACAAACTACATATCAACACCTGGCCAAGGTGTTTCCACGACTAAGCCGACTCGGCTATCACAACCAGTGGTCTAGTAGCGTTAGATAGGTTTATAGTCAGTCCGCGCCCCTAGCGGAGAGAACCGTAGTTGCCCGCTGTCATTAGTTACAGATTTTGCTACTAGAGTGCAGCGCCAATCAAATCCCGTTGTAGGCTATTGCGAATAGAATAAAATTACTACCTTAATGGGTTAAACCAAATTTTGAGTTTTTAACCAAATTCTAGACATTAAATTAGCAGTTAGTTATATTAACTGGCAATTAGTTCTCCAATACAGTTTATTCCACCTTTCTTTTACAACCATGTTTCTTCATTTTGATCTCTCTAAGCCACACGTTTCGATTGAGAACCAAGTGATCCTCAAACAAGGTGTAAAATTGGCACTTCAAAAAAAAGGTCATCAAAAAGTCTTAAAACCACAAATAAATAAATACACAAACGGGCAAAAAGATGAAAGTAACATAAGAACACATACTGCAGACCTAGCCATACAAACAACTTTTCTCACAGCACGACTGGTAAAGGGTGCAGTTCTAGACTGGCGTTGCTGCGGTGTCCATAGGGTTTCCCTTCCCCCTTTCACAGTTCTTATCACGTCCTATTCATCTTGTTATAAAATCCTCAATGCTCACAGCTGTTCATACAATAATTTTGATAAATAGTGATTTTCTTGCTGGCCTTATAAATTTGCTCTTCTACTGCACAACTAAGTGTTAATGGATGGTTAGGAACGGTTAATACTTGATGCATGATATTACAGATAACTTATTTGGAAGAACAAAAATAAACAGCAAATGAAATACCATTTATATCTACTAGTGGCTTGAAAGGGCACTAGCCCCTAACCTTGCTCCAAATAGGAACACATGTAATTTCGTAAACAAAGTACACTCTTAATCACATGTTTTAATGTAAACAAAGCAGACGTTTTTAAATCCCCATGCTTTTCTTATGGGGGAAGCTTCACGTTATTTCTTGTTTGCTGGTAACATTTTGGAAATACTGCTATTTCTCCCGAGTCCCTGGGACTGAGACCTTTAATTTGAGCCGTCTCCCAAATTTCCCAAAATCCTACAATTTTGACTTAAAAACTTTGCTTACGGAATTATATATAAAGATATATAAACTAGGGGTGTGTGAGTACTCGAAACTTTGAGTTTTCGGCCGAGTATTTAATGCTCGAACTCGACTTGAAGTTTTGAAAACTACTCGAAAGTTCGAGCGAGTATTTCCTGCCGATTTCCGGACGATCGCTGACGATTGCAACCGGCTAAAACGCGTTGTAACGGCTGCAAAAGGCGATCGCATGACGTAAAATCGAACAGAAATGACGTCCGGGAATGATTGCGACCAGCCAAAACGCGTATTAACGGCCGCAAAAGGCAATCGCATCATGTAAAATCGGCCGAAAATGATGATAGGATCACGTAATTTCGGCCGTAACTAACGATTTTGCCATTTAATATTGATTATAAGCGATGTCTGGACCAGGTGAAATATTGGCCAAGTGACAACCGGCCCGGTTTTATCGGCCGGAAACGAATGTCAAACCGTGTTTTGTTTGTCAATACGTAATTCAGTTAGATTGTCCTGGACAAAACTTTGCATTGCTACTCATTTATTAGTTAGAAACCATGTTTAGATTATAAAATCTAGGGTGGTATCCAAATCCCACTACACTATTTTAAACTACCAACTGATGGCAAATACTCGCTCGAAAATACTCAAAACTCAAAGATAATTGGCACTACTCGACTCAATTAAAAAAATCACTACTCGCACAGCCCTAATATAAACTATAGATCAACAAAATTTAGCAAAAGTTTAAATAATACCTATATTGAAAAGTCAGATCCCCAGGTAAAAAAGTTAAATTACATTCAAATAGTTAAAACTTTCATATTTTCTTAAAGATAAAAACATCCCAAATAGATAAGACTGCACTGGCACATATGCTCGAGTTTTTACATCGGCCAAATTTGTGCTCTTTTTAAGCACATTTTACACAACACCTTCCATATAAATCGGTTTATTCACTCAATTAAGTTGAGAATTTAATAAGCAGTAACCATACCTGCTCACTCAATCACTGATAAGAATTTGGGGATTTTAAATTTTCATAAAACAAGGAGTAGAGAATTATATATAATAGAAAAGTATGCAATTTACAAGGGAGTGAAGAATACCCAGTAATTTTGAATGAAAAAGCCTAGTTTGAATCAAACCTTTTGTATTCATCAGCTGAGGGCCTTGACGAAATGATGATAACAAGACGAAAGGACACGACAAGAACTAGAAAGGGGGAGAGGGCTCGTCCATCCGATTATTTGTTTATTTGTGGTTTTAAGACTTTCTTACCTCTTCGGAGTGACACTTGACCCCTTGCTGTGTCGAAACCACTCGCCCACAGAAAGCGACGTCTGAGGATCACTCCACATTTGTGAAGCCAATTTAAATAACAATATTGCGATGACATTTGTACAGATGCAACTTGTCAATACCTTGAAGTGATCCTTCATGTGTTGTCGCAGCACCGAGGCGCGGGAGTACTGCTTGTCACAGTTGGGGCACTGATACACCCTCGCGGGAGGCTTGACCCACTCCTCATCGTGGCTCTGCATGTGTTTATCCAGCTGGACCTACAACAAACAACTAGCTGTTGAAACTGATAACCTGACCAATCAGGGGGATTATGAAAGGTCTAAATACAACCTGATTCAGTGCAGGAAAGGAAAAAGTTAAAAAGGAAAACTTACCTTTTCCAATCCCTTTTGTTACTTGATGACATGTTTTTTCCGCAGAACACTGAAAGGACCATGCAACATTTTACATGTATATAGTTACAATATTTGAAATGTGTCAAACATTTTGTTAAAACTCAATACAATAATATTTATGCTGGCCAGCACCTTGTTCATAAGGATGACTAGGGGGGTAATGTGAATAAAAAATACCATTAGCTTTTCTGCAGATTGTGCTATAAAACATTATTTTTTTAGTTTTTTTTCGGGGGGGGGATTAAATCCTTATAATTTAACAGACATGTAATGTTCCCAAAACATAACATGTCCATTCAGTCAATATACAGTTCTTCGGACTTGTTAGCATACAGCATGATTTATTCTGAATTGGTCGGTCTAATGCCACAATATGTCCCTCAGCTCAAATTAGTCCATGACAGGTTAGGTAATCATCTCAAATGACTAAAATTTGAAAACTGACAAAATGATTACAGGCACTAGTATCTGATTTAGTTTAATGATGGTTTTATTTGTTTTTGTTTTTTTTGTCAATGCTTTAGAAATTGATGTGTTGGCTCACCTGGTTTCCAAATTCGTCCCCACACTCCGTACAAAAGAGACTCTCTTCACGCTCATGGAGCATAATATGAGCTTTCAAGCTGGCCACTCGGTTGAAGCTATAAAGACATATAATACATTATCTTACCTGAAATAGAGCAAACATACTAAAAAATACACTTAAAGGATACAATGGTCAACATATATCATGGTTGAATTTAGAGGTTGGAGTCCTCAAGCAAATGTGCGGAATTATTAAGGAAAAGGGAGTTGTACCTTAACAGAATCAGGTAAACAAAATTACACGAATTTGAAATTTGTATGACAAGACTTATGATCAAACTCAGAATAGTTTCGCAGATGAGAACTTCCATCACCTACAATCCACTGTATCAGAAATTAACTAATTTAATGAATAAAAAGCTTTACACTGAGCCCAACTCCCAGGTTAGTGATCCTCATCTCCCAATATCCACACCTAAGCGTATATGGTCCAAACACACCTGTTCTTTAAGGCACTAACTGTATTTATTTATGACAAAAATCATTTGTGTCACGATTTAGCAGGTGCCTGATCAGCTGACTCAAACAGGCAATGAACAGAGGCACAATGATCATTCCGCATAATATTAGTAAGCCTGCTAGTCGTCAGCGAGTAATTGTTGCCAGAACTCACATCAGACACAGGACTAATTAATTTATTACATTTATGTAGTTATCATTCGTTTTTGATTGCAGAATAAATATTTTGTTGTAATAATAAATTACTTTGCTTTTAGCGAATTTCCCCTATACGGAAGAAGATTACCGTGGTTGGCATGGTAGGACCTAGGCCCGGGACCATGATAACTTTTCGTTTTGAGGACCCCAGGCCCCAAAAACACCATCGTTCGAAACTGTATATATATAACTGTTGTGTCTGTGGGTGCGATAACTCTTGTAAAAAAGATCCGATTTTGATGAAATTTGGTAAAAACGTCTAAAGCAGCATTTACGACTTTAAATTCAAAAACCAGACAGATTGACCCATCCGAAGTGGTATTTTGGCGGGGTTTTGTACCCAAAAAATGTTTTTTTTTTTAGTTTTTACATGTAATATTTTAAAAAGTCAAATTTTATTTATCACCATTGGTTTTAGCTTTAAAAATCACACAATTTGGTGTTTTGATCATTTCTCTACGTCAATTGGTTACAGAGATATTGAAAGTGCTAAACACAGTACGTTGTCCAATGTTATTCTTTTGGAGAATAAGTCAAATGTAATGTCTCCCTTAATTATGAACAACTTATTAATACAACTTGGTATGTGCTTCACCTTGTTTAGTTATATTGATATTTGCATGAAAACCCATATTTGGTGTTCCTTGTTGCAGCAAACCTGCTTACTCATCCCCCATGTTATTCTTATAGAGAAAAAATCAAAATCGTATATATCGCTTATTTATGAATGTATATTGATGAAACTTGGTATGTGGCTTCACCTAGTTTAATTCTATTCATATTTTCATAAATACCAATTGTTTGTGTTCCTTGTTTCAGCAAACCTACGTACTCATCCCCAATGTTATTCTTATAGAGAATAATCAAAATTGTATATATCACATTTTTGTGAATATATTTGTATGAAACTTGGTATACGGCTTTATGTGGTATTAAGACATATATTATGCATTGGAAATTCGCTGAGTACGCAGGTTTGCTGCAACGGGGGTATTGTTATATTACCGATCCTTCTGCAGCCGCAATATTCTTTTTATAGTAGCTATTATATTCATTTCAAATTAAATTAACAGTTATTATATATGGTTGATCGTTTGCAGCCCTAATTTTCTTTGCCGACTTTTGTTCTAATTTACAATGTACATATTTGAATGAATTAAATAAAAATGGTTGTTTTTATAAAAATGAAGTGTTTTGAATAGGCTTAAGCTAAAATAAGGCCAAGCAAACAAAACAAGGATAAACAAAAATTCCTAACTTACTGAAAATATAAACTACAACAAAATCATTATACTGAAACTAACCTTTTAAGGCACTCAGGGCATTCTAGTTGGTCCACTTGGTGAGTTGCTTTGTGTAGAATGAGATTTGTCTAGAAAAGATCATAACTGGGTTAACTGAGCATATTGCATAACTTATACAAATTATATATTTAATTTATTAATTTAAATTGATTTATTTATTAAATCACATAATATCGATTATAGGGAATTTACCTCAGGCAGGTGAATTGTCAATGTGTCCTTATACTATAATACATAGGCCTAAAAATATACATACAATCCATTCGATGGTCAATCAAAATGTAAATAAACAGTACCATTAAAACCAAAGTCATCCGTCACTCAAAATAAGGCTAAAACCAAAACAAAATGTAAAACTATAATGACAGGCAGTTAACGTGTTCATTGACACTATGAAATTAGTTTGTTTTTTAATACTCTGTCACTTTTGCTTTACATTTTAGCGAATTTCTCCTATAGGGAAGAAGCTATTACCGTAGGTCTCATGGTAAGACTTAAGCCTGAGACTATGATAACTTTTTGTTTTGATGTCCCCAGATGCCAAAAACACTATTCGTTCAAATTTTTATATATGTATATATATATATCTACATATATATCTATATATATATCTATATATGTGTCCGTTAACACGATAACTTGAATAAAAAACGTCCGATTTTGATTAAATTTGGCTCAAATGTGTAAAATGACATTCATGACTAAGTTCGAAAACCAGAAAAATCGGACCATGGGAAGGGGGGTTTATGGGGGTTTTAAATTTTCCAAAAATCGGTTTTTTGCATTTTTCACCCTACAATTTAAAAAAAACTTAATTTTAGTTTTGACCATGTTATAGAGCTTAAAAAAACAAATAATTTAGTATTTTGAATTATTAACCTAGGTTAACACGTTCGCTACCACAATGTTAAACAAAAATCGTAACCACAGACTGCCGCCTCAATTTTGCGGCGGGCGTGGTGTACTCATAGCCCAACGCCACAGATCTGCGGCGGCTAGGTTCATTAAAATAGACTGCTGCCGCAGAACTGCGGCGTTGGTTTCTCGATATTAAATGAGAAATTTCTTCTCAACGGTCTATTTTAAAGGTTAGATGGTTTAGGCACGGTCTACGGGATAGTCCGCCTTATATATGCGGCGCTTGGTCTGTAGCTAGGACTAGGACCAGTCTACAGGGAAGTTTATGATTTTTTTCGTGGGCTGTCAGAGTGATCCGGCCGCCGCATATATGCGGCGGCTGGTAGGGAACGTGTTAAGTGGTTGCGGTGAAAATCCAAAAAACCTACTCATAAAATCTCCCATGTTAATCTTATGGGAAAAAGGTTTTGGCTTTTCCTCAGTTTATTTTAATGTAAACTTCACATTTGCTTTTACCAATCTGTTTAGTTCCACAAAACAATCATTTTGGTGTTTAAATTGTGATTCTACGCCCAACCGTTGCAGAGATATTCAAAGTGCTAAACACAGTACGTTGTCCAATGTTATCCTTATGGAGAATAAATAAAATTTGATATCTCGATTATTTATGAATGTATGTTGATGAAACTTGGTATGTGGCTTCACGTAGTACTGGTATATTGATATTTGAACAAAAAATTGAGTTTTTGTTGATTATTCCCTTAGCAGCAAACCTGCGTACTCAGCCCCCATGTTATTCTTATGGAGAATAAGTCAAACGTATTGACCCCCTTAATTATGAACATAAATTAATAAAACTTGGTATGTAGCTTCACTTGGTTGAGTTATATTGATAATTGCATAAAAATCCATTTTTTCCTTGTTGCAGCAAACTCAGCCCCCATGTTATTCTTATGGAGAATCACTAAAATCTTATATAGCGCATATTTATGCTTGAATATTGATGAAACTTAGTTTGTGGCTTCGCCTAGTTAAATTCTATTTATATTTGTATAAAAACCAATTGTTTCTGTTCCTTGTTTCAGCAAACCTACGTACTCATTACCAATGTTATTCTTATAGAGAATAATTAAAATCGCATACATGTGAATATATTTTTATGAAACTTGGTTTGCGGCTTTATGTGGGGTATTAAGACATATATTATGCATTGGAAATTCGCTGAGTAGGCAGGTTTGCTGCGATGGGGGTATTATTATATTAGAAATGTTTTTGATAGGTACTCTTAGAGAGTGTATTATAAAAGTTGCTACTTGTGTATAGAACTGATTTTCAAAAGATGATTACTTGTGTGCTGGTATTTGTAGTAAGTGTTATGACTGGTATTATAACTAGGAGTGTGCGAGTACTCAAAACTTTGAGTTTTTGGCCGAGTATTTTAATACTCAAACTCAACTCGAAGTTTTAAAAAATATTAAAAAGTTCGAGCGAGTATTTTCTGCCGATTAACGGACGATCGCTAACGATTTTGACCGTCCAAAACGCGTAGTAATGGCCGCAAAAGGCGATCGTATCATGTAAAATCGGCCGGAAATGACGATCGCTAACGATTGCGACCGGCCAAAACGCGTAGTAACGGTCGCAAAAGGCGATCGTATCACGTAAAATCGGCCGAAAATGACGATTGCGACCGGCCAAAACGCATAATAACGCCCGCAAAAGGCGATCGTATCACGTAAAATCGGCCGTTAATGACGATCGGACTGCGGAATTTCGGCCGTAACCAACGATTTCGTCATCTAATATTGATTAAAAGTGATGTCTGGCTTGGCCAAATGACAACCGGACAATATTTATTGACCGGAAACAAATGATAAACTGCATTTTGTTTGTCAATACGTAATCCAGTTTGATTGTACTGGCCAAAACTTTGTATTACTACTCATGTATTAATTAGAAACTATATTTAGATGATCAAATCCAGGGTGGTATTCAAATCCCATTACACTATAAACTACCAACTGATGGCAAATACTCGCTCGAAAATATTCGAAACTCAAAAATAATTGCCACTACTCGGCTCGACTCGATTAAAAAAATCACTACTCGCACACCCCTAATCATAACCATGACTAGGCTATCTAGTTTGGAATTAAAGTGTGAAGCATTCAATCTCACAAATATAACAATGTTTAAAGACTCAAGGTAAAGGCAAAATTTCAAAAGTTTTAAATATATTACAGCATGAAGACCTAACACGAGCACCAGCCATCACTCTCAGAATTATTTTCTGAAGACTGAACACTTTTAGGCTTTCAGAGGAACAACCCCAGAATACATTCCCACATGACAAATGGGAATAAACATAGGTGTAATATACAACCTTAAGAGTACATGTGTTGATCGAATGTGAAAGTGTTAGCAAAACATAAAAAGCCTTGTTGAGTTTTGACTGAAGCTTGGTTATGTGATCAACCAAG
The DNA here is from genome assembly GCA_963675035.1 of Allygus modestus. Classification (NCBI taxonomy): domain Eukaryota; kingdom Metazoa; phylum Arthropoda; class Insecta; order Hemiptera; family Cicadellidae; genus Allygus; species Allygus modestus. The sequence goes on from OY776111.1 coordinate 336,078,702, forward strand.
TGAGTGACTTATCAAGCATGAAACTGAGAAATTATGGCTTTCTAATCAGTAGCAAAGCTTATTTTAAATCAAAACAATGAAAATTCTTAGTACAAAACACTTCTTGAAATCAAAGAAGTAACCTTTATGTCCATTTTTAAGTAGGTACTTTTATAAACGTGTCTCTTATGTATATACCTCAAATAAGTTCAAGTAAAATTACGAGCATTTTTATGTCTCTCTTGCTTTTGAGATAGCCTATTACTTTATATTTCTAGTCTGTGTCTATGAAATAATATAAATTTAAATTTAATTTAAGAATGAAATAAGAACCATGCCTTGCCTTGTATTTTTCATTGTCTTAACTAACATTAGGAAATTCAAAATTACACAAGTCAACACTGTGTTGAGTTGAGTAAAATGAAAAAGTATTTAACTTCAATCGAGCACTGTGCATATAAGAATATCCCATGCATAACATCAGTGTGAACATAAATGTAAATACCCCCGTAGCAGCAAACCTGCATACTCAGCGAATTTCCAATGCATATATATATGTATCTCAATACCACATAAAGCCACATACCAAGTTTCATCAATATACATTCATAAATAAACGATTTATGACATTTTAATTATTCTCCATAAGAATAACATGGCAGCTGAGTATGCAGGTTTGCTGAAGCAAGGAACACAAAACATGGGGTTTTATACAAATATCAATATAACTCATGTAGGTAAAGCCACATACCAAATTTCATTAATTTATTTTCATAATGAAGGCAGATAACACGTTACTTATTCTCCATAAGAATAACATGGGGCTGAGTACGCAGGTTTGCTGCTACGGGAGTCTTGAGTAAAAAAGTGTCTTTTTGAGCAAATATCAATGGTCCACAACCAGATGAAGCCGTATACCAAGTTTCGTCAGTATAGGTTCATAAATAAGCGAGATATAAAATTTTTATTTTTCCCCATAAGAATAACATTAGACAACGTACTGTGTTTAGCACTTTCAATATCTCGGTAACCAATTGACGTAGAGAAATGATCAAAATACCAAATTGTGTGTTTTTTTAAGCTGAATCCAATGGGAAGAAATAAAATTTGACTATTTCCAAAATTATATGTAAAAAATTCGAAAAACCCATTTTTGGGGTACAAAACCCCCCCAAAATACCCCTTCGGATAGAGCGATCTGGCTGGTTTTCGAACTTAAAGTCATAAATGTTGCTTTACACGTTTATACCAAATTTCATCAAAATCGGATAATTTTTACGCGAGTTATCCTGCTCACGGACACATATATATATATATGTATATAAATATTCAGTTTCGAACGAATGGTGTTTTTGGGGTCTGGGGACCTCAAAACGAAAAGTTATCATGGTCCCGGGCCTAGGTCTTACCATGCCGACTACGGTAATAGCTTCTTCCCTATAGGGGAAATTCGCTAAAACCTAAGAATACAAATTTGATGTGATGTATTTTGTGGCAAATCTAATTGTTAATGATGAAAGATTTTCAAAACTTCCTTAGTGGGCTGCCCCCTTGTAGTGAAAAGTGATGAATATCAAGAATATCAATGAATACAAATACTTTGTTATGCCTAAAATATAATCACAAAATGGGACCGCGTCTAGTTGCCACCCCGTCAGATCGCCACCTTTTCAAATTAGGGAGGTGGCGTAAGGGAGGTGGCGATCTGTCGAGGTGGCTACTTGTCGCAGCCGTGCGAGGTGGCGATGACGGTAGCGTACCTGACAGATCGCCACCTTGGTGTAAAGAAGGTGGCGATCTGTCGGGGTGGTGACTTGACCGTAGCCGGTGTAGCCGTGCGAGGTGGCGATCTGTCGGGTACGCTAACAACAGATCGCCACCTCACTCAGCCGCGACAAGTAGCCACCCCGACAGATCACCACCTATTTCATGAAGGTAGTAGAATCTACGGACTAACCTACAAGTTATTTACACTCGTGGAATCCCTAGTTCTTTTAGAATATAAAGATATAAGTTTTACCAAACATTTTTCTTATAAAAAAAACAACAAGGTAACAAAAGACGTAATTAAACTATAAACGGATGGTGAAAATAAAACATCTCATGAGAAGTAGAATCAAGTAAATACATAGAATTGCGACGTAACACAATAGGGGAAGTAGAATGATATACAAAATCTACACACGTACAAAGTTTGATGGTCCCGACTCACGTTATAACCATGTCCGTACTTCTTTACTTACTTGTTCTTTACTCATTACTTCGCATTCATCTATTTTATGTATATTTCCTATGTCTTGCATAAAATAAATAAAATACAGTATTTTGTTGTGTTGTAAGACTATTTTATTACGTAATTTGTTGTTACAACACATACCATGCAAATTAAAAAGTTATTTAGTATTCTATTCTCGGTGACCGCAACGGTGTCAGGACAGATGCGCGGACGAACATTTGAGCGTGTGTGAACCTTTTAATCTACGGCTCTTGGCTCAGTCAGGACATGTATTTTGATCCACGGGCAAACCAGATAGAAAACAGAGCTGAAAAACGTTACACTTCCCCCCCCAAATTTCTCTCCTGCGCTATTGTCGTACATGTGGATAAAAACACTATCTGCCCCAGCCCACTTATATATGAATTTGGTAAAATATAGTATTTACAGCTTTTGCATTAATTTCCCTGCAAATACTGCTTTGCGGATTTTGCACACTGTGATCGCTGTTGACTTTCATAAAGTTCTGGACAGTTATGTCTATGAGGGTCAAATAATAACGTTACAACCCTTGGAAACGTAACCCGTGGTAACGTTATAACATGTCGAAACACTGTGTCATATATGTGAGCGTTTCGCTCAATACCACCAAACATGTTTCTTGCTCTCTATACTTATGCGTTTATATTTAAAAATTATGTTTTTAATTACGTTCAATTAAGTTAGAAGTTACAAACTAAACAGCTAAACTAAATATTAATGAAAAAATAGTGAGAGATAGTAGACTTTTCGGATTTATGTTTTCATTTCTTTATAAATTAGATTATATCAGTATCTAAATACAATTTCATATTTTAATTACTTATGTTAAATATCAATTTATAACTTAACTATGTATTTTACCATACAAGTTTGTTTAGGTTACCGGTAAAAATATACCACAAATAACTATCACAAGTTTAAAGCAGAATAAACCCAGTTTATTTTATAAGTACCTCCTTCTCGACCTATTTATAAATACTTGTCTTTTGCAACCACCCAAGTATTCTTTTTTGGCTTTAAAAATAATAGTTTGTCCTTTCTTAAAACATATAAGTTGTCTGTTTCCCGTCCTGACAACGAGTGTAGTAAACAAAAAATGAATGCTCTATTAACTGGTTTTATGTGCAGTTCTCATAGGAATGAGTATTATAAAACTGTAATTTAAGTTTTGAATATACACTTTCACAAGGATTGTTAAACACTGGTCCATTACTGACCACATATAATATGATTTTATGTAGACCACATATAAGGCCCACATTTTGGAAGGAAAAGGGTTTTTTCTGATACAAAGTTTTCTTAGATGTAATCTACAAGTTTCTTTACATTCCGAGCTGCAGGAATTACGGTCATCACTTTAGTAGATATAAATAAGACGACAACTCTCATACCAGAGGATATGAATAAGTGGATTAGTTGCGTTGTCGTGACGTTCCAGCAGGTGGGCATACCCTGGCCCACTGTAGCTGTTGTAGAGCGCTTGGGCCCTTTTCAAGGGTTACTCATAGTTCCCAAACCGCATTCTTTAGTGACAGTGCAGCTTAAAGGCAGCCGTGTTTCACGGAAGGGTTAACTTCCCCCATACTCGGGTAATATGATTACAGACATTATTCTGTTACATAGCAAAAACGTTGTGATACGTCCATGTTACATTGGAATGTGGGGTAAGGGGAATTTGTATAAGTTTTTAAAGTATAATAAGTTAACACACGTGTATTCATTGTAATAGTGCGACCTGAGAGTTGTCCCACCTAACAAGAGTTAGACTAATTTTACTGCATAAAGTTTGTGTAATACAACATATACCGCTTATCTGCTAAAATTACAACATCATAAATGAACAACTTAAAATTCACCATACTATTAAAAAAAGGTCACATAAAAATTAACTACCTATAAAATAAAATATTTTTGTTCTAAAATCAAACCGTTAGAGCCCTCACGTAAAGTCGCGCGATTTATTCACAACTCAAATGGCGTCTAATAACTGTTTAGGCATTTTTGAAGCTTGTTTGAAACTATCAAGAATAACTAAACTTGTTTTTTTAAGCAACCACACATATTAACAATTTTAAATTAAATAGCTGTTTTCATTGTCCTCATTTTCAAAACAGGATATCAATGTTTACAGTTATTACCACTCCTGCCACTCATTCACAGTACCTACAAGAGTCCAATACTATTTTTAATGTAATACGGAACCTGTGATCTTGATTTACTTTTAAACTTAAATTTATATTATATTATATATCCAAAAGTTACCTCATTGTCATACGTAATAGAATTTTATGAAAATCTTCATAACGTTGAATCTGAGGGGCGTTATTGATATAAGATTATTGATATAGGCTACCCACTGATTATCAATTGTTTGGCAATAAAAGAAGTTGGAGTCTCTACGCGTGCATGGAAGATATTTTGTTCAAAATCGTCATGGAATAATCAATCAATCAATCAAATATCTTTATTCGTTAACTGTACAATTGTTACAGATGAATAGTGTCACATTTGTCATAGTGAATAGTGTCTCTCTAGTTATATATAAACATGTATTAGAATCTACAAATTTGATAGAACTAGGCCTAGCAACTAGACATTCAAATTTACATTCAATTCCTCAAAGGAGTATAAGGGATGATCTATCATAAACTTTTTAATTTTTTTATGAATTCTGACAGGTTTTGTGTTTTTTTATAGAATCTGGGAGTATTTCAAAAAATTTTAAACCTCTATAATTTATGCTTTTCTTAAAAAACTCTAGTCTATGGGATTCGAAAGTTAAAAAATTTCTGGTATTGTATGGACGACTTCTGGATTCCGCTTCCATTTTTATTGTGTTCCTTGACATGTTTTACTGTGTATAACACATGTTGGGAGAAAACGGTTAAGAAGCCTAATTCTGTAAATTTTGTTTTGACTGAGTCTCTATTTCTTAAACCAAGTATTATCCTTATTGCTTTTTTTCTGTATTTTCAAAATCTTTTTCAAATTTTTGGTGGAGGTGGCCCCATAAATACCTACCCCATATGATATATGGGAATCTATAAGTGCAAAATACAAAACTCTCAATGTTTTTAAACTACATTTTTTTACATTCTTCTAAGTGTGAAAATCCCAGACGATATCTTATTCAAAACACTTTCAATGTGGTTATCCCAGGTCAAATTTTCGTCTATAATCAGTCCCAAAAATTTTGTATTACATTCTTGTAGTATTTCATCATCATCTATTTTAATAATTGGATCAATTTTTGTTCTGCACTGTCTTGTTGAGAATGATACAAAATTTGTTTTACTTGGATTTATTAGAAGGTTTTTGTTTACAAAATATTGTTTCACTAGTGTAAGGTTTGTATAAGTGGCAATTTCAACTGATTCTTGGTTTTCTCCGGAAATTATTAGGTTTGTATCATCTGCGTACATGCAAATTGAGCTGTGAACACCACATAAGAATTCAGGGAGTCCTTTTAGGTAGCACAAGAACAATAAGGGTGGACCCCTGAGGAACTCCATATTTCACTGTACGCAGTGTTGACAATACATTATTTATGTATCTGAAATTTTTGTGTTTTACTTGTGTTATTTCAACACACTGCTTTCTTTCATGCAGGTATGATTCAAACCAGGCCAATTTTTTTTTTTATATTGTTGGACTTTAATGATTCAATCAATTTTTTATGTGAAACACTGTCGAAAGCTTTAGTTAAATCCAAGAAAATGCCAAAAACTTTCTCCCCCCTATCAATTTTGTAAATGATATTTTGAACAAATTCAATGCCTGCTGTGATGACAGACTTGCCCGTCCTGAAACCATGTTGATGTGCATCAAACAAATTTTGCATTTCTACAATTTTTTTTAACTGGTTATAAACAACTTTTTCATATAATTTAGAAAATGTTGGCAAAATAGAGATTGGTCTATAGCTAGATAAACGTTTTCCGTCCCCTTTTTTGAAAATTGGTTTTATTTTGGGGACCTCAAGTTGCTCGGGAAATATACTATTTATAATAAGAGAGGAATTTATGACGTCGTATTCAAAAACGATTTTTATTTTATTTTATTTTAAATATTATGGGCTATTGGTAAACTATATACATCATAAACAAAAAAACATTAAAGTAGGATAAATATACATACTTATAGCCATGCATACTGTATTCTTAATATGTTTATAAACAATGCAGTATATATATATATATATATATATATATATATATATATATATATATATTGTGTTGTTAAGACAACTTATTATACAATAACTTCATTCCAATAAAAAAGTTTTGTTGTAATGTATGGATTGTAGGATGGTATTATCAATAGTTTTAAGATGTCTCGTATAATTAAGAAATAAGTGTCGATCATTTTATAAGAGTGACAGTTGGAGAGAATAAATCTGACCGATAATAAATAATTTATTCTAATTTCCTGCACAATATTTTTCACTTTCACAAAAAAATAAAATAAAAATTAACTACCGAGTTTTAACACTACTAACTCTAGTCCTCATCCCCATTATACCAGTTACACCAACAAAGGTTCGGTTAAATTTTTACAATTATTAAAAAATTAAGGTTCATTTACGCCTCAGCATTGACTATAATAGTTAATGGACATAAAGAACGACAGTCAAGTCAACCGTTGTTGCCAGCTTGTAGGCGACTTTGTTGTAAATAGGGGTGTGCGAGTAGTGATTTTATTAATCGAATCGAGTTGAGTAGTGCCAATTATTTTCGAGTTTCAAGTATTTTCGAGCGAGTATTTGCCATCAGTTAGTAGTTTAAAATAGTGTAATGGGATTTGGATACCACCCTGGATTTGATAATCTAAACATGGTTTCTAACTAATACATGAGTCGCAATACAAAGTTTTGGCCAGTACAATTAAACTGGATTACGTATTGACAAGCAAAACACGGTTTGACATTCGTTTCCGGCCGATGAAACAGGGCCCGGTTGTCATTTGGCCAATTTCAGCTGGTCCAGACATCGCTTAAAATCAATATTAAGCGAAAACGTTAGTCACGGCCAAAATTACGCGGTCCGATCGTCATTTTCAGCCGGTTTTACATGATGCGATCGCCTTTAGCGGCCGTTACCTCTTGTTTTCGCCGGTCGCAATCGTTCGCGGTCGTCATTTTCGGCCGATTTTACGAGATGCGACTGCCTTTTGCGGCCGTTACTGCGCGTTTTGGCCGATCGCAGTCGTCATTTTAGGCCGATTTTACGTGATGCGGCCGTTACTGCGCGTTTTGGCTGGTCACAGTCGTTCGCGGTCGTCATTTTCGGCCGATTTTACGTGATGCAATTGCCTTTTGCGGCCATTACTACGCGTTTTGGCCGGTCGCAATAGTTAGCGATCGTCCGGAAATCGGCGAGAAATACTCGCTCGAACTTTCGAGTAGTTTTCAAAACTTCGAGTCGAGTTCGAGTATTAAAATACTCGGCCGAAAACTCAAAAATTTCGAGTACTCGCACACCCCTAGTTGTAAATGAGATTTGTATTGTAGCGTTTGGTTTAAACACTGCTTTTATTACAAATCATTTAAGTTTCAAGACTTGCCTGCTGCGGGCTAAAAACCAGACCAGCTATTCATCGCCCCAGAGGAATAGCGAAACTACCACCTCACGCGCACTCACCCTTACACATTTCCGGCCTACCTGCTGCTAACGGTTCCTCGATGAGTCACCTACTAGGTATTTTGTGCAAAACTGCAACTTTAAAACAATTGACTTTATTGCATTCGTATTCTATTACTCACATTTTGCACATTATTTCATAAATATAGAGTCCAAACGTGGTGTAATTTTGATATTCCTAAGAGTTTGCAATTCAAGTTTTATATTTAACTACCTGACCCATATAAATATAAGTGCTTAGGCATATTTTATTTTTAACGCTGTAAAAATGTGTACAATATAGTTGGGCAAAACTAATTTTGGTCAAACATAATTATGGTCTTGCACGCTTACAAAAGATTCATATTCCATGCTATAGCCCGGAAAAATGTCGTTGGTTGTGTACAAAATTAAAGGAAGTGTGGTTCTTAATTTTCTTAAGTACCTAATTAATTATTTTTATTTCCAGCCTAAAAGTGTCAGGAAAGACTGTAAACGAATTGGAGAGTGGGGCTTTTACCGAATTAGCAAACCTAAACTCATATTTTAATTCTAATAATATGTTTTTAAACACGAATAAAACAAAATTTATTACTTTTTCAACTAGACAGAACAGAAATCCAATTGAACCGATTATAAAACTCAATTTTAATAGAGTACAAGAGGTTTGTGAGACCAATTTTTTGGGTATGAAAATTAACAATTTTTTAAGTTGGGATGCACATGTAAATTTTATTTTGAGAAAATTAAGTTCAGGGCTTTATGCCTTAAAGCAAATGTCATATTTGTGTAGTATTTCAGTTTTAAAAACAATTTATCATTCCTACATTCAATCTCATATTTAATTTGGAATAACAATTTATGGATCAACAAGCAAGAAAAACATGGACAAAATATTAAAAATGCAGAAAAAAGCAATAAGAATAATGTTAAAATTGAAAAGTGAAATCAGTGTTAAAGATGAATTTAGTAATTTGGGAATATTAACAGTATATGGGTTATATATTTATGAGCTAATTTTGTATGTAAAGACCAATGTTAGTGAAGACAAAAAAACTGAGCCTCATGTCTATAATACTAGAAGAAAATTTGAAATGATTAGAAATCACCACAGATTAGAATTATATAAACAAAAATCATCTTATATGGGAAATAAGTTTCTGGGTAAACTACCAAGCTTATTAAAGAATGAACCAAACCAGACCACTTTTAAAATAAAATTAAAACAATACATTATGGGATTGAGGCTGTACTCCATTGAGGAATATTTAAACATGTAAATACTCTGGAATAATGGAGTGGAATTGGAATTGGTGTATTTGCTATGTAGTGTGTTATTTTATTTTAAACAATACTTGTTATAAGACCTACATAATATACTGTACTGACGCTATTCAATGTATTTATGTACATAAAAGATGAATAAAGATATTTTGAATTGAATTTAATTGAAGCCATTCGATTTGAATAAATGTAATGTAACTATAACAGAGAAATATTTAACCAATTACTCTTTGTTTGCTACAATCTTGGAGTATGCAACATTTTTAAAATTCTAAATAGTAGATTGACTGAAACATTATGAGATTATTTTAACAAATACCCTTTATATGGATGAAGAATGCAAATTACTAACCTACATTTGATTATTTTGTTTCTAATACCTGTGTCGTATTTATAAATACAGTAACAATTTTATAAAGTACTGCCTTCATGATATTTTCATGAGTTTGAAGCATTTCTTCACGTTTTTCCATTTTATAAATCTTAAGTACAGTTTAATTGTACTTTTACTTTTTTTAAATTAGTAATATAGTATTGATCGAGTGAAAAGTATTCTAACATTACATTTGTATGTACAACATTCAGACATACTTATTAAACAATAAGAAATATAGTTTTTGAATGTTGTACTTTTGTGTTAGGCTTGAACAATATTCGTTTCCCAAACAACATCAACTGTATTACTTAATCCATATTTTAAGATAACTAACAATAATTTTTGAGAGTTCACTAAAATTCAACCTAAAGCTAGAATTTTAACCATAATTGAAAAATCCTTTCACACCTGTAAACGTTTCGTACACTTGATATTTAGGAGGAAGTGAATGAGGGAAATACTGAACGGCTTATGCCCAACCTGTGCATGTAGCGCAAAATATTATTCAATGTAAATATTTAAAATCCCAGACTACACAATACAGACACAATTATTTGTTTAATAGTACTTTATTTGTATATCATACTGTACTTTATCTCTACGCACGTTATGTCATAATATTTGTTTGGTATTAATACGTTTAAAGCGTGCAACAACTGCCACGAAACTCGTTGGTAGTTTATTTGGTTGTTATTATACTACGATTAGTTTAATTTGAATAATGGTATGCTTGAGGATAATTTTGTCTTTCGTCTTTACAGACTCATCAGAGTTCAGTTGTTATAAGGCAGGGAAGTAGGGAAGAAACCTTTGTTGATAAGGTAATTACAAGGTCTCAAGACGCTAAGTGTCAAAATTTAGTTGTTGAGTTGTTATGTGTGAGCGAATTTATGTTCGTTTGAGGTTTTTATCAAGTAGCCCCCAAAAAGAAATTATGTAATAATATTTGTTTGGCAGCTACTGGATTCAAATAAATGCTTATATATCATAACATTTTCAACAGATAACAGTGGTGGGTAGTCGTGTATTGTCCCCGTCTACTCGCTATTTCTATGAAGGACGTGGCGATCTGTCAGGGTGGCGACTTGACGCGGCCGTGCGAGGTGGCGATCTGTCGGGTACACTACTGACAGATCGCCACCTCCGAGAAGGGAAGGTGGCATCTGTCGGGGTGGCGACTTGTCGTGGGCGTGCGAGGTGGCGATCTGTCGGTAGCGCACCCGACAGATCGCCACCTCCGAGGAAAAAGGTGGCGATCTGTCGGGGTGGCGACTAGACGGCAACGATATTTCTATAAGTAAGACATTTCAATTTTACGAGGTGGCGATCTGTCGCCTATAATCAAAATGCCGAGGTAGCGATCTGTCGGGGTGGCGACTAGACGGCGACCACACAAAATGTTTTATTGTATAAGGCAATTGATTAAATTTAAACAATTATTCGACCATTCCTGGACTTGGGACACCCAAAATAACAATTTCAAAAAATGGGGTTTTTTCCTTTAGAGGACATCAAAGCAAAAAGTTATCATGGTTCTAGACCTAGTTCTTACCAAGCCGACTACGGTAACAGCTTCTTCCCTATAGGGGAAATTCACTATAATTCAAATTGAGAGATAAACTCATCGTTCATATGTAAATCAGTAATTTGTTTCCTAAATAAACTTACTGGAATGTTGAAAGAAGCAGGACAAGCTGGGCACTTGTGTGGCTTGTCCTCCAAGTGAAACTGGCTGTGTTTCCTGAATTTTGAGTACTGTGGAAACTCCTTAAAACAGATTTCGCATTTGAAGGGGCCCTGAAAAATATACATAAATTTTTGGAACGGAAAAAACATCAAAAATATGATACTTATTACAAGAAAAACTAATTATTTAAAAATAGAACAATAAGATGTGTGTCTATCTTTTTTGTACTTAATTTGTAAAGTTCATTCTGATTACAATGCAATTTAACTTAATTAGGGCGAGTTCACTGACTAATTTAATGAGAAAATATACATATTCAAAGTATATTAGGCTGTAAAAAAGGTTTAAAAATACCATGATTAGAATTTGATAATTTTATTTGATCTCATTCAATTTTTTTGCTGGATTTTTTCATAGTTTTCCCATTTTAAACCTCTCTTTTTTAGCACAAGATTGTTTACTAGGAGTAAACAATCTGTCTACAACCTTTTGTCTTCCTATAATGTATAACTAAACAGGTTGAAAAACTAAAAATAATCTGAACTTCAAATTTATTTAAAGGTCTTTTGGAGTTATTTTAAATTTTTTAACATCCAAAAAAATTATATAAACAAATTCCCTATCTTGATCCAACTTACTTTAAAAAACCCACAGTCACCCAAATTAAGTGTCAATAAGCTTCAAAACGCTTCAAAAGTACTCGAAGAAAAAGGTATAAATCGTTTTTAAGCTTTTGAGAACTATTTTTTTTCAAAATTAAAATAGCCTACAGAGTTAAAACCTAAATTTAAAAACTCCACAATGGAACAAGCATGGCAGTTGTAAATAGTCTTAAATCAATTTTTTGAAAATATATATTTATTGATTGTCAATTTAAATTGTACCCGACCTTTCTCAAAGGAGGAGGAATATCTTTGCTGTTGTCTTTAGCCTTTACTGGAGCGCTGGCACTGCTGTTATCAGTGCATTCCGGTTTTGACGATTCCACAGGTTTTTGCAGCAGTGGTTGGTGTTCCTGGAGGTGGCTCTGTTTTTTCTGCTGCACCCAAGACACGTCTGGTCCGGATATCACCAGTTCCGCCGCTCCGGGGGACGGGGGCGAGGCTAGCTCCTCATCCAGCTGTGCTGAGGGCTCCAGGAGGAGGTCCTCAGTGGCAGTCAGGCACGAAAGGTCCAGAGTGTTCAACCCACTGGTTGTCAGCGTTAAGTTGTTTTTGGAACTGAAAATTAATACAATGTACAATAATGTATTTTCCTCAACATAAGTACAGTACTAGGAACAAATATCTACTCAATTACTCGATCCATAACACAACAGCTTTAGAAATAAGTCCTTTGTATATGGCCTTAAAACTGTGTAATCATCTGCCAGAAACTTAATGTAAACTATTTCAAATTAGAATAAAAGAAATGCAGCTAAATAAAGCGTATTGCTCCATTGCAGAGTTTCTTAGTGATACGGACCTGGACTCTGAGCAGGGCATTTATGGCACAGAATAAGAAATTGAATTCATCACTTGAAACACCATTTATTTTGATTTTTTTGTTATTGTATTGTTTTTCATGTAATTGTGACAAGGCACCAGCTACTGGTCATGTGCATTTATGTAGCGTTTTGTGTTAGTAAAAAATTTGAATTTTGAATTTCGTATGACGAAGTATAATCCAACTTTCCACCGTTACTTATTACTATAACTATTACCTGGACAGTATATAACAATAAGTACCTTATCAAAATCAATCCTGAGTACTAAGAGATTTAAACTAATAGTCTATTAAGAAACATTTCTATAGAACAAAATCTAAGGGACTAATGAACTGATTTTTTATGCTAGATGTGTCAATCAATTAAAAGAGGCTAATAAGTAGCCTAACGAATCTCCTTATAATTTATATTCCTCTTTATGGCTAAGGCCTATGGGCCATTGAAGCTTCAATGTGAACCATATAGAAGACTAGGAGTTATCCCTATTAGAACCGAAGTCCGGGTAAGCGGATGTCATGTGTTGCAGGGGTGGTTTGGGTTTGAAATGGGTGGATCCTTTGTAAGTTGCACATCTGATCAGCTGGATTGCCACTTGTTACTTATCGTTACTGTGTGTGTAAGCACCTGAAGTACATTTTTGAGAGTTTGTAATATTCAGGAATGTTTGTACATATTAAGGAAACAACACTTAGCACTCTGATCAAAGGTTTAAAGGCACTAAAAGGTTAATTAAAAAATGATAACGTTCAAATATTTTACAAAAACCAGTTGGCTTTGTCAACTTTTAAATCCAATAACTACCTTTAGAACTTGAGTATTACTTTTAGACCAGGCAAATTAGCTTGAGCAATGGAAAAAATTTCGAACAAGCAGATTTTTGGTATACACGTTAGTATGACCCTTGTAAACAAAACTACCAAAGTCCCAAAAAGTCCAGGCCTGGCAACGACCGCCATCTTGAAAACAGCATTTCCGGTCCATGTTTTTCTTTACATTTACTTAATTTACGGCAAAACCATGCAATATACGAAAATGGTACACAGGACCTTTTTTGTAGAGGATAAAATTCCAAATAAAATAAGAATAAATACAATAACAGTATGATAGAACCAACCAGCGTTATTTAGTTTTCCAAATTTCTACTTTTTGCAGTTTTGTTAATTTTTCAAAGTTATCTTTGGTTTTGCGAAGTCTAATTTCTGCGATCTCAAGAGATATTTTGATTAATGTAATTATTTACTATTCGTAGGGCAGGTTTATATACTTTTAGGTTTTAAAATAATAGTTCTAGACTTGTAAAAGACAGTCTCTGTAGAATGGGAAATCATTGGCTTTTAGCCTCACCCAAACAAGTCAACCTCAGCCTGCACGTTGCATTGCGCAAGCCTTTATTTAGGCGGCAGGAACAGCTCTTGCTAATGATGCTTTGGCGTATTTTTTTTATAATGTGAACTATATAACTATGTAAAGAATACAAATTATATACATAGTGAAAGCAAGTATAAGAAGAGAACGGTTTAGTCTAAAATCACCCGGTAAAATTCCTTTCGCCGAAATCGCACATTGGAAATAAATTAAAAATATTCCTATCATAATCTATGTTCATGCTGTACTAAAACTAAAGTTCATAGGGTCACATTTAAAATTTTCTTTTTGAATCCAAGGAAAAATCATATGTAATTTTAAAGTCCTCGCCAAGAAAAAGAAACATGTTGTCGAAATTTGAATTTTCTTACCAGTTTAAAAATAATGGTAATTTTTGTTGACACTATTTAGATTTGCGGGATACCCTTCATTTTCTGAGTCACTACACGTATATTTGCTCCTATTTTAATTTCTTACTCAAACACCTCATACCTCGTGGTTTTAACTTTTAATTTGTCCGATTTTGATTATTATACCAATGAAAGATGTTCTTAATTCTGTTGTTTCAAGTTAGGAATTCAACGTTTAATGGCTATGGTTTTACCCCGGTTTCATTAATAGAACTATATTAAAAATGTAACCAAAAAACAGTTTTTTAGAACAACGATCAATAAGGTTTTAACGATCAAAGGTGGGTATGATATGCCCACCATAATCGTAAGATAAAACATTCTTATACATAAACATTGCACAATAATCAATGCAATATGATGAGGTAAATAGGATAAATGTGTTAGGATTAAAATAACAGGCTACTCATAGCTAATATTCTAATAATGATAAGTACAACAGCAACAAACATAGTGGTGACATCAATAATAATATCAATAATAATACTATTAATGATAATGTAATACTACAAATAATATTATTATTAATAATGATAACAATAACGATAATAACTTCAATATACAGCTCAATGTTATTTAATTATTAAGACTAAATTTTAAAAACTCAAATAGTAGTATACATCAAAAAGCATAGCATCGGAAAGGTCTTGTAAATCCTAGAAACGTCTTTATTTAAACCAACTAAGTATCCTTCTTCGTTGTTTGCAGTGAGCAAAAAACCTAATTTTCCCAAATAAAGTGCATGTCATTGAGGTCAAATATTACAAGGAGGTTTTATGCACAAGTAGCATGCATGTCATAAGGAAAAGTGCCGTTTTTACTGATAGGGGGGAAAAAATTGTAAGAGATACAATACAAGGTTGGTGTGAATAAGAAAGTTCCTAGGATTTACATAACATTTACAATCAACGAGTTTTATACATCTCAAGCTCTCGTCTAAGGCAGTAAGTGAAGCCTCCACTGGAGGATATTTTAAAAATAAACCACAGAGAACAATGATTCTAGTAATCATATAATTGCACATATTATGTTTGACAAAAAAGTTGTATTTAGAAAAAATACTTATTTTTATTTTTTGTGTTATATATTCATTACCGATTCAAATTAATACATATATGGTGTTCAGGAAACTTGTATTGTTTTCTGTATGGAAAACAGTTAGATTGATTACGTTCATTGTTAGTTGTGATGCCATGAGAACGGTGAGGCAGAGGGGACAATGGCGGCACCATGTCGGCTTCCTTTTCTTCTTGGAGATTAACATACGTATGTGACCTATAAATGTATTAAGCAAGTAGTTTACAATACTATGTTACAATACTACAATTTGACTTTTTAAAATTAAGAGCATATAAGAATAAAAAAATCCTTTTTTATAGTAAAAGCTGTCAAGTATCATATTATATAAAAGCTTAATTTATTAGCAGTAAGAAAGTTGAATCTGAGAACATATACAACTATCGGTTTAGAAAATATAGGTTATTCCGTAAATGTAAATATTTTCAACATAAATGGCCATTATTTTTAAATGGATTAAACTAAAGTATCAGGGAGACAGAGCCATGCTCGTTGATATTTGATTAGTTTCGTGGGTGGACATATACCTATATGCAATCTTTATTCAAGGATTCTAGTTACTGTTTTCAAGAAATCATGTGTTGATACTTTACATTAAGTAAGTGCTAATTTGACAGTTTACTGGTTAATGTATTCACATCTGTTATGATTCTTTTGTTTTGATTTGAAACTCCATAAGCCTAATGTTAAAATTTCCAATTTTCAAATAAGTTTTTCAACAAAATATGAATTTTTATGGAGCTAAGGATTTTACCAATCATATTTTTGGTCCCAAAGCACTAATTGCAAAGTTTTAATCAAATCATTCAGATGGATTCTGAGATAAATTTTGCAGACAGACAATGATCATATTAGAATATAGGATTTAGATTTAAACAAAAAGTGTTTTTCCGAGGACTTTAAAATTATATATGATTTTCCCTTGGGTTCAAATAAGAAAATTTTGAATGTGACCCCATGAACTTTAGTTTTAGTACAGCCTGAACATAGATTATGATAGGAATATTTTAAATTTATTTCCAATGTGCGATTTCGGCGAAAGGAATTTTACCGGGTGATTTTAGACTAAACCGTTCTCCTGTTATACTTACTCAATGGTTGATCTGACTCACTATGTATATAATTTGTATTCTTTACATAGTTATATAGTTCACATTATAAACAAATACGCCAAAGCATCATTAGCAAGAGCTGTTCCTGCCACCTAAATGAATGCTTGCACAATGCAACGTGAAGGCTGAGGGTGACTTGTTTGGGCGAGGCTAAAAGCCAATGATTTCCCATTCTACAGAGACTGTCTTTTACAAGTATAGAACTCTTATTTTAAAACCTAAAAGTATCTAAACTTGCATTACGAATAGTAAATAATTATATTAATCAAAATAACTTTTGAGATCACAGAAATTAGAGTAAGAGACTTGGCAAAACCAAAGATAACTTTGAAAAATTAACAAAACTGTAAAAAGTATAAATTCGGGGAAAACTAAATAACGCTGGTTGGTTCTATCATACTGTTATTGTATTTGTACTTATTTTATTTGGAATTTTATCGTCTACAAAAATGGTCCTGTGTACCATTTTCATATTTTGTATGGTTTTGCCTAAAATTAAGAAAATGTAAAGAAAAACATGGACCAGAAATGCTATTTTCAAGATGGCGGCCTTTGCCAAGGACTTTTTGGGATTTTTGTAGTTGTTTTTACAAGGGTCATACTAACGTGTATACCAAAAATCAGCTTGTTCAGAAATTTTTCCATTGCTCACCTTATATACTTACTCTAATTTGACTGGTCTATTTGGTATACAAATAAAACAACTAGTAAAAGTAATGTAAAGCTTTAAATGTAAAGTGGAATATCATGGGAGACTAACTGAATCTTTTCATGTAAAATTATGTGTCTCCTGGCCCAAAGATTGACAAATATCACGGGGGAAACCTCTGATCGTGTGGAAGCAGCGAGGGGTGTGGGCATTAAGATAAACACTAACAAGACAAAATTAATGGCAATCTAGAAGGGCAAGTTGGGGAAAATATGCTGGGGACAGTGGAGCAACTCTTGTATCCGGGTAGTCTAGTGTTTGAAGAGGGCCAGAGAAGTTATTTAAATCCTACTAATATTATAAATGTGAAAGTTTGGATGTTTGTTTGGATGTATGTATGGATATTTGGAGACCTGATAATGTCCACATCCAAGCTTAGGCTCCACCCCCCGGGTCCTGTAAGTTCAAATGCAAATCTTAAGGAAGGATATCATTTATAAAATTACCAACTGTAGTTGTTTGTCAGTTAGGGCAAAGGAAATCAGATGGTAAAACTAAACAAAGATTTGATAGTGCTGGTCAGGTTAGTATTTTTAATGTATTTAAACTAAGCGAAGCCACAGGTAGCAGCTAGTTATGTAATAAACCAAATCTGTCTAGCTTATCTGGTGATTTATAAAAACATTTAAATTGTGACCAAATAGGTTATAGCACTTAACAATACAGTGTTTCCTTCAATAATATTTCAACTAACGGTTTTAGGACCGACTCTGCAATAGTGGTAGTTGGAGCGATGAACAGGCTGTCCTTATCAATCAGCTGCTGATCTCCAAGAGCGGTCAGTAAACCTTCATCTGTTATCAGCACCTGGCCGTTGCTGAGGTATGTCAACTGGAACACAAGGGTGGTTGTTTAGGCTGTGGGTACGCATATTTGTATTAAAGTATGCTGATAGAATACTGCTAACCTAGAAATATCCACTCTTTCATACTTTTCCTACAATATTTATTTTCAAGGTCAAACATTTTTACTTTCTCCTATTTAAAAACCCCTGACAAGAAATTCTCTTAGGTTGAATCGTAGAACCTCTGGGGGAATAATGTTACACAGTACTGGTTACTAGGAAATTAAAGTTGCTGTTAGAATATCATTAATTGTTCTAAGACCTGTTTCGTTGAATATCAACATCTCCAAGGGTTCTGATGTGCTAAACCTCGTATGAAGTATAACTGGATCGCGCTCTCGGTATACAAAAACCATGCCAGTCCCCAAGGCCGTTGGGAGCAAAGGGGCACGAGCCGGCTGCCTGCAGTGTATCATTACTTCAATTATGACTCGCTGTAACCGTCTAATTACATTGTAATATATTAAAAGCTATATGAATTAAAGAATAAATTATACAAATGAAATGTGAACATTGCTTTTTATTTAAATAAAACTAAGCTTCTCACGCTGTGAAGTTTCTTCAATTATGACTTCCTGTCAGCTACTGTTAACACTTAAATCAGTAAGACTTATACTAATGGAAAGATCAAATTTTAAGGGATTTAATAGTATAAATTTGATTACTCAAATAAAATCAAAACAATATTTTATGTTACAAAGAAGTTTGAGTTTGTGCCTTGCAACAGAGGCCACAATGTTACTTATATTACGACCATCTATGGCCACCTGCTAACACTATACTTGAAGACTAATTACAAAAATTGAGGATGAAATTGCTAACGTTTCCAATCGGCCTTTATTTTTAAATTTGTTAAAATAAAAAAAACATCACTTAGTTATAAAATGTTAAGTTGTTAAGTTTTAGTAAAACATAACAATTAAATTCTAGTAGTAATCCACTTGTATTACTGAAGTGGTATTTTTATAGATATTAACTTGCATTGTGTCAAACCACTTGCCTACCTAATAATTGAGAAAAAAACTAAATTTAAATAAAATAAAGAATGAGCAACACAAATATTTTACACCTTGTCATTACTGAGTTTTGACACTTGCTGCTTATGATATTGGTTACCTAATTTACTATACCACAAATTAGATCCCAATTTGTATTAATGAAGGAAAATCAAAGAAACTTTGAAATAAATAACACTACATTGAAAAGCAACTGATTTGATTGTTCATTATACAATGGAAAACACTAATTTAATAAGTTTTTGACATATTCCTTGAAAAAAACAGTTCCTGAGATGGATGTTATTTTGGTCCGCATGGAGGTGAAACGTTAAAAAAAGAAAACTCATTAGTTGAATTAATTTTATACTATTAGAATCGTCTCCACATCCCTCTACTATTGGGTGGTTTGAACAAAATTTATAAAAATATAACCAGTCAAAATTGTTCAGTCTTTCCAAGAACTTCTATTTGCCGCAAATGTGATTTGTTGCACAATTCCACGAAATTCGCTCTTCAAAATAATTTGCACTGATAACGGCTTGTGTTCCAAAAAGTACGCTCGGCTAAAATATTATCTTTAGAATGGTATCTACAACTTTCCCACTGACAGTTTGTACCTGATCAAAAAATAAAATAATTTCTCCCTCACTATATTTTTATCTCATTCTAGATCCAGACTAAAAATATTCCATGTTTAAATAACTTAGTTGTTATAATTTTCATTAACTTACTTTTTTAAATTGTAATACGAGCTATTCGAGGCACAATTTCAAGCTATGAAATTTAATGTAAAATTTGAATAGTTATCTCAATTCGTTATGGATTGAATGTCAGTTTGAAGCGCTCTTTTATTGTATAACATGGGGATACACGGATATAAAACATTTTGCCACCTGACGGGCTTAATACCAGTGCAGGTTTTTGCCTCTCCTTAGCATTGCAAGGCTCGATAAAGTTATACTTCATCAGAGTGCCAAACACGAGCACAATATTTGGCAGGCAAATATACCACAAACAAGGATGAAGTACAAATTTTGGTATTGGCTCCTCCAGCTAATCCATCTGGATGTTGAACTATGTTTATTTGGTTTTAGCGAATTTCCCTTATGGGGAAGAAGCTATTACCATAGTCGGAATGGTAAGACCTAGGCCCGGAACCATGATAACTTTTCATTTTGAGGTCCCCAGACCCCAAAAACACCATTCATTCGAAACTGTATATATATATATATATATATATATATATATATATATATATATATATATATATATATATATATATATATAAGTGTCCTTGGGTGTGATAACTCTCTTAAAAAGGGTCCGATTTTGATGAAATTTGGTACACACATGTAAAGCAGCAATTATGACTTGAAGTTCGAAAACCAGACAGATTGCCCCATCCGAAGGAGTATTTTGGGGGGGGGGTTTGTACCCCAAAAATGGGTTTTTTGAAGTTTGTACATGTAATGTTTTAAAAATTCTAATTTTAGTTTTCACCATTAGATTCAACTTAAAAAAACACACAATTTGGTGTCTTGATCATTGCTCTACGTCAAATGGTTAGAGAGATATTGAAATTGCTAAACACAGTACGTTGTCCAATGTTATTCTTATGGAGAATAAGGAAAATGTTATATCTCGCTTATTTATGAACGGATACTAATTAAACTTGGTATACGGTTTCATCTGGTTGTGGTCTATTATTATTTGCACAAAATAAACAATTTTTACCGATTATTCCCGTAGCAGCAGACCTGCGTACTCAGTCCCTATGTTATTCTTATAGAGAATAAGTAAAATGTAATGTCTCCCTTAATTATAAACATAATTTAATATAACTTGGTATATGGCTTCACCTTGTTGAGTTATATTGATATTTGCATGAAATCCCATATTTTGTGTTACTTGTTGCAGCAAACCTACGTACTCAATGTTATTCTTATGGAAAATAATTAAAATTGTATATATCGCTTATTTGTGAATATATGTTTATGAAACTTGCTATGCGGCTTTATTTGGTATTAAGACATATGTTATGCGTTGAAAATTTGCTGAGTACGCAGGTTTGCTGCGACAGGGGTATTTAGCGCTTGCTAAATTCTTTTAGAGATTCGTTTAAAATAAAATACCCTTTGAAACAAATTTTAATAGATGAAAAAACATCTTACGATACCAAGGCATGGTACCTAAATAATTAGGGATTACATATTACAAATGTTGAGAAAATCACACAAGTGGTGTAGGCCGTACTGTACGGGGATGACTTGACGGCCGGCTAGTAATCAAAGGGTTGAGAAGAGAGTTACCGTGTCTACTGTTCACACATTGTTCATTGACAAAGCCAACTAAGAACATGTACAGCCAACTTCAATTAAATGGAATGGTGTCCGTACTGTACGGGGATGACTTGACGGCCGGCTAGTAATCAAAGGGTTGAGAAGAGAGTTACCGTGTCTACTGTTCACACATTGTTCATTGACAAAGCCAACTAAGAACATGTACAGCCAACTTCAATTAAATGGAATGGTGTTTAACTATCAGCTGTAAAATATTGCAGTAAAAAACAAAGCAAGTCATTTTCATCCAATATGGCATGAGCAAGAAAGGTTTCTGGTGGGGCTAACTTTCCCCTCATCCCCGTGTTAATCCCTTAGCTGGCCATCAAGTCAACTCCGTAAAGTAGGTCTTGTCTCTACTGATGTGACAAAAAGGCCAAAGTCACATTTTTGGATTCAGGGAGTGAATAAACAAATATTTCCTCATGATGAAAAACTTTTAACAATTTTACAATATTTCATATAATTATGCTATTCAAAACATGAAGGAGACTTATTAAAAAACAATTGAAAGACAAAGAAGGTGCCTAAATATTGTAGCTAGTATAAGCAGGGAAACAAAAATGTTTTAAATATTTAAACAATTATAAGTTAGTCCCTGTACTCACTTAGTAATATTTTTCACTTGAATTAAAAATTCATGCTGATGCAAAATTAAAAGGTAGGCCCTAATACAAATTTGCTTTAACTGCATTATGTACATTATCAGCTAAAATATTTTTATTAGGTAGGCCTAAGGGTATTTCATTTATTTGTGTCCTGAAACGTTTCTACAAAAAAAGCACTTTAAATTTTCAGACTGTTAATATTCAATAAGGGTTTCTTTTTACCTGGTTTTGATCAATGTAGATGGTTGTTGTCTCAGGAGCCATTTCTGTGACGATCTGCTGTTGTATTGCAGGCTCCTGTACAATATGAACTGGGATGCTAACAAAGCTCAAGCCTACATCTCCGAGTGTCAGTGCCTCTGAAATGTCAATAACAGATGAGTATGCGTTTGGAATATGCTGCTTCATTCATAGGTTACCAACAATTATGGTTACAGTATTTTTGAGGGATTGAAGACCACAAAAAAACCAAACTTAGTCTACTTAGCAAATTTTGAAACATATTTTGAACGAGTAAGAAAATAAGTCTCTTACTGAAATATGGTTCTCATGGTTTGAATGATTCTAGATATAACCAACAGCGGGAAGGCAAGGAACATATTCAGCTCTTTGTATAGGCCTAATGTGGAGCTAAAGTATTGTATATGTAATTTTAAGTTTGAATATAAATTGCTGTTAACGTAAATACTGATCTACATTATTTTGAAAAACAGTAACAACAAAATCCGCTTCATATGAAAAAGGCATATCAATTTTCAAATATGTATTTCAAGCAAATTTCCTTAGGTGGCATGGTAAGACCTAAGGCCGGGAACATGATAAGGCCGGCATCACTTCATTTTGAGGCCTTCAGATACCAAAAATGCCAGTTCAAATTTGTATAAATGTCTTGGTAGCCTTTATTATAATTTATAATACACAAATTAACTCCAAGAGCAACTGCCATTTCAGTTCAGTACAGTAACAAGGACTGAGGAGAGGCAGGTTGCAACTTGTCAAGACACAACTACATTTTCTTGACTGATATAGCCTAAAGGTAAATTATTTAGACGGTGTTCCTGCGCGAAAATATTTTGCACATGTAGGGGAGGAAAAATCAACCTAGTCTCAATCAAGCCATGAGAGAGATAAGGGGAAGTGTTACCCCATCCACTGTTCATAAACAGAAACAGTTATAACTGCTACAAATTTGCCTTTCTGTTAAGTATTATTTTAACTGTTTTGTGGCTTTATAAAATTTATTTGATTTTTTATTTAGATCAGCTGGAAAACATTTTAACCATCTACAAAAATGTTCCAGGACTAGCCTATATTTGTTGTTGTATCAAAGGATTGACTCTTTGAAGTTTAGAGTTTTCAGCTATTTTTGTCTTGATGTATTCAAAAACAAAAAAACAAATAGGCTAGTCCAAGGTAATTTTCCATTTTAGCGAATTTTCCCTACAGGGAAGAAGCTATTACTGTAAAAGGCATGGTAAGAGTTAAGCCCGAGACCATGATAAGTTATGTTTTGAGGTCCCCAGATGCCAAAAACACTATTCGTTCAAATTTATATGTGTCCGTTAACACGATAACTTGAGTAAAAAACGTCTGATTTTGATGAAATTTGGCTCTAATGTGTAAAGCGACATTCATGACTTTAATTTCGAAAACCAGAAAAATCGGACCATGGGAAGGGGGTTTTATGGGGTTTACAATTTTCTAAAAATCAGTTTTTTCTGGATTTTTCACACTCAAATTTTTAAAACATTTAATTTTGATTTCAAATATTTTATTGAGCTTAAAAAACTAATATAGTGTTTTGAATTATTAACCTAGGTTAAGTGGATGCGGAGAAAATCCAAAAAACCTAATCATAAAATCTCCCATGTTAATCTTATAGGGAAAAGATTTTTAGCCTTTCCTTAGGTAATTTTAGTGTAAACCTCACATTTGCTTTTATCAATCAGTTCAGCTCTACAAAACAATAATTTTGGTGTTTAAATTGCAATTCTATGTCCAACCGTAACAAAGATATTCAAAGTGCTAAACACAGTACGTTGCCCAATGTTATGCTTATGGGGAATAATTCAAATTTGATTTCCTACACTCTAATATGAGTAAGGTTTGCTTGCTTGCGACACGGATCTCAAAAACGACTCCAACGATTTCCTTCAAATGTTCGAAATAACTAATTTCTGGGATAAAAATAAGTTCTAGATAGGCCTCATCCCCAGGAAAAATCAAATAATGTAAAAAAACTAAAATGAAAAGTTAAAAAAATTAACATTGGGCTTATGGAGTTTCAAATCAAAACAAAAGAATTGTAACAGCTGTTCATAATCAACCAGGGAACTGTCAAAGTAATACTCATGTATTACATGTGTTATGATTATAACATGTGATTTCCTGAGAGCAGAGATTAAAAGATCTGAGTGAAGATTACATTAATAGAGTAGTAAAATAAATCAAAGGGACGTTGAGCTATAAATAACAACTGGAGTGACCTTAAAAATGTAGAAAAGAGGCAAATGAGTTATACAAATCTGATTATCAGTAGGGGGAAGTGGTAAAATATTACTCCAAGTCATCTAAACAAATTTACTGGCCTTCCCCCGAGCAAAGCTCCGCCCCCCAGGTACTCTCGATTATGAATATGTTGATGAAACTTGGCATGTGGCTTCACCTAGTACTTGTACATTGATATTTGCACAAAAACAATTTTTTGGCCGATTTTCCCCGCAGCAGCCCCA
Organism: Allygus modestus; assembly: GCA_963675035.1. NCBI lineage: Eukaryota > Metazoa > Arthropoda > Insecta > Hemiptera > Cicadellidae > Allygus > Allygus modestus. Next base: position 336,103,583 of record OY776111.1, read on the forward strand.
TGTTTTTCTTATGGAGAACAAGTAAAATGTAATGTATCCCTTAATTATGAACATAAATTAATAAAACTTACATACTCAGCCCCATGTTATTCTTATGGAGAATAAGTCAAATGAAATGTATCCCTTAATTATGAACATAAATTAATAAAACTTAGTATGCAACTTTGACTGGTTAAGTTATATTGATAATTGTATAAAAACACATATTTGGTGTTCCTTGTTGCAGCAAACCTGCGTCCCAGCTTTCAATTTTATTTTTATGAGGAATGAATAAAATGCTATATATCACTTATTACTCGTGTATTTTTATGAAACTTGCTGAGTGGCTTTATGTGGTAGTGAGAAACATATACAGTACGTGCATTGGAAATTCGCTGAGTACGCAGGTTTGCTGCGACGGGGGTATTTACAGTGGCGTAGATAGACCTTAGTCAAGGGGGGGGGGGATATCTCATTAGGGAATACAAAACAAAAACTGTGTTTGTGACTAGCGCGGATACTGGTGTACAAAATTGAAGACATCATTGACGTGTCCCTTACATTCTTAATTATTGATATAGGCCTACACATCCTAGACATAAACCATTGATATAAAGTAATCAGTACTGTATCAGGACTAAAAAGTACTTGTATCAGTTGTTATCAGTACTGGAAAGCTGGAAAGTAATCGTTAAGCTAGAGTTGCCAAGTCACGAGATTTCCCAAGAGATTACTAGAGTTTTAAGATAAAAATATAACTCTAGGGAATTTCCTTGTGAAATTAAAAATCTCCCCTTTTTGAAATTGTTTCCAAAAATGTGTTCAAAAGTACAAATTTTGTGTTGAAATCCTTAAAAAATAAGGTTACATACCTTGTCGTCATCAATCCACTAGTTTATAAGATTACTAGTTTCGGGACTAGTTTTGTCCCATTATCAAATATTTCAGTATCACAGAATTAAATACTGTCATCGTCTTGAGTTTAAAAACATTTCAACACTAAACACAAACTTGTATACTGACACATAGAAACATTAAACATTTAAAAAATTTTCAATAAGTTTACACTCTATTTCCCATGTGTGGCCGGCCAAGGACAAGAGCAGAGCTGGGTTTCAAACTGTTCACTTTAAGCCCACTTTCATAAAGATCGGATGGTAAATAGGTTCAAAATTACCCTTTGTTTAAGTCATACCTTGGAATACACAGAAATCAGTCAATGTAATTTATCTACCCTTACTACCCTTGTTATTATCAAGGTATAAAATTTGAGGATATTTTATTAATTACATTTATTAATTATTTTACCAATAAATAAATAATAACATGGACATTTTTATAAAAAGACCTGTCAAGCTTACAAACCAAACCACTGCCAAACTTTGAAGGAACTGGTTAAATGTGAGATATTCTATACACAATTAAAATATGTAATTTTGTAATTGGGCAAATGCAGACAAAAATCACAAAATAATTGAATTTCAATTCTATTCCTCCAAAATTTTAAATTTGATTAAACACTCCAAAAGACCATCAAAGTAGTAAATACCCAGTCCTGGGTATTTATCTCGAACTTGTTCAGAAGTGAAATGTTTGTGGTACCGGTAACCATGTTATATTCTTTAAAACCGTTGTTATGATAATTTAATAATCTTTACAGCATTGGAATTTCAATGAACCTATTAAAAATCTCCTAAATGTTATAAAAATCATATAAGTTAAATACCCACATTTTGGTATTTACTCAGGGCTTCGGGTAAGTATTCGGGTAAATACCCATTTCTTATTTACCTACAAGCTGGGTATTTATGCGGCCCACATCACTTTACCCACCTTTCTTTTTGTATAGTATTTATTTTTGTATCATTGAGTCTAAATTGCAGTAGTTTAATCGTCGCTCGCTAATATGAAATTATTAAGGCCAGTGCATGTTCTCTGGTGTTTCGGCTTGAAATTCCATTGTTTACTTCTGTGACCTTCATTGTGACAGTTATTGTTCATCTTGGCATTATAGGTACCCAAAGGGGTTCCTTAAAGTACCCATATGACTTCCTTATGTATGTCTTAACTACAGAATTTGAAGTTTTCAAGATGCAATCTTATATGACAGATATATAAAACAGATTTTTCCAACGCAAAAAGAATAGGTTAGTTTTGAAAAATACCGTTGTATTTTTAGATTTGAAGTCAGAAAATTGTAAAGGTTGCAGTGCTGACCATAAAAACTTACTGCGGTGCTTTTCAAACAACTGAAAAGTGGTTGGTAGGCCTAACTTACCTTTTTGCAATATTCTGCTCAATAAAAACAGTAAGTGTTCCAATGACAAACTGACAAAAATTAAAATTAAAAAGAT